>JARFJB010000673.1:1585000-2127500 GCA_036346205.1 Vesta saturnalis
GGATCCGTTCAAGGTATGCAAAATTGTGGGAGATCATTTCAGTAAAATGTATAGAAATGAAGGAATCGACATAAATGAATCCAGCCCTCTATACAAACATCTAGTACCTTTAACTCCCGGCGATAAAAATTTTTTGGATCAACCAGTCACGCTTGAAGAGTTAACAACAGCACTGGCCTCTCTTAATAAAAATAGCGCCCCTGGAATGGATGGTTTAACGGTGCAATTCTATCTGGTGTTTTGGGATAAACTAAAATACAAGTATTTTACTATGTTACACCCGGCCCTCGGAAATGAACAACTTCAGTAAGGAAAGCAGCAATAGCTCTTTTACCGAAGAAAGGTGATCTATTGAACATAGATAACTGGCGCCCCATTTCTTTGATGTCTACTGACTATAAAATTTTTTCGAAACTTCTGTCTGTACGACTATCTAACATCATCTCCAAAATTATTTTACCGGACCAAAGTTATGCCGTGCCTGATAGGTCTATGTATGACACTATACACTTACATAGGGAATTAATAAATTACGCTAATCAAAATAAAGTTCCACTAGCAATAATTAACCTCGATCAAAAAGCAGCGTTTGATAAAATTTGTCACAAATACTTGTTTCATGTGCTAAAGGTTATGAATTTTGGAAACAACTTTATCAATGCCATAAAACTGTTGTACACAAATGCTATGAGTCATGTGAGATTAGGTTCACTGCTAACAAGAGCGGTTAAGTTTGAGCGTGGAATTAGATAGGGATGCCCATTGTCAGGTCCTTTATTTACCATCGCTATCGAACCTTTCTTAGCCTTATCCAGACATTTCCTGGCAGGATCCACTGTGACAAAATTACCTGCACCTATTAAGATAACCGTAAGTGCGTACGCGGATGATGTGTCGGTTTTCATCGCAAGAAATGAAGACTTCAACATTCTAAAAAACTGTTATACCAAATACGCGGAACAATCTGGATCAGAACTAAATTTAGCTAAGTGTACAGGGTTTTGGTGTGGTAGTTGGAAAGAGAGGAAGGAAACTGCACTTGGAATCACCTGGTCTCTAAAAATACGAGTGTTAGGAATTTATTTTTCTAATGACCAGAAGCAAGACTCCGATGAAGCATTCACGGATTTAGTCCAAGCGGTTGATGCCTCAATGAAGAGCTGGAAATGGAAGTTGCCATCTTTATCGATGTTAGGCCGAAGAACAGTAGTCAACCAATACATCGCACCAAAGTTGTGGCACATTCTTCACTGTCTTCCAATTACCGTGCAGCAGCAACTGTATTTGCAGAGTAAGATAACAGGATACATTTGGAGAGGAAAGCACTGGACAAGTCATCGTCATGTATGCCTTCCTGTTTGTCACGGAGGTTGGGGTTTGGTTCACATACCATCTAAAATCAAAACTTTCCGGATCAAGCTGGCACAAAGAATTCTTAACGATAAAGAAAAGAAGCATTGGATTAATATTGTAAACTTAAACCTTATGCAAGCAGATTCGTTAGGTTTAACGTGGCAGTGGATGTTTCTGACCAGCAAAACACCCAAAAAACATCAACTATCGAACTTAATTGTTCAAGTAATAAAAACTGTACAAAGTGTTGATGTGATTATGGAAAATTTTGATCCACTTATGATTCCAACAATAGAGTCGAGATTATCTCCTGCGACAATCCCACCCATTTTCTCGATGAACTGGCAAACAACCTGTTTGGTAGTAAAGAATGACGTTAAAGAACATTATAGAAGAATAAAACTAATCTTCGGTGATAAATTTGGTGCAGAAAATTATAAAACTTCACAACAAAGCAATGTAATAACGTTTAAGTGTGAAAATCAATACTGCAAGTTAACTTCCAAGTCCATCAATAAATTACAGCAGACCATAACAGCGGGCTACTTTAACATAAAGGAGAATTGTAGTATGGGGAACAATTGGAACGAAAAGAAGACGTATTGGAAATCATTTTTCAATTCACTTACCAGTGGGTATATTTCAGAGGTTGCTTGGAGGTTAGCAAAGAACCGATTGGCAGATCCAATTTATTTGAGGCACGCAAACCTAAGGAAACATGATTCATGCCAATTTTGCCGGAAACCAAACTGTGATGTGGTACACATGATTTTTTTTATGCCAACATGCGCAAGACACCTGGAGACTAGTGGTTACACAAGTAAAGAAAATCCTACAAATCAACGATATAAAAAATATCTACCTCTTATGTGCAATAAATGGAAATGCATACACACATTGTGTAGCCAACTACTTAATCAATTTAGCAAAAGCCACTATATACAACATCACAATAGGCGCCATGACAAACAATAACTTTACCCATAATTTTAAATCGACTTACATTAGTAGGTTAAAAAGCAGAATACTGCAAGATTTCTACTGGCACCTGGAAAAGGATGCTATCGGCCTCTTCGAAAGTAAATGGTGCATAAACAATGTGTTGTGTAGAATTGATGTAAACCAGTCAATAACATGGAACACTGAAATGTAATGGTATAGACCATAAGTTTACATTCGAAATTAGAATTACAATTACATTTCGATTTAACTTGATTATATATCAATAAGAATTTTAATTTTGTAAGACAGCATGTAAAATTAACAGTTGTAATAAATATAATAATAATAATAATAATAATAATAATAATAATAATAATAATAATAATAATAATAATACACACGCACACACGCACACACGCACACACGCACACACGCACACACGAACACACGCACACACGCACACTCGCACACACGCACACACGGACACACGCACACACACCACGCACACACGCACACACGCACACACGCACACACGCACACACGCACACACGCACACACGCACACACGCACACACGCACACACGCACACACGCACACACGCACACACGCACACACGCACACACGCACACACGCACACACGCACACATGCACACACCCTCTAATTAAAATTTGTCGTAAACAAACCTAATCTCCCTCATTAGACATCGTCTAAATAGTGTTTATGCTAATGTATAAAATAAATCGTGAATAATGAATAGTTATTTAATTTGAAACTAATGACCATGAAAACAGAAAACTAAATAGCAAATTGGAAATAACACTTTCCGATTCAAAACTTTTCTAAAAATCCTCCATCACTATTTCCCTTGAGAAATTACACAAAAAGCCAAATGTTGTTAAATTGTATCAATCCGGGTGCCATACAGATTGAAAACAGGCAACCGAAATTAATTTTAAGAAGAACTGGTTCTGTTTTTGCTATGGGATTACGCTTATAATGAATGGATGTAATTCTTTCAAATCAAGTCACGAAATTTGTGCTGTATAGGACAAGAATACTAAATTTATATAAGTATGTTTATTTTACCGTTAATATACTATAACGTAAAATTACAAATGCTGACTTTTAACGGAAAAAATATTCGAAATAAACCTTACAAACTATTAAATGTTTCATTACTATAATTATGTGCCTCATTTATTGCAAATTAAATATGAGGGAGAAAACTGTGATATAAGGATTTACATCATGATTGAAACACTGTTTGGATACAGTTCTGCCAACGAATTAAATTATATTTAATTATAATAAATACAACGCTTGCATGACGTAAAACCACACTTAATTAGCAGGTAAATTTTATATTTGAGTACATAATTTTGCTAAACTTTAGAACAATACATATAATCACAATGAACATAAAATACATTTTTTTAAGTTTTAATACTTATTCAAGCTTAAACCGTTTGATTTCCACTCATTCCGTTTTGCTTTACCTTACATTAGTGTGGCAGGGTCTCACAGATCAGTCTGCAACAGAAAAGCTTTTTATATTCTAGCGCTTCATAGTAACGAAATGGGGTTTCAATAGGTCCAAGATAGGTGACTGCACCTGTAGTTATCCTCCACTGCGCTTAGCGGAAAGTTAGTTGCGCCACTACCCGGTACCGTACACTGTGCCACATTACAGTTGTAGCTGAAAAGCTACTCACAATTAATTAATTTGAAGTCCTAAATCTGAAAATGATGTGTTTTATAACGTAATATTTAAACATGGGAGATTATAAGAGAGACCAAGAGACATTACTGAAGTGTAGAATTTATACGATTCCGAAGAAGGAACATAGCCGGATCATTTAGAGGAACGCGATACTGACAGCGAATTGTAACGAAACTTAGATAGTGTTAGAGAAGAAGATGAACAAATAGCCGTACCGGATGAGTCCGAACCCTTTTTTACAGGTAAGGATAAGGTTACCAAGTGAAAAAAGCACTTCAACCAAAATGCTGCGAACGTAGGCCAGCGATGAACATAATTGTGAAACTTCCGATGCTGAAAGGATCGTGCAAAGCCAAAACCAATATTTTAAATATATGGCAGTACCTTTTTGATTACACGCTTATGGGTATGGTAGTTAACAAACACTAACAAAGTAATAAAAATGTGCGAGGAAAATATAATGCTCCAAATACTTACTACAGTTGAAATTAGAGCCTTCATAGTACTTTTATATTTAGCAGCTATGAGGAAAGTAAATCCTGTAAACACCAGCCATCTGTGGAAGACTAATGGGACAGCGGTGGAAATGTATAGATTCACTATGACGGAGTATATGTTTAAAGCACATATTATACGTATAATATAGAGGTTTCTGTAGAATTGCAGCCAGATCGGCCATATACCTATATCAACTCATAACTTGAGTAGGGATAACTGATTCACCAGTAAAGAACTAGCCAATCAATTTCTTACTATATACCTTATAATTCAAAAGCTTCAATCCTAATTAGCGGCAAAGCCGCCATATTGTTACCGAAAGAAAATAACGACATTTCTCTATAACGCCGATTTAGATCCTCAAATTCACCAAGCATGATACTGAGACAATAATTAAACATCTTATATTAGTCTCGCTATTTGGATTTATGTAGCTCTACAAAATCTTAAATTTTCGCTGGATAGTTGACCATCAACGCTTCTACAAGAAAGTCATTACACAGGAAAACAATTTTTGTGAAAGCTAAGTCTTTAAATAAATTTCTTTATGTACAAATGTTATGACTTCATTATTGTAGATAGCTGCGTCATTATTGCATACTTAACTTTCAGAACCTCAGTAACACACAAAAATGAGCAGTTACCTTCGTACAATTTCTACATTTACGCATGTTACACTTAAAACAATTCCCTATGTAAATTAAGATAATGTTTACATCGATTGGGGCTTGAACCTTGATGGCGCAGTTGGTTAGCGCGGTAGTCTAGCAAAGTACGGATCGTAGATTCAAATCCTACTCCAGGTAAACTTTTTATTTATGTATTTAATATAATTAATAATAATTTTTAATTCCCTATGTAGTCAAATATTTTTATTCTAGGTTCAAATATCACTGTTAACGACAGCATGGAAAATGTTAAAACCTTTAGTATCGTAACATGAAATCTGCTCAGTGAAATAACACACAACAAACCAAAAACTGCTTCGTCCCCAAATACTCATTTACTCATTTATGATTAAATGGTGACGTTATATACACAATGTATTACGAAATATGCTATTCTTATAAATCTACTACTTTTTGATATCTTTGATGAAATTTAGTCTGGTTTATTTTTAGCATTCTGTACATAATCTTTCTCTAAAATTTGACTTTATTTTTAAATAACCTTCACCAAGGTCTCGTTTCCAAGAATTCTAAGACTAGAATTATATTTTAAATAACCTTTACTTTGACTTTGAAGAATTATAAATATATGACCGAATATGAAATCGTTTTTGATGACTTGACTTCATTTTTAGATAACCTAGTTCCCAGTAGTTCATTTTCTTTGTTTAGATCATCATAACCAGTGACTTTGATTTTGAAAAATTGTAAACCATGACCTTGAAACGTTATTTCTCAGTGTTTTGTTAATTTTCTGCCTTTCTACCTCTCACTACAATGTAAATTTCGTATGTAATTCAGAACACACAGCTATAGTACTTGCAAGGATGTTGTTCGGCTCGCCAAAGGCAAACATGACCCTAAATACAGTGAAACAACAACAAAATATGCATAACGTTACAACTTAATTTTAAAGTAAAAAATTAATTACATTCAATATTTTGATAACCTCCAGTTATTATTTTAGTATGAAGCGCAGAGTACGTTATTTACCCATTACCAAAGCCAACATTAGCAAGTTTTTAATATCGCCGGGAACAAGAGATCTACGCTATTACAATTTTACTTTTAACTGAAAGAAACAATTTCAAAGTCTGAATACATAAAACAGAAAAATAAATACACAGTATATTTATTCTTCATTTAAACAGCATACCATAAAGTATTAGAAGAATCGGAACGTTTTACGACATTTTACATTAAGCACTGCGTTAGATAAGAATTATACATATTTGATTAGTTAACGAGATTTTTGCAATTTAGTTCTAGATTTACGTGTTTCGGAGTTACCTATCCAAGCTTTTAATGGTTTAAGAGAAAATATTGTTTATTTTCGCATTTTCTAAAGAGTTTGCCACGGCAATTTGAATATAGTTAACCATCTAGGCTTATTCAAACTAACGAAATTATTTTCGGTTCTCTAATTTGCGAAATCAACAAAGCGTTAATAATTTACAATCAACAATATCGTTAAAATGAAATACTTCCTTCCTTTAAGGCCTAAATGTAAATTAAGCCTCAATGTATGTTAATAATTGAATTTCGTAATATGCTGCGAAATTTCAAGTTTACTAATTTAATGAACTTATAGCAATCAGTTGTTATAGTAACTTGCGTTAAGCTTACTGTAATGTATGTATTATATATAAGTATGTACGTATTGTACCTATTCGTTACGAGCATTGGTCGTGAGTAGACGTACTGCATATACAGACTGTAGTCATAATTTTTATTAATTTCAAAAGAGTGCAATTAAAATCATATGTGCACTTTAAAATGTCTAACAAAAGCGTGTTACGTAAAAATAAGAAATTATGTTTCAAAAAATGTTAGATCATTTGTTAAATAATGAATACCTAAGCCAGTGGAATTAGCAATAGTGCATACCGTAATTAAGAGCAGGTAGCCATGGGGTGATAAGGAATTTAAGTGGATCCCATTTCAACAACTGGGAAAATTGTTTAAACAACGGTCAAATGTCGAAAAATCGGTAAAAAATGATTTTTTTAAACGTAGTTTGGAACTTATAACCAATAAGGGTTTCAATTTTTTTCTCATTTTTAGCTGGCTAAAAAAGGTCACTTTGAGACATGATAGATTGAAATCCGTTAATAATCACAGCCCAACACATATTTTGGTGCAGGGGTTTTTGTAACTGTTTTTATGTAATGTTTGGGTGCAGAATCCAAAACTGCCGTCAGATTTTTTTTTATCAGATCTAGTTTTTGAGATATGCTATATTGACCTTTTTTTAGAAAGAAATCATCTTATTTTTTAACTCTTATACATTTTACATTATTACTATTATATTCTCGAACTGCCGGTTAAAAAAACACAAACAATCCAAAGTAAGGTATTTATTTCATGAAATAAATAAATATATATTTACATATCACTTAAAAATTTTCTTTTATAGGACTTTTTAGCATGGTGTTTACCAGGACTGTCTCGCTGAAGACTCCAATAGTAGTCGGCCATCATGGGGCTACCCCATCTTCCTTGATATCGATCTTCCATAGTTTTAATGTCCTGATGGAATCTTTCCCCCTGTTCTTAACTCACATCCCCTAGGTTTTCTGGAAACCGATCTAAGTGGCTGTGGAGGTAGTGAACTTTTTTGCTTATGTTACAACCGAGAGTATTAAAGTTCGAAAGCATGTTTTCCACTAATTCTATATAATTCTTTGCCTTATGATTTCCAAGAAAATTTTGTACTACTTGAACAAATGAACAACCAAGCGTTAGATTCAATCTCATTCATTGATGCCGTAAATTGTGGATCTTTAATAAGCTGCCTTATCTGAGGGCCATCGAATATTCCGGCTTTCAGTTTTTCCGTGCTAATCCTAGGAAATTTGTGTATCAAGTAGCCAAAACAAAGTCCATCTCGATTTAAAGCCTTCACGAATTGCTTCAAAAGCCCCATCTTGATATGCAAGGGTGGAAATATGATTTTCTCTCTCACAACCAAAGGTTCGTTGTTTACGTTTTGCTTTCCTTGAATCATAACATTTCTTAAAGGCCAATTTCGGTTAACCCAGTGCTGATACTTAGCTCTGATGTCCCAAAGACATCAAAAACAAGGATATTTTGTATATCCACTTTGTTGTCCAAGGAGGAAGTTTACCATTTTTAGGTCGACACAAATCATCCACTGATGTTCTTCATACTTAATTTTTTTCAGGACTAGTGATATTGCCTCATATTCCTCCTTTGTGCTGGTAGAATGACCAATGGGTATTGAGCCATATTTATTACCATTATGTAAAAGCACACAAAGATGTCATAATTTCATTATTTTTGCGTTTTATCAGAACTA
This sequence comes from Vesta saturnalis, assembly GCA_036346205.1. Classification (NCBI taxonomy): domain Eukaryota; kingdom Metazoa; phylum Arthropoda; class Insecta; order Coleoptera; family Lampyridae; genus Vesta; species Vesta saturnalis. The sequence goes on from JARFJB010000673.1 coordinate 1,593,501, forward strand.
AGATCAATTAGCCCGTATCTCAAAAACTAGAGCTGCTACAAAAAAAAGCCAGGTATTTTTGGAATCAGCACATCAAATATATCCAAAATCAGTTCTTAGTTTTCCGGCACCAAGAAAAAAAATCTATTTTGTTGGGCTGTGAGTTATTTAAATAATTTCAAAAAACTGTCAAAATGTTAAAATTACTTTTCATCTCGTGAAAAAAGGACCTACGTACTTTCAGTAATTATGCCTTTTACTACCCGTACCTTACTATAAATTTAAATTTTTCCATAAAAAAAAATTGTTGTCGAGAAATTCTAATTAAAAGTAACAAAATGTATCGTGCAATTGAACCCCTTTTACGTCGGTTTAGAGGGTTTTCCGAAGAGAAATTATATCTTCCTCGAGACCTTTATTTTATATGTATACTTTGGTCAGAGCGAATTTTAACCTTCAAAATGCCTTCTGAAAATGTGTCATTTTTGGGGTAAGTTTATTGCAAAAAATGGAGATATCGGTTTGCAACTTTGAAATTCACATATTTAAAAAAAGTCCCCGTAGCGCAATTAGGAGGTATGATAATTTTTTTTAAATTCACCAATCTTATATTTACAAATATTATGGATTGAAATTTCCGCTACAACTAGTGTGATACTTGAACGCCATCACACCATCATCTACAAGAGAAAATAAATGAATTTTTAGTTTTCGAACAAAACTTGTTTATTTTTACAAAATACATATTTGTTCATTCTATCATTACTTTTATAGGATCAAGGTATAGCCTAAAGAACGTAAAAGAAAATTCGTAACAAAATATAAACATTTTATACGGATTTTTGATATCCATTATTATCGTTATAACTATCCTCACCATCACCAACATTATCATCATCATTATTGTTATTTACATTATCGCTGTATGCGCACGTTTCGCCATTACATACCGATCATAATTTTGAACATTTCCACCCATGTTCATGACAACATCTATTATCTCCGCGGTTACGGTCAACTAAAAATTCATTTTCATGCATTTAAAACTCTTTTTCTCGCTTAGACATGATGGTAACATGAAGTTCACGTATCACACTAGTTGTAGCGGAAATTTTAGTGTTTAATATTGTAATGCTCCTAAAAACTTCTCCAAGTTAATTTTCCTATCCTAGAAAATAGTTCCTTTCAAAACTTATTTCCTAATTTATTTGATTGTAATCTCATTATATTTAGAATTGACATCCGTTCTACATACATAAAGACAAAATTTACATCGATTGGGGCTTGAACCTTGGTGGCGCAGTTGGTTAGCGCGGTACTCTAGCAAAGTACAGGTCGTAGGTTCAAATCCTACTCGAGGTAAACTTTTTATTTATGTATTTAATAAAATTAATAATAATTTTTAATTATTTCCTAACTATTTCCTCGCAACCGCATTCCTGTCTTGTTTAAAAATCCAATAATTGCGAACGATTTTCCCATTTCCGTACAATTTCCAGTATAGATACCTGGCCTATTACCGGACTTATTACCTGACTCATTTATTGCGATTGATACTTGATATATTGATACCTGTAAAATTATTCATCCTGATTCCTAATTATTATCTATTTATCCTGCCAGTCCGCTCTTATACATTACATATTATTCCCGTCTGTTTCCAGTCAAGTTTCCATACATCAATTTTCGGTCGCTGCAATTAGTAAACCAGAGATTTCTCTTCGTGTTTTCCCTCGGAGTACCTACACGAGGAGTAAACTAGGAGATATTGAGTATTATTGCTTTTACTAACGTGGGTTTTGGCCCCGAAGGTAAAGTAATTATACCTGGAGAACTATCCTTCCCCGTGATTTCATAGAGAAAGCTATCGTGAAAGACATTACCTCTTTTCTTGCCCTGTAACTCCAAGGAACTTTTACCCTGGGTTAAATATCTCCTAACTATAAGGGCTCGCCCTATATAGTTGTCCCATTCTGCCTTCCTACTTCAACATAAAAAAAAGTATATCATAGTCAACCTGCTCCTAAAAGTTTACCACCATCACCACCAGTAACCGTTTCGTTTACATATCCGCCCACATAACACCGAATCTTATACAACACTGTTACATGGAACAAAAATCAATACCTTTCATTAGGTTTTAGGACATTTCGCCCCCCCACATTTCACCCCCGGACAGTTCGACCCCCCGCAATTCGCTTCCGGACAGAACACCCCATGGGACACTTCCTCCGTGAACTCCATAACTTTCGAAAGACTTAACATATCAACTTGAAATTTGGCAAACATATAGACTTCAACTACCCAAAGCGAATTTTACTTTTGGGGTCAATGGAGTATAAGGAAAGGGGTAAAATTGAAGGATAAGTACCCCTTTTGCAAATTTTTATTTTTTTATATTTTTTACTTTTAATATGTAATTAGTAATATAATTGTGAGAATTTTTTATCCCTATAATTTTTCACACAACAAACGGTTTACAATATATTAGCACAGGTTTTTCCTAAAGTTCTCCGGAACTACTTAACATTTTCAAAAAGTGAAAAGACCATTAGAGAGGAAGATTTTTTTTTTAATTTTGGCACGTAGAAAATCAAATTTCTGATCGAAAAGAATTTTTGAAATTTTTTTTAAGTTGATAGTTTTCGAGTTATTTACAAAAAAAAACGATTTTTAAAATTTATGGTTTTTTTGCTAATATCTCGAACTTAGTGTGAACACGATTTATCAAAAAGGGGTTAAAATATTTTGACGGTATGTCAGTTTAAAAATAAATTTGAACAAATTATATTTTAGAATTTAGTAACAAATTTAACAGCTTCACTTAATCATAATTAATTCTTCTCTGTTAGGAATTTTAACGGTCTAGGCATAGACGCAACCAGGTTTTGACAATACTGTATTAAATTTTGATCTAATTTTGAGTATTTTTGTCCTTATAATTTTTCTGTGCAACAAATAGTGTAAATGTCATTTTGACAGCTCAATTTAAATCTTTGATGTGGAAGTATTGATACAATTTGCAGTGTTTTTTACTAGGACCAGTAGAACAATAATAAATCATAAACGGCTTCCAAAACGAACATCAGAATTTTCCATTTAAAAAATGTTATTTTTGAAAATACTACAAAAGCTGGCGACGTTGGGGTAATTTTTCTCGTGAAATTTTCTTAGATTACGCCCTACAACTTGACTTTTGGAAGTAAAAGCCTATAGTAATAAGAAAGATACCCTATGCCAGGTTTTAAAAAAATAATCCCGTATACATACAGGGTGTCTCTAAAAGGTGCGGAAAAAATGCTACCACAAATTCCTGAGGCTAAAATATGATGATCTAACCCGACTTAACATCAGTCCAAAAGTGGTTGATTTCGGAGATACAGTGTCAAAAGTTCAATTTGGATTTAGTTTTTCATAAATAATTTTTGTAATAATTGGTGTATTGTCACAATATTCCGCTGGGGGAGGGGGTTCGGGATGGAAAATTAAAATCTGCTCTCATTTTCAATGTAAAACTTACAGGGTGCCACCTGCCGTACTTTTCATACATTTAAAATGAAATAACTTTTTTGAGTCACAATGTATTTAACTTTTAAATAAAAATTCTTATGCTCCAACGTCTTTCAACTAGAAAATGTATGGTAAGAGTTGATTTGAGCAACCGTTTCTGAGATATCTGGATTGAAAATTTAGATTTCTTACTCAAACTTACCATTGCATTGCATTGCCATAAAAAATTAAATTGGACTCTCTGGAGCATTTCGTCATCATTTCTCTAAGCGTCAATACTAGTTTGAATACGTCTCGTTAATTCATCTTCTGTATGTACTGGCGTAGAATACACAATGGTTTTCACTTTTCTCCACAAGAAGTAATCCATCGGGGTCATGTCAGGGAACCGAGCTGGCCAATTTGCAGGTGCATTATTTCCAAATAGATGGATGGGCATCCATCTATTTGGATACTATTCGTTCAAATAATTACGTACGTTTAACGTAAAATGTGGAGGCACACCGTCGTGCACCCTTTAAAGTTGCAAGGGTAGGGGATCTAACAAGTCTGGTAACTCTGGTAAAAAGTAACTCGTTTTGTAGACGTTTTAAATAATTTACGCCTTTAGTCGCGGTGATAAATGACATGACCAGTTATGAAAATGTCAATGATTCCTGCCCACATATTGACCTTAAACTCGTGCTGATAATGAGCAACTTTAGTCGCATGAATATTTTCTTTAGCATAGGCAAGGTCATTGTGCAAGTTAGTTATCCCACTTCTCGTGAAAGTGGCTTCATCTGTGAATAAAATTCTTCACGTAAAGTTTCTATTTGGATTTCTTTGTTCGTGGACAAACCGGCAGAACCTAGGCGTGCTTCAAAATGATGGGGTAAAAGATCTTGTACCCGTTGAACATGATGCAGTAGTTGTCTGGTTACCCTATTAACAGTATCTTTGCATACACCTAGTTGTAAGCCCAACCTTCTACTGCTGAGTTTTGGATTTTCGTCAACCTGATATAGAATATCTTCTTCAGCCTCCGGAGTTCTTACCGTACGTGCACAACCATAATTAACAGAAACAGGCGCAAACCTACCCGTTTCAAGAAGACGTCTTGCAACTGCCGCGAAGGCTTTAAGGTTTGGTAATCTTCGAATGGGAAGTCTTTCACTGTATACCCTGCGAGATTCTAAACCATTTCCTTGGCAATATCCCAAAACCGATAACATACCGGTCATTTCTTCATTGGTATTCTGTACGGTCATGATGAACATAAATTTGCAAATTGTTTGATCATTCACCGGCACTTTCTAATTCTCTTTCACGGTGTTCCAGTACCACTAGCAATTTAAAACATAAACACCGAAAAAAACGCAGCAAAGGAACACAATTCACAATGAGAGGCTTTCCACGAATTTCACGAAATTCACCTACCAAAAGATAGGCCGTAATTCATGCTATTATGTTCAAAATGTATGGTTGAATTGTTAAGTGTTACAATTTTTTTATATTCGATTTGACATTTTTTAGTGACAGCTACTTTTTTAAAACGCCTTTCCTTCATATTGTAGTGAATTGTAGGCATACACGAAATGAATTTTTTAAATCCAGATATTTCAGAAACGTTTGTTCAAATCAACTTTTACCAGGTATGCATTTTTTATTTGAAAGACGTTGGAGAATAAGAATTTTTATTTAAAAGTTAAGTGCATTGTAGCTCAAAAAAGTGATTTCGTTTTAAATGTATGCAAAGTATCGCAGGTGGCACACTCTAAATTCTACATTGCAATGAGAGCAGATTTTAATTTTCCACCACGCAAAACCCCCCTAGCCGAATATTGTGACAATACACCAATTATTGCAAAAAACCCTATCTTGAAAAGTGTAATTTGAACTTATTCGCAATATTGCAAATCTAAGAACAAAACAATCGCTAAGTGATTTATCTTGACTTTACTAGCAATAAATTATTATAAGTTTATAATAATTTAATATTAGTCAAGTTGCTTTGGTATGTGTGAATCCTTGCATATTGCAGGCTCACATTCCATTAATATAAGTAATTTGACTGTAATCTCATTATATTTAGAATTTACATCAGTTCTACATACATAAAGACAAAGTTTAAATCAATTGGGGCTTGAACCTTGATGGCGCAGTTGATCAGCGCGGTACTCTAGCAAAGTACAGGTCGTAGGTTCAAATCCTGCTCGAAGTAAACTTTTTATTTATGTATTTAATAAAATTCATAATTTTTAATTACTAACAATAATGTTACTATTACTCAAATTAATTGCTAGCCTTACATTGACTTTTCTGGCAATAATTGAAACATTAGATTTCATTTCTATTTAAATCTCATATTTAATTACCCGCAAACCTCAAATTTGATCAAAATAATTGGCGTCTAGTGGCGTTTTTTGTGCTATTTGAATTAGATAGGCTGGATGAGGTGTTGCATCATGTGGGGCACGTAAAGAATGAAACTACTCAAATTAAAACGAGCTTTGCGCAAGGATGGTTCAATTCGTTAATGTACTATTGTGGGAAAGAACCACCGAGAACACCCAGTTTATTCAAAAAAAAGCAATGAAAGGGTTAAGTATGTAACAAAGCACCACGAAATCAGGTTAAAATGCGTAAAATATTATAAGATTAAGAAAAAAAATATATAAAAAGCAGTTTAGCTACACATAAACTCAATTAAAAAACCAATATAATCACGCCCACAACTGTGTTATAAATAAATCGGAATAACAAAAATTGTAATAAACATGTGGCCCTCTAAAACCAATCATGTCGGTCTTTAAGTAAATAATTAAATAAAACAATAAGGCAAATTTCGGTGTATATCAAATATAACAACTAAATAGGTGAGAAATTCACACATACATAATTGTTTAGTGACAGCACAAAATACATCCGTACAATTACAATAAATTACATATAAAGAGAAATCCGTTCGCAGAGAAACAACTCTAATTACACCTCGGATGAGCCAGACTGAATCAAAGACAAAAAAAGAACTGATTAAACAAAGCCTTACAAGGGTAAGTTGTAAATAAATCACAGCATTGTGACCGATATAAAAGATTGAGTGCGTTAGAAAAATACAGTGTCCCTTGGTAAGGTGACACATTCATCTATGCAACAGTAAAAACAATAAAAATAAAATTCGAGGTGTTTTAATGGTTATCTGGACCTGGGAGTATGTAAACACTCGGTAATGGCCTATTTACAATTATAACCAAGCTTTATCCTGTACAAGTTCGTCCACGCCCACCTCTACACAACACAATTATACAACAATGCTAATTCACCCAAGGTACATGAGTGAGGGGGCCCTGTACTGTCTTCAATTTTAGCAGATTTCCTCTTAGTGAGCCCACGTACGAATGGCATACCTTTGAAAGGCTTGATTTTTAATACGTTACGTAGTCTTGTAGAATTGTTTGCTGCGATCTCTAATTACATTAATAATACCTACTTATACTTGAATATATTCCCTTTAGTTAAACACTTTACTACCAACACGACGAGTTAACATGCGCGGTTTAAAACTCGGCACCGCGGCGATTAATTATAGATTAATTTTTGGAAAGACTTACGTTAAAACCTACACAAAAAGAAAAGAACGAATTAGCGTTTTAGGCTTTCTAAAAGGTACTCGGCAAAATATTTATAGACCGAACGGTCTACAATGAAAGTTTCTAATTAAAACAATCAAAGCAATCCGGCTCAATCAAAATTTCAACAGCAACTGCCTTCCCTTCCGACTTCCAACTAACTATTTTTACCCCCGAAAATCAAACTCCATCTTTCCAAAGTAATAAAAAAACCAAAAAACATTACGTTGGAACAGTTTCATATTAACTATTGAACGAAATCTTAATTTTAAAAATATGCATTTGTTCGTAACAAACCCTACATCTAATATCAAATTTCCTAGCACCAAACAAAGATGCCCTTTTGATTTGCGCTATGTTCCGACCTAATTAAGTATTACGTGTATGAAGTTTTTATCACAAGAATGTGCATACAAAACTTTCAAAGAATCGTTATGATCCCCGGCAATAGAGCAGGGTCTAGCTTAGACATGATTGTTTCTACCCTAGCATATATTTTTCAGCCCTTAGCCATTATTAGTTACAAAAATAAAATATCCCGAAAAACATTCGCAAATTACGACTTAATATATCATAAAATATACCAAACCCCATTAATTAATCCTTCTATCGCGCGGTAACAATTGCGATTTCAGCATGTTTATTGTAATAATAAGAATGGAAACATTCGCATACAAAAGGTTGTTTATGGACGGATTTGAACCGGTTTTTTTTAAAAGATCTCTAAAAGCTTTATCTTGATGCAATAGCAAAATTTTAGCGATTTTTTTATGAATAATCTAATTACACCACTGGATTTACGAGCCCATCGAATGCATTTGTACCAATTTTTGCGAAAAAAAGTTATGACAATATCGGCATCACCAGTGTTTGCCTTTGTTGGTGAACCTCTTCTTTTATAAAATCGAATAGAACCCAAAGAGGAACAAAATTAAACAACTTAAACACTGGTGTAATTATTAATAAGAATAATAAAAACCAGTATACACAAAAGAACCTACAATTTCTCTAAAAACGAACAACAATTACTCTAATAATAAACAACAGTTAACAAAAAAAATATGATTAGAAAATTACATATTTAAAATGAAAAAGGAGTTTGTCAAATTTATTCACACTAATCACGTTATTAAATTTAAATTTGTGTACCTTCCAATAATTCTCCGTTTAAGTCGATATATTTTTCATAACGTTTCCGTATATTTTTTACAACATTTCGTAATTGATGCGCGGTAATCTCCTCACACGCTTTCCCTTATCCTAGTGCACAATACCTCTCGGTTATTTAGCAGTGTCTCTTGTAAACTTTGTAATCAAGTGGGGTAAGGTCCGGAGATCAGGGTGGCCAATGAATTAATGGACTGTTTCGACCTATTCAATATGATTGGGGAAATTCTGGTTAAGCCACTCCATGACTTATCTCGCATTGTGTATTCGATTTCTTGTAATGGAAGATTATCGACTGCATTAAAAAAATCGTTCTGAGGGAAATGTAGGAATTGCCCGTCATTCATTTTCCCTTCAAAGAAGAACTGACCAATGAGTCCCTCATTAAGTATCCCACACCAAACGTTAATTTTATGACTATATTGTTTTCGGCAATTAATTATCTACTCTTGATTTTCTGGAGCCCAAAACCGCGAGTTTTGTGATGATACAATTCCATTCGTCGTGAATGTAGCTTCATCTCTGAATAAGATATATTTTTTTTAAATTTCGGTAATTGAGATGTTGTGTCTGTGTGAACAGACAAAGCTCTATCCGTTTCTCATTATCTCATTGTCCCTTTTTAAAATGGATTGTGATACAGCACCCAATTCCATAAAAGTATTGATTATTTTTGAAACTGTGCTATGCGTAATATTAGGTCTAATCTGGATGTCTATATAATACACACAAATTATATACACCTCTCTTGCCGTCCAATCATTTTCTCCATAAAGGCGTACCATTTCAATTTTCTCTTATAAAGTTAGATTTTGAGCCATCGCAAAGAATTATGGAACATGGTTTAACCATGCACAAAAATATTACAATGTGCCACTACTTGTGAACGTTGTCTAAACTTTTGTTTTTCACAGCCTACCAAATTTTGTTCATATTATTTTTAAGTAACGTTAATATTGTAAGTTTTGCCATAATAACCACGAAATAATAATAAATTGACAAACTTATCTACCAATAGATTAGAGTAATTGTTAGTTCTTTTGTGTATACTAGTTTTTATGGTTCTCATTAATAATTAGACCAATGTTTAAGTTGTTTAATTTTGTTTCTCTTCTTTATAAAAGAATAGGTTCACCAACAAAGACAAACACTGGTGATGCCGATATTGTCATAATTTTTTTAGGAATAAACTTTTTTTCGCAAAAATTGGTACAAATGCATTCGAGGGGCTCCTAAATCCAGTGGTGTAGTCAGATTTTCATTAAAAAATCGCTAACAAAATTTTGGCTTCAAATTTTGCATCAAGGTAGAGCTTTTGGAGACCTATCTTTTGAAAAAAACTGGTTCAAATCCGTTTATAAACAACTTTTATACGCGAGTGTCTCCATTCTTAATGGCTCACCCTGTACATATATATATATATATATATATATATATATATATATATAAAACAATAAGAAAGATTTAGTGGGTAGCAGCCAAGGTTGTGGCTAGTTTAAAATAAAGAAAAGATCCTTTGTTCAAAGGGAAGCTTTCGTAAATTTATTACCTTTGTCAACCAATCTACAAGAAGTTATGCGTTGATAATACATATAAATTAAGATAAGATAATAACTTACGATCGTGGATACAGTTAAAACATTGAAGCAGCATTGAAAGAAGATATTTCAATTTAAATTTGAATTAGATGTCAAAATCAATTTTGGACTTTGACAAAAAAAAATTAAAATTATTGTCATAGTTATAGGAAAACAAAGAAAATGGTTATGAAATCAATGTATAAGTAGATTAATATGTTGAATGTGATTGTGTGATAAGTGTAAAAGTGTTATGAATAGGACTATTTAAGATTATTTTGAATGTCTATTATTACATAGGACTTTTACTTTTATGTGAGACATTCTGAGATTAATACCAAATAGACCTATTCGTGATAACTCTTTACACTAAACAAAATGGTAAAATCCACACAAAATAAATTTCTGCCACTAAGGGTTAATCCGTTAATGGTTCATCCTATGATTTCTGTGTTTATCTAGATAAAGTATGTTAGAATAAATTATGTTTAAATTTTGAGTGTCACTTCTTATTATATTATATATATATATATATATATATATATATATATATATATATATATATATATATATATATATATAATTTAAACGCTCCAATCCACGCCTTTGCGCATTTTTATTGCTATACTTTTGGTTTGTATACTACTAAAGACATAGTTTAGTTCTAAATAAAAGTTTGCATGATATATGAACTGATGAGCTTTGCGTTCCGCTATCTACCACAAGCCTTATTTTACTTCAAAATGAAATTTGTTTCGTTTTTTATTATAAAAAATTATTGCTCTTTAAGTTAGTATGCTACTAAATTTTTTATGAGACACGGATAATACAAGAACTCGATATCTTCCTATTAATACTCTCATAATAAATATTTTCATACAAACACTGGTTTAAGTATTCACATTTGTTTGGTTAATACCTCTGTGTTGAGTTTCGAGGGAAAAACGCGTTATTTTCAGACATATAACCATTAATAGCGAATAAAAAGGAAGAAACTAATTTTAATGTAATACTTTAAACAAATTTTCAATGAGCTAACCTTGTGAAATATTTACATTACAAGAAAAGAAAAAGAGAGCATAAGTGCTGTAAAAGCACAGCTCCAGGAAACAAATCCTACTCATTATTTCTCTGTAGAGCTCTTACTCTTTCTGTCTTATTTTTGTTCTCTTGACTACTGAAAAGTAGGAAAAACTTGTTAAAATATTTGCTTTGCACATGTAAAAGATTTTACGACTACTGCATAGCTTACGTTTCTAAATTGAAGTTTAACAAATTAAATGTAAAAAAAAAAAATTAAAAAGGGAATTATGTACACATAATTAACAAAAAATTGTTTATTGTGCATATATTTCGTATGCTGGTTTTGTAAGGGGATCTAAAATTGAATGTGCTGTAATTAACGATCAATGGCTTAACAAGCAACAAACGAAGATAACGATGTGGTTTCCCTAAGTAATTTTAATAATTGATGAAGCGACTCTCAATGAAGTTTTCTTGTAAAAATGTTTTAGATTCCTATGAGATTGAAGTAAATGTTGTATATAGATTATTCGATCAGTCTATCAAGAGTTTCCAAATTCTTCAGCCGGATAGATCCAATTACTTCAACTACATCATGCGGGTTATGTTTCCCACCCTACAAACTAACGCTTCGTCATAACTTCCAAAATCATTCATCATTCCTTCATTTACACACTACATTTTCAAAGTTTCTATGTACCTTACTTACGAATAAGTGATTAATAAATAATTAAATTTTAGATCCCATCAGTCTAGTGTGGAATTGCTTGGGAAACTCATTTGTTAAGCACTCTACTAATTAGAAAATTCGCACAATTTAATTATTTGGCGCCTCTAGTCTGCCAATGGAATGTGCCATAAAATTACGCCAAGTTCTAAATGAAATTAAAGAGAGTTTCGAGTTGAAATAATATAAACGGTAACTTATACGCTAAATATAAGTTTAACAAACTAGAAAATAGTATGTTTACAGTTCTTTTCGTAAACTCACTTCATTTCGTGTATAATATAGTTAGAGTTACATATTATGATTACTGAATTCTACTGCAAAATTTCGCAATACTGTACGAATAAAGTTAGAAGCTTTATCTAAGGTAATATTATCTACACAATTTCTTGCTAAATAAAAGTCACAGTACAACACATAATTATTTAATTAAAACGTAAATACCTAAAATTTAATGACATTTTATAGAACTTAGAATTACTTAAAATAGGCATTTACATAAATGTTTCACTTTAAAACCGTTGCAATGGTATACTTGTTTATTGATTTATTTAATATAATACTCAGATGTTTACGGTAGGCAATAACATTTGATAATTAATTAACGATTATAAAAAAACTAGAATGTACCTTATTCTATGAAAGACGGAAGTACAACTTGGAAGTAATTACTATTTACTAATTCACAGTTAGTTAATTACACTTTCCTACAGGTTTGCATCCAATTACAAGAACAAAAGAATATAAATACGTAAACGTGTATATATATATATATATATATATATATATATATATATATATAGTTCTTGCAAATTAATTTGTGGTACTACACATGAATATCAAACATTAAAAACTTCATCATCGGTGGAATAAAATTAAAATTAAAACGAAATTATAAAACACTACATCAATTAATAACTAACACATTGAAAAATATGACACAATCTGACTAACTGTTATTTATAAATTTTCTAAAATGTAATCATAGTTGGAAGGCAAATTTTCCAAATCTTTTTTACTGTTGCGCACGAATTTATTATTAATTTTTATATTTAACATTTCCAAAATGAAACGCTTTTTTAATTTTTATATGCCTAAAATATTGGTTTTGTCATAGTGAAAGATGTGACCTGTTTCGTTACAGTGTTTAGCCAAAGCAGTACTATTTGGTTTAAACGGACATCAGATTTGTGCGGCGTTTTTCTGTTTTTAGTGGTTGTAATGATGTACCGATATAAACCTTATTACAAGAATTTTATTTTCCTTATGTTGATATTGAAGTTTACCTAAGGATACATTTCAAGAACACTAAATTATCTGGATTTAAATATATACAGCGTGTATTTTAAAATCACCGAAAAACGAAAACTGGAGATTCTATGATTCAAAATAAGAAAAAATCCCCAAAAACTACAAAAGATATTACACTGAGATTTGGTACACTTAAATGTCTAATTAAATACAATTAATCAGGTGAGCTTGAGTCAACTGACTCCATCCAGTGGCGTAGAATATGTTAAGCTAATCACTTTAAGTAAAAAAAAAACGCACGTCCCTGCTTTTTTTGAAGAAATATTTTTTTGTTAAATTCAACATTTAATTCTGCAAATAAAATCATACTTAGTATTATTTCGATTCATCACCCGTTTTTGAATATTTTGCATTAACATAAACGACTACATTATTCAGTTTTAACCAAATTAAATAAATCAGAGACTAATTTGCATTTGACAGTTCCAAACGAGAACTGGTCGATATGCATTTATGTTATGGTAATACTAATTGCAATTCTCGTGCAGCTGCTCGACTTTATGTGATTTCCAAATAGCAGACATCCACACCATACCACGGTTAGAACCGTTCATCGTAACTTGTTAGAGTATGGAAGTTTAAAAGGAAAGAAAAATTCCGGACGAAATGCTCGTGTACCAGTTGAAATTGAGGAACAAATTTTAGATAGAGTTTATAAAAATTCATTAATAAGTACGCGTGACTTAGGTTTAGAATTTGGTGTGTCGCATAGCAAGTCTTGGAAAGTTTCACCAGAACAAAATTTATATCCCTTTCACCTACAAAAAATGCATGCATTATTGCCTGCTGACCATCCTCGTCGGATGAACTTTTGCGAATGGTTTTTAAATAAAAATGCTGAAGATGTACAATTTGTTAGAAACTTATTGACCACTGATGAGCGTATTTTTTCCCGAAATGGAATAATAAACTTGCATAATTCCCACAAATGGTTAGATGAAAATCAGTACCCAACTGTAGTTACAGCTCACCAACATAGAGTTATCGAAAATATTTGTATATGTATACTAAATAATCGGACCTATCCGTTTTCCTCAAAGACTTACTGGCGAATTCTATTTAAATTTTTTGAGAGAAGATTTGCCAGAATTGTTTGACGACGTACCCATAGATGTTAGAATAAACATGTATTTCATGCATGACGGTGCACCACCACATTCTACACGAAACGTCAGAGAATTTTTGAATGCATGATTCCCTGGACGCTGGATTGGACGAGGAAGTGAAGTACCGTTGCAAGCACGATCGCCAGATTTAAACCCATTGGATTTTTTTGTTTGGGGGTATCTGAAAACTCGTGTCTATTCTTTTCAAATTGATAATCAAGAGCAACTTTGGAATCGCATACAGATGGCATGCGATGAGATTAGGGGTATGCCACAAATTTTTCAGCGTGTTAGGTTTCATTTGCTAAAAAGGATACAAGCTTGCATTCAAAAAGAAGGAGGACATTTTGAACAATATGTATAAAAATAATTATTATTTTGTTTTTGATTCCTTCAATATATCTTTAATAATGTACCTAATAGTTAACTGCGTTATTTTTTGTAAAATAAAACAAATTTTGATTTTTATTGAATAATGTGGTCGTTTTTATTTGGAGAATTAAATGTTGAATCTATCAAAAAATATTTCTTCAAAAAACCAGGGGCGTGCGTTTTTTTTTTACTTAAGCTGATTAACTATTGAATATTAACTAAATATTCTACGCTACTGGATGGAATCAGTTGCCTCAAACTCACCTGATTAATTGTATTTAATTAGACAATTAGGTGTACCAAATCTCAGTATAATATCTTTTGTAGTTTTTGAGGAATCTTAAAAAAAAACCTTAAAAAAAGTATTTTTTAATCAACCTGTATCTCGGTTAGGAAGCATTTTCGGAAAAGCGTTTATAATCATTTTTGTCTTATTTTGAATCATAGAATCTCCAGTTTTCGTTTTTCGGTGATTTCGGTGATATATATATATATATATATATATATATATATATATATATATATATATATATATATATATATATATATATATATATATATATATATATATATATATATACAGGGTGACCCAAACTCGATGGCCAAAACGAAAACAGCTGATTCCTCTAGCCAAAAGGAACAAAAAATTGTTAATACAGGGTGTGTCTATTGTTGATGGTTTCCAAGATGTTAACCTATTTTTAATTTTTTCTATTTCGTGGACTTATTTTCTAAATCACTCTGTATCTTCCAAACTAGAAGAGTTACAAGAAAACACATTAGGAGAAATTTGTAGAAGATGAAATTGCCTTAAAGAGTATTGAATTCATTCGAGACAAACTCATCATTCAACATTTTTAATGACATAATGAATTCAGAAATGATTTTTTTTCAAATCCCAAGAGGAAAATTTTTCCAATAGAGATGGATTTGATAAATGTCCGATAAAGGAAAAACTTCCTTTTTTCATAAGCTTCACAACGATATGAAAAAAACTTATGGTTGACGTACTAATTACTGAATTGTTACAGGAATACACCTCAGGAAAAACTTTTAGAGCACAAAATTACCTTCAAAAACATGGTAGAGTAGATGAGAATTGACGATTTGTCCCTCACTTTTCAATCAATCTGTACATTTACGGTAAGAAATACGTCTCCTTTACTGATATCTTTTCATCACCGTAGCAACGACTTGGCATTAGTAAGTTAGTTGTCAAAATTTGTTTGCTATTACAGTTTTGCTGATTTCAATACGAGTTCTTCTGTTGTAGTGATATTGTAATTTAGTTTTTGAGCCGTTCTTGTTCTTGTTATTATTATTGTTCTTGTTCGTGTTGGTATTTTCCTTCCTGAGTCATGTTTTCAAATGAAGAATATGCCGATATTCATTATTATTATGGTGTTGAACAAGGGAATGCGAGTGAAGCTGCTAGACTGTATGCAGCTGCTTGTATTCATCACTTATTTTTGAAACTTAACAGATTCCGTTCGATGTTTCTTCATCATTCACAGATAAAATAATGAATAAATAATTATTAAAATACTCTTCAACCATCAAATGAAACTTCTCTTCAAACAATAGTTTTATTAACGCTGACACACGAACTGAAAATAATTTCATGGATTAGTAAGTTAATTCAATCATCAGTGTATTTCAGAATATGTTCGAACACATCTCCACCTCTACTTAAACAAACATGTAATCTCTTCAAAAGATTTTCATGTGTAGCGTTTCTGATTAAGTCTGGAGTTAAACTATTGAAAGCAGTTCCAACTCTCGATTTCATATGTTCCATTGTTGTTACTGGGTTGGAGTAAACCATATTTTTAATGAAACCCCACACAAAATAATCTATTAGATTGCCATCTGGTGTTCTAGGAGGCTAACGAAAAGGTCCGTTATTACCAACCCATCTGTCTTCGAAGATTTCATTTAAAGCTTCGCCTACTGAACGAGAATTATGGGGTGGAGCACCATCCATTTGGTACCATACACGTTCTCTTCCTGGCCTATTATTTAAAATCATTTGAATCCCATTTCTCAGTAAATCTCCATATTTTGTTGTATTCAAGTTATCATCATAAAACTCGATATGAAAAATTGACTCATTCTTTATGGCACAAAATACATTAAATTGCCATCTTTCTTGAAAGCCCCTTTGGCGAACGACATGAGGATTTTCTGGCGCCCAATAATGACTGTTGTGTCTGTTGAAAATTCCATTTTTTGTAAACTTGGCCTCATCTGTCCATACGATATTGTCAAGGAAATGTTCATCCTCTTGAGTCTTGACAAGTAACCATTTAAAGAATTCCACTCTACGAGGCAAATCAGCCTCCTTCAAATGTTGGACACAGTACAATTTATAGGAATGCCATTTGTGCTTATTAAGAATGCGATAAATTGTCACGTAGGGTATACCTATCTCCCTTTCAGCCTCGTGTAGAGAAGCATTTGGAAATGCATTAAAAAATCCCAAAACTGTTATGCCATTGTCATCATCATCCACTTTAGGCTTTCTACGAATGGTTTTTGGACGATAGGTTCCATTCAACCTACAGTTTTGTAGTAGTCGATTTATCACATTATTATTCGGCTTCGGAAATTGTGAATATTTTTCATGAAATACTCGGCATGTTCTACTTGCAATTCTATTGCACTCACCATGAATAATTAATAAATTCAAGAAATCTTCATTACTGTAACCTAATCTTGACATTTTTCTATTATAATTAGTATCACAATCAGTCAAAACCACCAACGAAAGTTTGACATTTCAAAATTGGATCATTTGTTTTTCCAAAGCACGCTATTAAAAAATATTAATTTGCAATGTTGTGCGGTAGAGACACTCAATACCTCAATGCATACAAATTGTAACTTTTTCTAAGGTACATATCAATTTCGAATTGACTGATTTGAGACTGTTGAAAAACTAAATCGAAAAGAAATTTTATTACGTAGTATAAAATAGATGATAATCTCAAAAATAATTGATGAATACAAGGAAACCACGTCAGTTTCTGTTTGAAACAGTTTATTTCGAAAACGGTTAGAAATCGAAATAGCATTATCTGATTAAAGTCAATCTAAAATTGGATGTAGAGCTCAATAATGTGTAAATATACAGGGTGTTCCATATGAAAAAATTCTGGACTTCCACTCCTTTTTTCACGTGAACAAAGTATCTGCATTTTTTAAAGACCCTGTATGAGGCAAATAAAAATATGACTCGAAGTGAACATCCTCATGGTATCATTCCACTCCATTTCGAATTTGATCGTCTTAGTACCAGAGAGTTCAAGATTATCAGCGTTTATAAAAGTACATGTTTTGTAAAAAAAAAATCGAAATTAATTTATATCTCTTAAACGGTAATAGGTAGGTATAGGGAAATAGTAAATAATATGATATTATATACAGCGTGTTCCATTTGAAAAATCAAAGTAATCGCTATTTTATAGTAGAAGCGGCAACGCCGCAACATCTAAAATATTTTAGGCGTGTAGATCATATTAATTTATGCATACTGTCAAATTTTGAGGTTGATACGTTGTCTGGTTTGCCAGAAACGTCTAATTAACGCTCATCGTGGAAAGCCCTGTATATATATACATAGCAAAGAGGTGAATCTAAAAGTATGATTGACTTACAAAACTTTATAGAGTAAAAATAATGGGCGGATCGGAGTGTGGATGGGACCACTTTTTGGTGTTTAGGGCAAAGGGGGGTCTGGAGAAGGAACGCAAACGTAGTGCGAACGTCCAGAATTAGGGTGGGCAAACTAGTGGATAATGGTGCGAGAATGAAATACCCAGATGCTGTGAGAAAAGAGTTGAATGTGAATGAGGCAGTGTGGAACGAACAAATAAAAGACGATAATGAAAGTGGATCGATAAGCTTGAAATACTGTGTTGCCAATTATGCCCTGCAGATATGTAGAACAGCGACTATTGGTAGACAGAAAAAATGTGTTTGGTGGAGTGAATCGGTAAAAAGGCAGTAAGTAAGAAGAATTATGCGTACATGGCAATGATTGCTACAAAAAATGAGAATGAGCAAAATCGATTGTATGACGTGCACAAATTAAGAAACATAGAAGCGAAGGAGACAGTAAGAATAAGTCAAGAGGAAGTAATGGGGTGGTAGGAGGGAAAATGCAGAATGATTCTGGGAGAAACAAAATACTCTTCTGGAAATTGGTCAAAAATACAAAACCTGACAAAAAGGAAGGAATGGTGAATGAAACTGAGAAGCATATTGGGTTAAATGAAGTAAGAAAACAGTAGCTATGTTGAGAAACGGCAACGAAGTAGGCGTGGATGAAATCACTGGTAAAATGCTAAAGTATGGAAGTACAAAATACAAAGATTGTGTGAATTATTCAATGTATGTCGTAAGTGTGGAAAAGTGCCGAGTGATTGGAAAAGCGCATTCAATGTACCACTGTATAAGGGTAAGGGGAACAAGAGTGATTGCATGAACTGCAGACGAATAAATCTCCTCAGTGTACCAGGTAAAATATTTGGAAAAGTACTGATTGATAGAGTCAGAGGAACTACATAAACTAAGATTTTGGATGTGCAGGGTGACTTCATGTTAGGAAGAGGATATGTTGATTAAATGGTTGCTCTCCAGCAGGTGATCGAAAAGTGTTTAAGTATAAAAAATAAGCTGTACTGTGCGTTTGTAGATCTGGAAGAGGCATATGACCGAATGAATAGGGAGAAGTTGTGAGGAATATTAAAAGAAGATGGCGTAGGTAAAGTTGTTAACAAACAGAATAAGGGCAGTGTGTAACGGTAGTCGGGCATGTGGTAAGGTGAGAGGAGGTGTGTGTCAATACTTAATATTTAGTAAGGAGTGCAACAAGGCTGTGTGATGTCACCGTGGTTGTTCAATGTATACATGGATAAATGTGTTATTCAAGCATGTATCGATACAAATGGCGTAATGGTTGGTGACGTAAACGTACGAGTCCTAGTGTATCTAGACGACACAGTCTGATTAAGTGACAATGCGGGTGAGATACAAACTGCTCTGAGGAAGTTTTATATAGTCTGTGAGAGCATGGACCTAAAAGTAAACGTGAAGAAGACTAAGATTGCGGTGTTCAATCGGAAAGGTGAAAAGGAGAGAAGAGTATTGACCCTGCATGATGGAATAAGTGGACGAGTTGGTACACTACGTTTGTTTGGTCACATTGAGAGAATGAACAACGCAAGATTAACGATGCAAATATATGTGGGTAGAGTTAGACGTAAGGCCAGGTTTGGTAGGTCGCATAAAACTTGGCTGAATGTAGTAGAATATATGATAAAAGAAGGAAAGATCAAGAGTGTAAAATAAAAGGTCATGTCAGAGACAATGTATGAAACTCGCGGAAGCTAGGGAGATATGCAGAGGTAGGAAAGCATAATATTTCACGTGTATTATGAATCATAAAACAAGCTTTTTAAGTGAATCAGCAACTAAGTCTCCATTGTAATATCATTTCATATTCACATAAAATAACTAAATCTTTAAATTACAGTCAGCTGGTACATATATTTTGTCTTCGACGTATGCTAGTTTACAACGAGCTGCAACGAATTATGTACATTACAAAAATAGAGGTCCCAAATTGGAGTCTTGAGGTAAACTGAAGTAACAGGGTATGTATGAAGTTCAAATCCTTTCTAGGAGACTTGCTACCGGAAACCTGTAAGTCTGTAATGTCAAGATCTTTCAACATTTACAATACAAAGAAAGTAAAACAAAAGTAGATTTCATCTACAACACTGAGGATACCCAATATTCAATGTTGTGTACTATTAGTTCAACATGTTTTGAACAGTTTCATAAAACCCACTTGTGTTTATAGTTCTCTATCCTTTTTTTAACCTTGTTTAAAATTGGTCAAGCTGTAACTTTTTTACAACGTGAATATTCGTATTCAATAAAAGACTATTTACTTATTATGTAGAAATAAAGGACTTCTCCTAGTTATATTTTTCTACGAAATTAATAGTTGAAGTTCTAGCAATGTATTTATTCGTGAGCAAAACGCGATGAAAGAATGTGTTCCTATAATCCAGACCAGCACATCCCTCTCGGTCAACTTATTTGCTAAAATGTCCAACATAACTTAAGTATGTAGATTAACTCTAAAAATTACAGTTTCGTGTTCGTACTATATAAATTAATAGTGTGGTAGAGAAAAGGAGGAACATTAACTGTGTTGGGGAAAGATGTGGTAGCATTTTTTCGCTAAACTAACTCAGACTGGGCGTGGGTAAACATTCACTTTACTTAATATACAGGGCGGCAAACATTCAAGTGGTTATTTTTGGCCTATTCTAAGAATATTTTGTCCTATGATGATGTTTGAAAAACCCATTTGTTTCGAAGATACAGGGTGAACAAAATTTGCGACAACAATACTCGATATTTGTTGTAATCGACATTTTTCACTATCGCTAAATCGTTCGTCTCTGTTCGTCTCGTGTTCGTTTTGTGTTCGTGTTCATGTGCGTGTGTGTGGGCGTGTACGTGTGCGCGTGCGTGCGCACGTGCGCGTGCGCGTGAGTGTGCGTGTGCGCGTGCGTGTGCGTGTGCGTCTGTGTGTGCGTGTACGTGTGCGTGTGCGTGTGCGTGTGCGTGTGCGTGTGCGTGTGCGTGTGCGTGTGCGTGTGCGTGTGCGTGTGCGTGTGCGTGTGCGTGTGCGTGTGCGTACATATTTCAAAGATATCAAAATACTTAAATATAGACCTTAAACATATCGATTAATTACACCCTATACAATTTTTTGATACGACGCGTAGTTTAGCGGCAAAGAGATTCCTAATGTAGAATTTGGAGAATTTGGACGAATTGCGAAATCGGATAATTGCTGGGTGTAGCTCAACTAGAAACGACCCTGGTGTGTTGGAAGGATTTCGACAGTCAATGATGAGAAGATTGAATGCTTGTATCCAGGCTGGATGAAGTCATTTCGAACATGTATTGTAGATTGAGCAGCTTTACATGTACTTTTTGATAATAAAATGTTGTTACTGTCGCAAACCTTGTTCACCCTGTATCTTCAAAACAAAGGGGTTCTTCAAAAATCATCATAGGGCAAAATATTCCTGGAATAGACCCAAGAATAATCCTATGAATTCTTGTCACATGTTTACCTAATACCGCGTATATTATTTGGAGCCTTTATCTGAAAAGGACCAAACAAGGAAACTTTAATTCCTACAACGAATCAGAATAACAAAGCATACTGAGATAAGGTAATTATTACTGATATATAGACAAATTTATGTAACGAGAGATAAAACAATTAGGGCAGGCTGTGAAATTTAATTACACTGAGTGGCATAGAGTGAAGAACACCCAGTAATAACCAATTTATGTGAAACATTTTTGATATACAAGTGTATTCGAGTTAGACTAGTAAACGATCAAAATTTGATAAGAATGACACTGTTAACTTTTTCAAAAAAACTTAATAATGTGTTGCACCACCACGATGTCTTATTCACTCATTAACACGTCTGGGCATACTTCTAATGAGGTGATCGATTTCCTCCTGAGGTATCTCATCCCATGCTATCTGCAAGTCATGCTGCAGAGCCACTATAGTACGTAGGGGGTGGGTTAAATTGAGTAATCTTCTTCCCATAACATCCCAGACGTGCTCGATGTGTGAAAGATCGGGAGATCTCGGTGGCCAAGGCAACAAAGCAGCTTGATTAGTCTCAAAATTAGCCAAAGAAGTGCTAGTAACATGAAGTCGTGCATTGTCTTGTTGGAGTGTGCTGTTGGGGATGGTCTGAATATAAAGTACAATATGGGATTCTAGGATCTCCTGGATGTAGCGCGCAGCGGTCTGTTACCTGTAATGAAGACCAAAGGTGACCTACTTCCAATAGCAATAGCCCCCAGTACTATAACTCCAACTGTGTGGTGCACATGCCTTTCCACAGAAAATTGGGGATCTTGTCTCTGACCACGTCGTATTCTCACTCTTGCACGACTGCCATGCATGCCCAAACAAAGTCTGGACTCTTCACTGAAGACAAATGAATTTCATTTTTGGTCCCAACTTGCTCGTTTTCTCCGCTACGCTAGACGATCACGTCGGTGTCCAGAAGTCAGTGGTAGTACAAAATGGGACGGCATGAAAAGAGTCCAAAGGTTTTTATCCGGAGATAACAGTTCGCATCCCAATCGCCCTTCCATGTTCTGCAAACCACTGATCCGCAATCGCCCGTGTAGACGAGAAGCGGTCCCGTAGAGCTAATATCCTAAGACGGCGATCTTCGGCTTCTGTGGTTCTTAGAGGACGTCCTGTAGTTCTCGCTCTTGGCGTACGGCCCTCTTGGTTCCATGCCTGAGCACAGACTGCCACAGTATTTAAACTCCATTGCGTTTTGTAGTGTGTTTTACACGTGAATTGGTACTTGCACAGAATGACATTTGTAACGTTTGTAATTTGACATTCTTATGGTAAACAAGGTTTATAACCTGTTTTAAATTTTCATGTCAGAAATGTCGTTCTGTGCATGTGACTAAAGTGCCAATTCAAAATAATTAAATTTCACACCCTACCCTAATTGGTTTTTCTTTTTGATCTTTCGTTACTAAACTGTATAGAATATTAAATAGTCTTATAAACGATGAAACTCAATAGATCGGAGTATTCCTCTTTCAAGAGAAAAGAATTGATACCCCTAAATAACGACGCTTAGGAAATTACATACGTAACCTAACCGGCTTCCCAAATAAATTATCTAAACCGAAAAATGTCGCCCAACAACAATTAATCATACAATATATGAATAAAATTGTTAATATCTCTAAAAAGTAAACCACAGCTCTCCTCGCAACAGTTAATGTTCTTCCTTTTCTTTCCCACACGTGCCAAGATACTATGGAAAATGAATATATTATACAAGTCGAACGTCTACTTAAGCTATGAAGTAGATAATAATTTAATAATTAATTCTAAGGAAATTCTGATTCACAATTTTATTTACAGTTTTACTAAAACTAAAACAAATACCAATGAATGTATGTGCACAATATCTAATCCATCTGCCGTGACATAATTAGTTCGAGGTTATACCGTTTGAAAGTAAATTTTTGTATTTATCGCACATGAGTTAACTGGCGAACTTTTGAATGTCAGTATAGGTGTTTAATTTAAGTTAAGTCTAGCTTTTGTTACAGCTTACATGAAGTGGCAAGTTGGGACTGCTGGGAGATCCAGACTTCGCTTATACATAGCTTACCGTAATATTCGCTCATGCTGAATGATTTTTGAACGGACCAGGTAAATTAATATAGTTAGGTAGATCCGAAATTGATAAATTCAATTGAAGATGAGTTGTAGTTTAAATAATTAAAGATTAGAAGACTACTGTGAGGGAAAATAATTAATATTAACCAGATAAGCGCATATATTATAAAGCAATTTGTATGGGTTAGATTACATAACCAGTTATGGCCCAAATAGGGTCGATTAACTACCTAGAGCACGCTTAGACCTGGATGAAGAATTCAAATTACAAATAACTTTGTTTAACTAACAATTAATTAAAGATGCCTTTTTGGACCTTTAAGTATGCTATTATGTTTAGTATGTATTCGAACCTACTTCTATTTTTACCAAAAACTTTGAAACCGTCACTTTTAAGGATAACCTACCTAGATGGTAAATGTGCATAAATTTCAATATTAAAAAGCTTAATAACAGGAAACCCAAATGGCGTTGAGAGTTATAACAATTTTATTAGCAGAGATAGGTCAGACTCTACCTGGTAAGGTAAGTTTAAAGGGTGCAATTGCCTTAACAATGATTCCCAAGGGTATTATTCCGCGAGTAACTTTAATGGGAAATGTAAAGAATGGCCCTTACCTCCATTAATAAGGCCAACTTTAATAGTTACATTGTAACCCAATGAAACCTTTCCAATTGTAAGCTCAATGTATATACGTTACAGCCTAAGGACCATGTTATTGTAAAGATTAGGTGAAAGGAGAATTAAGATTTCACACCGTCAGGTATACTTAAATATGTGATTAACGATACTTTAGAACCGCCGCGTCATCATTAAAGACGTACGCCTGGTACAGGTAGGCGTGTAAAGTAAAATTAGTAATAAAAGAACGGTGACTGGAGTACTTTAATGCTACTATTTTTTGACGCATATACTGTAAAAAGTTAGTCGAAATTAAGTGATGGCGACGATCATGTAAAGCAAAAGTTATACAAGTGCAGTATATCATTGATTTAAAGTAAGGTAAAAGTGGAAACCAATTAATTCAAGCTTTGCCTATCCTAATGGGAACAACGAATCAAATTTAAGATAACAACGTTTGTGTGTGGTGATATAACGGTTCCAATCTAAATTTTCTTTTGTCATCCATGTAGTCAATTTCACACTATTTGGTAACTGTTATAAACTACAATAATACGCATGTGATTTAATTGTATTTTTATACCTTCGTTAGCCAGAATAAATCTAAGACCACAGGTTAGTAGAATATATTCTGTTTTTCGAAGCCTGACGGCATCGAATTTTATTATATTTAATATATGTATAAACTTTCTTGCAGTTTTATTAATGTAGTTAACTTCAAAAAATGTTCTCCTTTAAACAGATAGATTCACTAAAAAATAGTTAGACAATCATGAAGTACGTGAATGCTGAAATTAGCGTGAGATCTAATTCACCATATTAATGTTGATTGGCAATGTTTATAGGTTGATTCAATTCAACGAATATTAGTTGAATTAAGGGATAAAGATTGTAAATTACTATTTTCGATCAAACGAATTTATTTTTAACTTATCAGTTTGAACATTGAAGTATTATATCTAATCTACATTGCAATACAAATTCGGGGTTTCATGCGACTCTATGCCCATTATTTTAACGTAACCTCTGTTAGCTCTTTAAAGCCGAATATGTCCCTCTAACTGAGAGTGTTAATTAGGTAATGATATTCTGAGTTACCAAACACCAAAATCAATAGATGGAGAATATCGATAAAATAGAAATGCAATAGAACAAATCTGTTTTAAACAATTATTCTTCATGAAATAGTTTCTTTACATGCAAACTGCCGGTATACAATGAACTTAATCTTTAAATTTAATGGAATTGTGAAAGTCAATAATTTTTTGTTTGGACAGCAGATAGAAAAAAAATTAAGTGACGGTCTTACTTAGAAATTACAGCTAATGTCTAGTAGGCATTATAACTTAAGCTCATTACTTTAAACTACACTGATTTGTGATGCTGTGCCAATGCATAGAAACATTCTTAATTAAAGGAATAAAGTCTGTGTATCTGGGTTAATTAATATTTACTTACCTCTGAATTTAAGGATAAGGCTCGTTAATCTGAAAAAACACAGACTAATTAAATGCAGGAAAACACAGAATATTTAAAATGAAAATGAACAGAAATTAATGTTATTCAAATACAGATTTATAACTAACGGTCATGAACGACATTAATTGGATAAAGTAATAATTTATAGCGAAATACAATAAAAGACTTCAATTAATCTTCGAGAAACAATAACCAAGCGTTTTTATTACTCATCAATACAATTTGGGGTATTTTCATCATAAAACAAAAATAACAGTTATATAACAACTAATTTCAACGCCAATTTACTGCTTGAAACGCGTGCAGAAAATGTGGAGTTTGGACGTTTTTGAGGTTCTAATTGCTTGAACACAGTCGAGTATACTGTAATAATTTTACAGTACACTCAGCTGTACTCAATTAAAGGTTATCTCAGTTCGTGCAACTATGAAGTGCAACATTTAATTAGAATAAACTGTATAATGTATTATGGTATGTACATTAATGCATTTTCTTCTATTTTCGACTAAGTGAAAATGAAAAGTGTGTATATATATATATATATATATATATATATATATATATTACATAGACGGTTTGGGTTACCTATGTAGTCTATGAAGTCTATTGCTTCAAATTTGATCAAAGAGATACAAAGTTATAATTCATACAAATTGCTTTAAATCCAGTCCCATTTTATTCCATGGAATATTTTCATCAATTATAATTGAACATTAATAAATTTATCAAACTGAGAGAATGCCAACTTAAATAAATTGTGCTACTAGTTTTTCAACTAATTTTCTCACTGTATAACGTCAATGTCTGTTACCTAGTCTCATTTAACTCTGGCACTTCGTTATCAGTAAACAATACCTCAAATATTTTCAATTTTGTCTGAATATTCTCGGTTGTGGGGGAAAAATTAAAAAAATGTAAAGGTAGATTTAACGTTAACTAAAATATTCCTTTACGATAGTATAGTAAGGAAACTGGATAGACAATATGAGAAAATTCCAAACTGGACAGAAGGGTCTGCGAGTGAAACGTGTCCTAGAATACAACGGCGGTTTGTTGAGCATTAAAATAAAATAATATAAAGGACTGATAAAAAGACGAAGTACAGTAGCATCCAGACGATGATAGGAATATATTGTATCTTCACAAAAATAACATTAAAGCTATAACCTAAACATAAATGAAATATATGCAAAAAGTTTCAAGGAATTCTGCTTAGCTCACTTTTGATTTAATGAATTTGAATTGGATAAAAATATATCTAAAGTTCTAAATTCTAAATTCTTCAATACGCCAAAACAATAATTTCATCAGTAAAATTGAATAAATTCGATAATAAATAAATGGGGACGTGTTCGAAAAAACGCTCCTACACCTGGATTGGTATTTTTAGTTGCGTATTTTTTCCTACAAAAACTTTTTGTACAGGGTGTCATGTAACAGTGGTCATACCAACATTTTTATTTTAAATGCAACACCCTATAAATTATTAGACGAACTATCTAGACGTACTCCATGTACAACGTCCTATACCTATCTTCAACTGTTTCGTAAATATCAAGAGTTTTCAGATTTATTGCAAAAATTAACATTAAAAAAAGAAAATTATCTGATTGCAGAAATTCGCTACAAGCCACTCAATACTTACTTCCCCTTCTTGATAATCATAAAGTAAGCAAAACCCATTTCAGCGTTCCTTTTTACGGAAATGAAATAAAGAAAAGCTATAAGTAATTTTGTTTACTTTTGTTTTAAACGCCTGGCCTTAGAAAATTGTTGTCAGCATAACAGTGGTTGTTAGTGTTATAGTCGTTTGAATTTCGTTAACTACATACAAAAGAAATTGTTCATTTAACAATTCTACAGATGATTTGTTATTCAGATAACACAAAAATGGGAGTTGATTGCTTATTTCATGAAGAATTTCCAACTTTGCCACCTATATTCCAAGGGACAAGAATAGAAAAGCAGTTTTGCGAGCTTGGACAGGTAAGGCAGATAAAGACAGCTGTTCTTTATCTGCTTTATCTGCTTATGCGATAAGTGATGGTACCAAATTGGATATTATGCTTGAGTTTGAAGAAAACCCACATACTTCTAGTCCAAAAGCAGCCCTAATGTTCGATGTTAGTGATTCATCAATTATTCGAACATTAAAAGAAAAGAAAACGCATCCCTATAAAATGATACCAACTCAAGAGCTCATGGAAGACGATTTTGATAGGCGAACGTATTTTTGTGAACAAATGATGGCAATGTCAGATAACAATGTGCTCCAATTAGCACTTGTTTTGTTTTCTGATGAGTGCACCTTTACAACTCACGGTCATGCTAATCGTCAAAATGCAATATCCTGAAAAGGTTAATGTTGGGGCAGGAGTTGTTAGAGATCATATCATAGGTTCCTTTTTCAGTGATGGCAATTCGAATAGCGATAATTATTTAGCATTACTCCAAAATAATGTCGTGCCAACTTTGACAAACATATCCTGATCCAGTAAACCCACAAATTCCAGCGTATATGATATGGTTTCAGCAAGATGGAGCACCGCGATATTACTAAAGCAATGTCCGGCAGTACCTCAACCGACTATTTCCAAATCGGTGGATAGGGAGGCGAGGATCGATGGAATTACCAGCACGAACCCCCTTCCTATAGGGATATGTCAAAAGTATTGTATTCAAAACCTCTCGAGTTAGCTGATTTAAGCAGACCTATAACACTTGTGATTAGATCGGTTACGCCTGAGATGTTGAGTAACGTTAGAAGAAGTTTCTATTTAAGGTTAGGATGTCGCCAAGACGTTCGAGGTAAGTATTTTAAACATCTACTACATATACATTAATGTTTTTTTTTAGATTATCAAGAAACGAACAGTATTACTTATTAGTTTTTCAGTGTGTTGTAGCGAATTTCTGTAATTAAATAATATTCATTTGTTAATGTTAATTTTGTACCGAATCTTTTAGGGAATACGTTATGATCTTAAACCATATAAAATAAATACATGTTTAGCTGATTTTATTGCATTGTCTTTGTCATTTGTATTTTTATTTTTGCTTTGCTATGGTCTGTTCACAATTGGTTACGCAGGAAACTGAAACATGGTACCCGGGTGATAAATTTGTATAGTGGACTGTGGAATATATAAATGATCCTGCCAGTACCAGTTTGGAAAGAAAATTAATGCAGAAGTGCGTATTTTTTATAAAGTTTAATTATATACTAATACTGTTTAAACTAAGATATATTTTGCTAGTCTATCTATTGATGCTGTAAACTAAGTATCAACAATATCTAGTAGGCCATGGAATTCGTGTACTTTTTTATTTAAGTTATGCGAATTAGAAGTATATTTGGTATCATTGACCAGATTGTCCTATATATACCATGTACAATACCGGCACTTAACACGCACGTTCCCACGCAAATATCTACGTTTTGTGCCAACGAAAAATGTGAAGTTAGCAGTACATCTAAAAAATGCGGTAATTTTAAAACCCTATGGATTGCTGACAAACTGATTACGGTACCATTGTAGCACAAAACTACGTATATAGTTCCCGTTTTGGACAGATTATGTACCGTTAATTTCACGGATATATTTTTATAGGTATAAATAGTTACACTAAATATATAAAATTGCACTATATTTAATAACTGGTTGTGTGATTGATCTCATTCCGTTTCCTACCTAACTCATTTGTGTTATTCAGTTCCATCCTCAAGGGGGAGAGAAGGCTGCTTGAGCTTTCCAAGCTCCTTGAGTCATAATCATGAATTCCCAGCTTACATACATATCTTACGTATATATATATATATATATATATATATATATATATATATATATATATATGCGTGGTGGGATTAAGGATGCGTGTAGTTAGGATAGGTTCGGAAGGAACGGAGTTACGGTTATGACGGGAAAATAGTACCCCAGCATTTGATAGATAGCCGCACATGGTGTAGGTATACGCAGTGACCATTCCGCTGCATGTGTATGAGGAAAACCCCCTGAAAAAACCTCACACAGGGTAGACGGTAACGGGAATGGAACCCATTACATCCCAAATGCTAAGCAGGTCGTATTACCACAACTCTACTAGCTCGGTGTTAGTTATGTAAAGCTTGTTTGTCAGGTTGCGTTGACGCACCCTGTATGTAGGATGTTATAATGACGTGTATGACGTGTTTTGAGTACGGCTGTATTGAGTTTGAACGAAAAAAAAAAATTTTTGTGTATATGTATAATGTATGTGGGTGGATGTTACGCCACTGGAAATTTAGGAGAAATATAATTCAGTATGTAGATACGTGTATTTGAATATTATAGAGACTTTAGTGTTGGAATAATTAGATTCTGATGAATGTAAATATGAAGAGAAGTTTGTCGATGGGACGATAATGTTTGCCACTGTATTGCTACTGTTTTGCTGCTGTAAGGAATGGAATGTTTGAGGATAAATGAGTAATTTTGGCCAGAAGATGCGAAGTATAAGTGTAGAATGTTTTAGAAAATATGTAGAGAAAGATTGGGTATGTTTAAGTGTTAATTTCAGAAAGTTTTCGTAATGTTGTGCAATTGTTTTGAGAATATATGTATGTATATGGGATTTGAGACCTTAGACTGTACTTATTTTTGCAAATGTAGCGGAAGGAGATCGAGCGCAGGTTGGAGATAAGTGTTAAAAGTTGTGTAATGGACCAGAGTGGCTACTGAATGAATGTAATGACGAAAAATGATTTCTTCATGAAGTAATTGTAAAATTTGTAAGTGAGAACAAATATGGCGATGTATTGTAGTTATGAGCGTGGTTGTATAGATGGTAGTAGCTATCAGCACTATGAAATTTTGAGTGAATACTATTGGAGAATATAACGCGGAAGGAAGACATGTTTAAAGATGGATGACTGAAGTTATAAATAGGAAAGTCAGGGATTGACGGGAGCTTTTTCGTTTTTAGCTTTTGGCTTGTGATGAGAGCTCGGTGAGACGCGCACGCGAGGTGTAATGTGGTTTAGAATGGGTTAAGTTGGAGTTGTATTTGTGAATAATAGTGAAGGCAGTCATTGTTTAAACAACTGCGTTACCCGAAAGGGGATGAATCGTATTAGACATTCATAAATAGAACAATTAATTAAATTGGGATTGAAGATAAAATTAGTTTGTTTATTTTCAAGAAAGTAAAAAGTGCGTAAGCAGATTTATAAAAGATAACAGTTATTACGTCAGAGTGTTAAGTGCGGCGCGTGTTCTTGTACCGATATTGAGTTAAAATTATTTATGGCACCACCTTTAAGTAAACGAAATTTTCGTAATAAATTAAGCCAATGTTAAGTTAATTTTATGTGACATTAAAAGATTATTTGTGTAAGGAAGGACTAAGCTTTCCTAAAGGTTGCTAGAAATTTTAAGAGGCAACCAAACGTATACAGACTATTACGTGTTATTGGACTATTTGTGAGTACAGAAAGGAATAAGTGTTTGTGAAATTGTGAAGCACTGGTTATGTGGCTTCATGCAATTTAAGGATTACAAATGGACTACAAATAATTGATTTACGGAAGAAAGAAGAAAGAAAAGCGTAGGATTAATGGACAATTTTAAGTAAGGAATATATTTAGGTACTTTGAAAATTTAGTAAAGTACGATTATCTCTGTTCAGTTCATTTGTGTAATGTTGATTAAATATTAATTAGTTTAGAAGCGAAAGATAATCGTTCTCGAGTTATGTGGTTTTGATTGGTTGTTTTAGTATTAAGAATTTTGCAGAAATTGGTAGTGACGTGTGGTTTTGATTTTCAACCACGCTGTAGTGGTATGTGTAAATATATTTGTGTTTGTTTCTTTGTCATTTGTTTATTGTTTTATGCAGGCCAATATATATATATTTATCGTTATCTTTTTATTTTGTTGTTTATTCAGCCAGGTATGAGATATACTTGTGACTATTACTTAATTGGTGACCTAGTAGTTTTTGACAAGTTAAAGTGTAGACTTTGCATATTTTTGGATTTTTAAGACTAAGGAACAACCTGAAAAGTTATATTTGCCAGGTTGATTGCAAAATTTTCATGTTAGTTTCATTAGCGCAATGCACTAGTGACGGATTAGCTGTTAATTAAAATGTCATTAAGTATAATAAAAAGTTGGAGTTTTGAAACCTTAAATATTTACGAATGTCAATACGATTCAGAAGTGTTATAAAAAGTAAATTAAATTTAAAAGATATCGTTCATGTTAGGAATTTTAAAAATTAATTACTGATCATTGAATGAAGAATAGTTTATTCATTAATGAGTAGAAAAATATAACTGTTGGTTAAGTGAATGAATTTGAGTGATAAATTTTATTTTGGAAGTTTTGGTATACGAGGTGTATTCAAAAAGGTTTTAATAACCTGGGTAGTACTAAATATATTGGAGTTTGAGTTGAATTGTTTTGGACGAGTGTTCGTTTTAGAACCCTCGTGTAAGAGTTTACTGAGTAAGCACAATCCTACTTTCCACAATCAAGTAGGGTTAATTAACATCCAGCTTAAGACAATTATATTAGCAAAGTTTCGATTGTGGTGGCGCCTAGAGACATATTTTCCCGGACTGAGCTGTTTGAGTGTAGGTGTAAGGTGTTTGAGCATATTAATCATTCATTTTACTTATTATTTCGACCACGCCCATCTCCCTGTTAGCTGGCTTGGCAACCCGCTTACATTAGTAAGCATGCACGACGCCTAGTGCGGTTTGGACGTGTAACATGTTACCGATTGTTTAAATCAATCGACCGCTGAACTGATTCATTTCACGGGTTTAATAATTCACTAGTCAAATTAGTTCGCGAAATGCTGATTTTAACGGAGTTTCAAAACCAACCTTATACAATTACTTTTAGATTTTTGTAAAAGGAGTTACTTGAAGGTCTTAAGTCAACCACAAATTGATTATTGCACGCTCACAATCTTGTACTGGTACGCAGATTCGAAAATTATTAGTGATGTGATTGCTCTTTATTTATTTATTTTTAACAGATTGTAAACTTTTACTCCTATCTGAAAATAAAATATTTTATTTAAGGTTTCCACCTAGTACATTTTTTTTTGTTACTCCAAGCCCCCGTGCTCCCAGCAGAGGAGTTCGCTTAAAAATACTGAAACAATTCTACTTCTTGAAGACGAATACAAAAACGAATGTTTTATTTTGTGCATTCAAAAGTGTGAATTATACATTAACAAATGTTTGTAAAGATTTATTTTAAAAATGGCTAGATATTAAAGTCTAATGTTAATAAATTTGTGGTATAAAAATTAAAAAAAGGATTGTAATCGGTAAAAGATAAACCGTTTTTATGGCCAGAATTTTTTTTTTTTTTTTGGATGGCGTAAAATTACATTTAGCGCTTAAAATTGTTTCAATTAAATTTATAACTGTTCCAGTTTAGTGGACATACCCATGCAAAATACCTAACACAGGAAATTTTGAGGAAACAGGAAATTAACACCCGTGTATTTTCAGAGAGTACGTACACATATATCAATTGTATTAATAGTTAACCTAGTTAAGGTTTTAAACCATAATAGTAAACGATATTTGGTTAAATATTTGTGTAAACGTACTGAACTTCTGCATATTTTGTGAACTTGTAAGCTTTAATTGTTTTACACCTATCATTTAATGAAATAATTGTACTTTATAAACACCTAATTTACACAGAATAATAATTGTAATATATTATATGATTTCCATAACAAAATAAAACTTCCTTTGGCCCAATTTATTAACGTAAGGATTGTATTTCTTACAATAAAAGTATAAGTTAACAAATCAACAATTTTACGTAAAATAAAGTTATTCTCCGAATTTTGTTCATGTTTAAAACCACATTAATACAAAGATTATATTTAAATCCTTGTTAAAATCGTTCTCTATAATAAGGTTTTGGATTACCTAATAGCTAAGTTCACAAATTCACAGCTCTAATTCTAGTTGTTTTTTTTTTATTTCTAATTAAAGTTATCTTATTATCTTGCCACCATTACTTAATTCTAATACAAAAGATAATGGGAAAAAAGAATCTAATTAACACGTGCTACCGAATCAACTTAGAAACGTGTATTCAACGATACATACTTTACTGTTGCTAAAATATTTATTTATGTAAGAAGTAAATCAGCAATTGATCTAAATTATGGTAACTCTTATTAAACTTTAAGTGTTGCGAACGCTTTCACTGTTGCGATGTTGTTGGTTTGTTATTAGTTATTACTATTATTCTATTACTAAAATATATTAGCGTAATTTTAATATTGTTTAAACAAATGTAGCATATTTGTCATACATAAAATTGTTGAATGACAAAGTTATAAATAAAATTTGTATTGTCATAGTATTAATTCACTAAATCTTTATAAAAATTGTAGGAAATTTATGTGCAAAATTTATGTAAGCTTGTGGTAATATACTTGATAAGTAAAGATGATTGAATTTGTAGGTTTTCCTATTGCCGCATTACCAAGTGGTGTTGATTTTATATAATGTTCAGTTGCATATTTTAAAAAGAAATGAACTTCTAAGTTTATTTATAGATGAAATTGAAATAAAATGTTAAATTAAAATGATATAAAACATTTTTTTGCTTATTAATGATAGCTAAACAAAATTTATATGACTACATATTGTGCCAAATGAATAATTAAAATAGAATTTAATTTCTTGATATATTTAAGTGAAATCTGTTTTGTGTGTGAATACTTACATAAAATAATTACCAATATTTAAATATCTTTCTCATAATTGTTTTATCTAGTAACAATAAATTAAAATACAGTTTTTAACCACGACACTGATTTATAGTTTGTTCTGTTTACTGTATGCGTACAGTCCTACAGTATGAATACCATTCTGTGAGGTTTCCTTCCATGTGGTATTTATTTACAGTTTCGTCTTCAGATGTGCGTTAGCAAGTTCCCTTGCACATCTACTCAGCTCGATTGCATTAAGTTTATAGTGATACGTTACTAACAACACTTCAGGATCATGTCTCGTAATTATTTCACCGACCCCATACTGTTTTACTAATTAGACTTACAGTTATATGAAAATGCAATCTTTCACCATTATTACACATTTAAAATGCTTATCTTTTTTGGGTTTTTTAATGATGTATCTGTATATTTAAGTTATACAATCTAAATGTTTCGATAACACTTACGGTAATCTTCGTCAGAAATTTTACGCTAAGATCTCGATGAATAGTGACAACGAAGCATAAGTGTATACCTTTAAATTTGATCCATCGTGGTAAAAGTCAGTGGCATCACATTCTTATAAGTAGCACC
This sequence comes from Vesta saturnalis, assembly GCA_036346205.1. NCBI lineage: Eukaryota > Metazoa > Arthropoda > Insecta > Coleoptera > Lampyridae > Vesta > Vesta saturnalis. The sequence continues at coordinate 1,628,589 of JARFJB010000673.1, forward strand.
TACTAGTGTCATTGTCAACTGGAATCCATAAACCAAATACATATTAATTGTACTCCCATTCACGTAAAAACTTTAGACTTAGTAATACGCAGACGTATTTTTATGTTATCTACCTAGCCATGACAAAAAGCACACAAAAGAACAAAAAAAAATTATTTTTCTTCATAACTCCCTTCAACACTAATAAACTTATTACAACTTTTTCTCAATTGCCCCATACCCTCAAAAAAAAATACCTTCGGCAACCCTGCAAAATATTCTTCAACAGCTTCTTTGAGTTCATCAGAAGCAAAACGCTTTACCCTGAGATGATTTTTTAAATTTTTTAATAATAGAAGTCTGACGGAGCTAGGTCGGGGCTATAAGGTGGATGCATTAACTCTATAAACCCACAGTCTTTGATTATCTGCTGATAATCCTGAAAATTGTGTCTTGGCCTTTTTTGATGGCGGAGAGCCCTTATAAACCTACTGAACGGATTCTTGTTTAGTAGGAGTGTCCCAGTGATGTACCCAAGTCTCATCCCCGGTGTTAATTTTTTGTCCCTCTCCAACTCGACCAAATTTTCTTGAGAAACTTCTTTTCTGTACCAGCTTTGTTCATGTGTAAGCAATTTGGGTATACATCGTGCAGACACCTTCTTCATACCCAAATCGTCATGAAAAATTTTAAGGACACTTGTTTCCGATATACCGCCTTCATTGGTAATGACAGAGATATTTACACGCCGAGCTTTCAGCACCAAATTTTTGACTTTTCGCACAATGTCTCCAGTTCGAGCTGCAACGGGTCGTCCTGACTTTGGGCCATCATTGATCGATTCTCGACCCCATTGAAAGAGTTTAGTCGAATGTTTTACTTGAAAACAGAATGGTGCACCTTCCCCATACACAGCAACCATTCTTTCATGAATTGATTTTGGACCATTTCCTTCTTTTGTCAGGAACTGTTTCAAATCTCTGTATATGGCACAAACTAAACACAACTTAGCACGTGTACTTCTAATAGTGACAGAATTTTTTTAATAATTTGACATTGTCACTTTTTTGTTTCATGGCTAGGTAGATAATATAAAATGTGCCCTTGTATAATGCGTATGCTCTGCACGATTGATTTTTTCGTTTTTGTGTTTCATCTTGAACTATTGCGATAGGTTTATTTATCCACGTAATATATGATCGGTTTTAAAGAATCTGGGTTTATCACGAAACCATATTAAATTTTGTCCAAAACGACGTTAGGTACTTTTCGACTAACATATATGGGTATAATGACTTTTGTATAATTAATGAAGGCTTTACTATATTTTTAGCAAATGTTTAAGTCATTTTATAAACAGATCTCTATTCATTTCACCATAAAGCTCGGAATGTGTTACGTTTACTACACGTAGAAATTAAAAATATAAAGTGTTTCTTTTAGTTGACCACAAGATTAAATGAATAGCTGATGTGTGGTTCTTTATCTTTTTAATATTATGCGATAGAAGGAAGCATACATATTCAAATGCACTATATTACCTACTTTTTGGATGTAAATACTAACAAAGGGTCCTCAAATTCATTCTCCTCTTCTAAATATTTCAATAAATTTAACTCAAAAATCTACCTTGTATAGACACTACTGTTGGAATGCGTCGCTCACGCTATACAATAGTACACTCTGCTAAAACTTTGTTTAACACTTTGTTATTGAGGTTAGAAGAAAAATGTTTCAGATATAATTTGTAGGGAATAACGGCGTCTTCATGAATACAAGGTGTTACGAAAGTTAGAACCATTTTTGATGACTTTAAAGTACATGATAAGATAAGGAAATTTTTGTTATTTTTGTGAGATTCGGTAATACCTTTTTGCTTCTTTTTAAAGTGACTATCTTGTATGCACGATAGGTCATATTTTCACTGAAATAATTTCAATAATTCAGTGTTTTTCTAAATGCCTAGAGATCTTTAATGAATTGTTTTGCTTTTAAAAGATATGATTATGGCCTCGGATATTTTAAAATTCTCCATAAATTATAATGTTGTATACGTTCAGAAATGGCTTTAGTTTAATTAACCCATTAACGCCTAAAGCTAAACTAAAATTGAAATTCTGTTAATTTGCTTAAAGATGACCCAGAGAAAAAAATTTCTATTTGGGCGCTTTTTGAGAGAATGCACTTAGATAAGTACACTAGGCTTTTATGTATATATTCCACACTACCAAGGAACTCTTGCACTTCACAGAATCACGAAGTTATTTCTAATTTTTTTGGGAAAACTTCCAACATTATACGGTCACCCTCTGCTAAAGGTGATGTAGGCGTTGTTGGTTTCAGGTTTGCTACATTTCCTGCTAAATAATATTCTGTTACTGATGCGTGAATCCAAAATATGCATTTTCCATGAATTTACCATCAACATAAGGATAAGGTATTAAGTATCACCCACCAGTATTGTTTTCCTCTAATGGTCATTCTTTAATTACATATTGATTAATACTCCCCTGCCCCCATTCTTCAGTTATAATTTCTAAAGACACCGAGTTGGTTAACATTAACTTTGCATTTATTTTGTTTGGATCACCTTTAACTATTGCTAGCGGTTCAATGAACTCATAGTTTGTAATAATTGAATATGGACTGATATTTTTCGCACTCGTGCTCCCAATGAAATTCTTAATAGAATGTTTTCATTTGTTTGTTTATATTATTAGTTATTATGTGGTTTAGCTCATTTGCTATGATTTGATTAGGTGCTGGGATGTAAGAAACTACTGGTATAATGAGCATATTTGGTTGGCGGATTGCTATGAGATCGCATAGTTTTGGTGCTTGTGGATTCTTGTTTAAAATTTGTTTCTATAAAACACATATTGCGGTTTTGTAAACCTTGTTTCACATGTCTTTGAAATTTCATTTTAGGATCTCTAATTGAAATTTATACATTGTCGTTAATAATAAAATCATTAACCTTTTCCATATAATTATATTTTCAAGTAATTGCCTATGTCTGCTTTAACAGAAATTAGGATGTTTTTGTTAAAATGTTATGTTCATTCATGTTACCATTCGACACATATGGATCATTATTACATAGAGTAATGTCATTATCATTAAGCCAAACAAATTTCAGCAAAGATATATCCATTATAATACAAATACCACAAGCAAATGGTTACATTTTAAACATATTTAAGAGTACAAATTATCTAATAAAAACATTTAACCAGTTAAAACAGAACTTACAAAAATTAAATACGCAACCATAGCACATTTCAGGGAAATAACAGTAGCCCAAATATTGCAAAGAACAAGAAGTACAAAGTATTCTTCAAAATGTATCGTGTAAAAGATTACAATTACGTTTCAGTGCGAATTGGAGAATTCTTATTATGATAATCTAAACACACCTTACGTTAGGTACTGACGAGAAGTATGACAACGTTGCGCGTAACGGTTCAGTTCTCAATAGTTCGAAATTTGGTAAGGAAGAACCAATTTGATTAGAAAAAGGAAAACGCCATCTTGACAATGAATATGGATTTTTATCTATTTATCTCGAGGAGAGTTTTCTGTAATTTCTAGAACTAGACAATTATTGCAACATTTCTACTAACTAAATATGTTAGTTTCGTATAATACGGATTTAAAAGGTTTCTTAGTTTTGGTCCCGTCGTATCAAGAGGTGAGTAAACCTTTTTTCTTTTAAACACTCATCACTTTGGTCTTAACCATTAGTCATTTAAATGTACTTTTACAATTTAGGGTCCATTAAATATACCTTTACAAGTTAAAGTCAATTAAATACATTTTTACAATTTAGTCTGCTGCTCGTATCTAAAACTTTTGGTTCTCTACGTTTTTCTATTGTCCTGCTCCGTTTCTTCAGGATACTGCTATAACGGATCCTTCTACTCTACCTGGTTAGCGCTTAATTTCCTGGTTATGGAATAATTGACAAATGGTCTCCGATTGTCTGATAAAGTCCGGTTGTTACTGCACATCCGTTCGTGCTCTCGCAACTAGTAAATAGGTTTAGGTCTAATGCGACACTCGGATAAGTATTTATACACACACAACATCCTGGTGAGTGTCCTTCATGACGAAGCTATCACTATGTAGACATTTACTTTAGTTAATCTTCGATGTATTTAAGGGTAGTTCGTCCCTATAACGAATTACAATCACAAGTATAGCACTTTCCTAAATCATGCGTGTAACTACATTCAGTTGGAACATTCAAAAGTGTTGCTTATAACGAAGTTATGTACCTATAATAAATTAACTGTTTAAGTAAAATTTTATTTGAAATAGACCATTTCACACTTACACGGGTGCTCGTTGTTCACGGTTGTTAAACTAGCTTTAATGTTATGTTGTCGGAAGTGTAATAATTTTTCGATCTAAAAAAGAATTGCAGTGTATTTTAAACAGCTGTTTTACCTTTTATACCTACTGCTTTGAAGTAATCAGCTGTTTACGATCTGAACTTTGCACTTACGAAATTTAACGGTTGCTATACAGAGTGCTTCATGATATATGTTATTAGCTGTTCTTCAATGAACTAAAATGCTTGTATAGGGTGATTCAAATCACAATTTTATAGTTATTTGATGTTAGATGTTTAATGTGTGCCACACTTGTCTCACTTACTACTTAGAATTAGTCCTAAGTATACGTGTTAGCAAATGTTATACTAATAAGGAAGCTATTCACTTTCTTTTGGTTATAACTAGTTCGGCTTTCAGCCCAGGGTTATAGACACTTATAATTTTCTCACAGTTTCAGTTTTTAGCCAATCTGAAATTGTTCTCATGAATTTCCCTAAGGTGTTGCAAAATAAGGTCTTAATTGTTCATTTCTTTTATCCCTATGTAGTACAGTTCCTTATCTCTTCTCATTTTCATTGAGTTAAATTTCAATTCAGCTGTATCACACAATCGACAATTTTTTTTGCCTCTCTTGTGTTCTTGAACACAATTTTCCGTTTCGGAGATTCTATAAAAGGTATTCTGTTCATCGATCTCTTCTTCGGTGGAATTCTCGATGTCACTATGGTGAACTAATTCATCTGATCAATGTGCTAGATTTTCTACTCATTCCATCGGTTCTTGAGCATTACTTTCCGATGATAAATCCGGTCTTTTAGTTTATAAATTTGATTTTGAGATTACAGCAGTGGATAATAATTATCATTGACGTCACCTTTCAAATGATCATTTTCACAAACAATGTTGTTAACAAAACTAGAAGATAACTCTATTGAGTTCGAAGTAATCCTCATTATTGAACAAATCTACTAATTTTGCATGCTTCCGTCAAGTTTTGAACAGCAGACCTGATTTCACTATCTTCTATTCTTTCTCGTTTTTCGTTTTCATCCTGAGACTGATGCGATTGTTGACGTTTGAAACAACCTTTACTACCTTGTACTGTTTTGCATTTTTCTTTATTGTCATAGGTTTGATGCCTTTCTTGACTTTCCAAGTTATTACCAGAAGTACGATAGATACATTGATATTCTAAGGAGTGGTCCATATCTCATGGCATAATTTTCATTTTTTTCCATGTTTGTGGTGTCATGAAGAACCCATAACTTCCGAGATAAATTCAATAATTTGAGTCCTCTTCTTGTCTGGTCCGTAACTGAAACAAGAACAAACCATACAACTGTAGCTCCGGTGGTGTGTAGTTTCTGCTTTGTTATCAATATTTTGATATTATATGAGCGCTTGATCTAAATCCTCATGCAAGCCCACAGTTAAAAACTTTCAGACATATATACTCGAAATCAGCTGTTCAAAAGATCAAACATTGTACTGTATTTCTTGTGACTAGAATATCAAATCATTACTATAATACCTAACTGACACGTCGGACTTTGGAAGGTTTGGAATTGTATTTATCTCATGCTACCTTATTGAATTCTTCCGAGCAAATGATACGCACTATTACTGCAGACGTAAACCAGCAGAAATACTAATGTTGTGAAGTATGCACAAAACCGAATCTCACAAATAATGAAAATAGCTTGTGAATCTCCAGTAAAGTTTGTTTTGCAATATTTTTCAAAGTATCGATAGATTCATATTTTTGTCAGTTACTCATACTTACATTTATGTTAACATCCAGAATTTTCTAGTAAACAGCACGTATTCACTTTATAAAACACCTATTTTCAATTTGAAACATCCAGCATTACTTTAAACACGTGGATAAACTATGCAGAATTCATTCTGCTGTCAGATGTCTGGGACTTATACGGTTTTCAAAGTTACCGTTTTAGAGACATTTAGGGGTTATTTCGTCAAATTTTAAAGTATAGTTTTATAACTTTCGATCTCTTTTACTAGGATGCGTGAAAGTCGCAAATATGATAAATTTGGACTTATGCATTTTTCACTTTAGGCTGAGGGTATGTACTACAGATAACCTGCGTTTTAGTTTACATACCTAATAGTAAAGCTATCCTTTTAAGAAAAAGTTTAATTATTAACTAATTTATACCAACAACATATTATTCAAGCTTCGCATAAATAATAATTGAAATAATATTCAAAAATTGCTATTCTACCTTTAAGTGTACAAAATAAACAGTCTGATAATTCACTATTATTACAATTCTAAATTACTATACTGTATGATACTAGAATGATAAACTAACAAACTTGGTACACACAAAAAGTTTATCAAAATAAAACAAAATATATTTAGAATCGATATATTCATATGGATAGTAATGTACTTATTTATGTTTGTATATCACATATAGAACATTTTCGTATTTTATAAAATGAAGTTTTCCATTTCGTTTCATTTATGCAGTACATTTATATTGATACATCATGCAAAATTGCTTTCTGTGCTATAATATTTATGGAATCAACCGTTATCAACATACGTTTACGTTTATGGTTCTCTGAATATTTAATTTTGAATGAAATTATAATTGTGCATAAAAGCTTATTATAGCTATAAAAATGGGTTATATACTAGGTATCGTTTGAATCATTTGGTACAAACATAAATGTACGTTTATTTATCTAAATTTCAGAATATGCGATCAAGATCAAAGCAAACAAAATTAATCACTGTAGTTCCATTTGCAATTTAATCTGAGGCTAGATTTTGTTTCTGTTATATAAGTTCCAATCTATATTTCAACCGTTATAATATATCCAAGTGAATTCTCTGACCACCTTACGGCATCACGCACTGACCATTTATAGCAGCTATTTATTAATTCACATGCTTGTTTGACTAATACCAAAAATGTGGGTTGCTTGTGTAATCTGGATGGTGATCAGCTAGTTCTACCAACTCTTGAATGACACATAAACCTTTGAATTTGGATCTCATTGTTGAAGTTTGGTCATCGGAAGTAAGCGACCATTAATGCAGTCTTATTATCCCTAATTTCTTGGAAACTTCCGAATATATTTGTATTCAGTGCGCGCACAAAGGGTTGTAGCGATTTCAGGATATGATTACGTTTACTATTATTAGACACGGTTACGGTATTCGTTGTTGTGAGATAAAAATACTTTTAAGTTGCGTTTCGATTCCCCCTAACACATTTTGCTTCCTCGTAAGTAGAAGACAGGCACCTTAACACATCTGGCAACACTGCTTGGATTTTGACGTCACAAGACCGCCCACGTGGGGGGCCGCATTTTCCACCCTTATTTTTACTCGCTTACGTGTAGGACGTATTTTTTCACCCCTATTTTTACACATCCACGTGTGAGACCGTGTTTTCAACCCTTTTATCCTAATTATTTTTACATACACTCACGTGTGGGACCGTATTTTCAACCTTTCTTTTATCCCTAATTATTTTTACTCGCTTACGTATAGGACGTGTATTTTCATCCCTTATTTTTAATAAAACTTATGACGCCGGTTAAAGTTGTCACCTAAACATATGGCAACACTGCTTTGGATTTTGACGTCACAAGACCGCCCGCGAGGGGGACGTACATTTCAACCCTGACAGTATTTTCAACCTTTTTGTCTGTATTAAGAGCCCTTTTGGTGGGGAGCCCCTAAAGGATAGGCAAATGGATGCGCACGTAGGATCGTATTTTTTTACCTATTTTTAAGGGTTAATAAACGGTAGGATATTTTTTGGTATTAAAAGAAGCTAATCAAGGTATACGTTGATTTAAATACACTATTAAATTCTATAATGATAAACAGTTAATGGTATTGCATAATCAGTTAATTACCCTGTTGTTGTCATACAATGTGAATACACGGTTTAGCGACTATTTAATATGTGTTTTTATTATTAAAATTTAGTAGAATTCCGTATTGAATTTTATCAAAGGAGATTGCATAATTGTTATTAAATTATTATTATTAGATTTCTTTTAATCTCCATCTACAGATTGTGGTCCTCTACCTGTCTCAAAATTCATTTGAATATATTTTAAAATGAAATTGCTTTAAAAATAAAACGTGTAATTAACTAATTGATTAACCCGCTTACAGCAGTAGTAATCATCGAAAATTAAGGAATGTCGCTTTTATTTATTTACCTTTTAATACGTATCATTTACATGCAATATATTTTGGTTTTAAATATGAGTCACAATGTGTCGCAATCCTTTTTGATTTAATTATGGGTCATAATTAAATCTAGTTGTCGCTCAAGGTAATCACTACCAAATTAATCGCGTGTACCACAAGAAACAATATCAATAATGTATAACAAAGTATTTTTTATAATGCCATTTTTTCGCATAGTTTAATGCCCGTGTATGGGTCGTATTTTAGCCTTGGGAGATCGGATTTGGTCTCGGTTAGACTAGGGGTTGGTCCTGCATCGGAGATTGTATTCTAAATTGTCTCCTGTGAAAGTTAGCTTTACAAAAACACAAACACAACCACAAGCACAAACACATGAATCAACACAAGCACAATTACAAGTACAAGCAGAAGCGCAAGCACAAGTACATACAAACACACAAACACGCGAAAACATACAAGCACGCAAACACGAAAATGAAAACGAGAAATTCGCAAACACGAAAAATGAAAAAATCGTAAACACGAAAAATGAAAAACGAACAATTCGCAAACACGAAAAATCGCAAACACGAAAAATGAAAAACGAAAAGTTCGCAAACACGAAAAATGAAAAAAGAAAATTTCGCAAACACGAAAAATGAAAACGAAAAATTCGCAAATGCGAAGAACGAAAAATCGCAAACACGAAAAACGAAAACGAAAATTCGCAAACACGAAAAACGAAAACGAAAAACTCGCAAACAGGAAAAACCAAGACGAAAATTCGCAAACACGAAAAAGCGCAAACACGAAAAATGAAAACGAAAATTGCAAATACGAAAAATAACAAATACACAAACGCGCAGAGTACGAAAAATCGCAAATACGAAAAAATCGTAAACACAAATTCACAAACACAAAAAAAAGGAAACCGCAAACACGAAAAATGGAAACGAAAAATTCGCAAATACGAAAAATCGGTGAGTGGGAGGGAAGGAGGGAGGTAGGGAGGGAGAGACAGGTGTTACAATGTGTTAAGTAGACCTGAATCTAAACAATATAGAATAAGTTACTCTAAGCGACGGAGAATTGAAAGCTTTGATACTCTTCCATTCGGGTATAAGGACTAAATAATAAAACATAAACAGAATCATTTTGTTTATAGACTCCAAATTCCTGTCTTAATTCATTCGGCAGCTTTGCGTGTTTTCGTTTTTTCGTGTTTGTGCGTTTGTATGTTTGCGGTTTTCGTGTTTGCGAATTTTCGTTCCCGACTTTCGTGTTTCCGAGTTTGTGTTTGCGGATTTTCGTATTTGCTTGTTTTCGTCAAGACTTTCACCTTGTTTTTGAAATAGACAAATGCCTTGCATGTAAATAGTAGTGTGTTTGTTATGTTTCGTGTTTGCGATTTTCGTTTTCGTTTTTTGTGTCTGTGAATTTGTGTGTTTACGAATTTTCGTTTTCGTTTTTTGTGTTTGCGATTTTTCGTTTTTCGTGTTTGCTAATTTTTCGTGTACGAATTTTTCGTTTTTCATTTTTCGTGCTTGCGATTTTTTCGTGATTGCGTTTTTTCGTACTTTGCGCGTTTGTGTGTTTGTTATTTTTTCGTGTTTGCGATTTTCGTTTTCGTTTTTTGTGTTTGTGAATTTGCGTGTTTACGATTTTTCGTGTTTGCGTTTTTTCGTACTCTACGCGTTTGTGTGTATTATTTTTTCGTGTTTGCTATTTTCGTTTCCATTTTTCGTGTTTGCGATTTTTCGTATGCTACTTTTTCGTTTTTTCATTTTTCGTGTTTGCGATTTTTTCGTGATTGCGTTTTTTCGTACTTTGCGCGTTTGTGTGTTTATTTTTTCGTGTTTGCAATTTTCGTTTTTCGTTTTTTTTGTTTGTGAATTTGTGTGTTTACGAATTTTCGTGTTTGCGATTTTTCGTACTTGCGAATTTTTCGTTTTCATTTTTCGTGTTTGCGAAATTTTCTTTCTTCATTTTTCGTGTTTGCGATTTTCGTGTTTGCAAACTTTTCGTTTTTCATTTTTCGTGTTTGAGATTTTTGGTGTTTGCGAGTTGTTCGTTTTTCGTTTTTCGTGTTTACGATTTTTTCGTTTTTCGTGTTTGCGAATTTTTCGTTTTCATTTTCGTGTTTGTGTGCTTGTATGTTTTCGCGTGTTTGTGTGTTTGTATGTACTTGTGCTTGCGCTTGTGCTTGTACTTGTGATTGTGCAAGTGTTGATTCTTGTGTTTGTGCTTGTGGTTGTGTTTGTGTTTTTGTAAAGCTAACTTTCACAGGAGACAATTTAGAATACAATCTCCGGTGCAGGACCAACCCCTAGTTTAACCCAGACCAAATCCGATCTCCCAAGGCTAAAATACGACCCATACACGGGCATTAAACTATGCGAAAAAATGGCATTATAAAAAATACTTTGTTATACATTATTGATATTGTTTCTTGTGGTACACGAGATTAATTTGGTAGTGATTACCTTGAGCGACAACTAGATTTAATTATGACCCATAATTAAATCAAAAAGGATTGCGACACACTGTGACTCATATTTAAAACCAAAATATATTGCATGTAAATAATACGTATTAAAAGGTAAATAAATAAAAGCGACATTCCTTAATTTTCGATGATTACTACTGCTGTAAGCGGGTTAATCAATTAGTTAATTACACGTTTTATTTTTAAAGCAATTTCATTTTAAAATATATTCAAATGAATTTTCAAACAGGTAGAAGACCACAATCTGTAGATGGAGATTAAAAGAAATCTAATAATAATAATTTAATAACAACAATTATGCAATCTCCTTTGATAAAATTCAATACGGAATTCTACTAAATTTTAATAATAAAAACACATATTAAATAGTCGCTAAACCGTGCATTCACATTGTATGACAACAACAGGGTAATTAACTGATTATGCAATACCATTAACTGTTTATCATTATAGAATTTAATAGTGTATTTAAATCAACGTATACGTTACCTTTACCTTGATTAGCTTCTTTTAATACCAAAAAATATCCTACCGTTTATTAACCCTTAAAAATAGGTAAAAAAATACGATCCTACGTGCGCATCCATTTGCCTAACCTTTAGGGGCTCCCCACCAAAAGGGCTCTTAATACAGACAAAAAGGTTGAAAATACTGTCAGGGTTGAAATGTACGTCCCCCTCGCGGGCGGTCTTGTGACGTCAAAATCCAAAGCAGTGTTGCCATATGTTTAGGTGACAACTTTAACCGGCGTCATAAGTTTTATTAAAAATAAGGGATGAAAATACACGTCCTATACGTAAGCGAGTAAAAATCATTAGGGATAAAAGAAAGGTTGAAAATACGGTCCCACACGTGAGTGTATGTAAAAATAATTAGGATAAAAGGGTTGAAAACACGGTCTCACACGTGGATGTGTAAAAATAGGGGTGAAAAAATACGTCCTACACGTAAGCGAGTAAAAATAAGGGTGGAAAATGCGGCCCCCCACGTGGGCGGTCTTGTGACGTCAAAATCCAAGTAGTGTTGCCAGATGTGTTCACGTGCCGGTCTTCTACTCTCGTGTAGGTAACACTCACAGTTGCTTTCATTTTAAAATGGTGACCACCAGTATGTTTTCTGGAATTTCACCTACAAGCGACCAAACCTTAGAACAAAGTGCAGGAAATATCTACCCAGTGTCAACTACATTCGATGATAGTATGAATAATTTAAATTAACGGAATTCTTTGTGAGGAAAGGTCAACTGGAGGACCAACTGTGGCAGAAAATACAGTTGAGCGTTCCGAACCACGTATTCCGCAAAAGTCAAGTCGGTGAGCGAGCTGTGAATTGGACATGCCACGTTCTACTGTTTGGAAAGCTTTAAGAAAACGCGTAAACTTACACCGTTACTATTTGTATCTGCTACAACCATTGACAAACGGAAACGGATTGAGTTTTTGTGCAGGTTTAGAAGAGCGTATGAAAGATGTCGAGTTGTTTTGTGATAAACAACAACAGGTACAATTCCCGTATTAGGGAATACCACCACGCCCCCGACCAGCACATTTTTTACTAAATCAACAGTTTACGGTTCCCTCTTCTTCCAGCGGTAATCTAACTGGAGCAGTGGCTCATGTCGCAATTGGGGACTAATACTGGAAACTCTACGTTCGTAGTTTCCTGTCCACCAAACTTTGAGACCGATAAAACGGCCGCATGTCATAATAATAAATAATATAATATAATAAAATAAATATATATTGCCCAACAGATAAATAGATCCAATTACAGGACAATACACACAAAGTTAATATGTGTTCCAAGTGCTATCATAGTACAACTAAAAAAGTACAATTAAAAACTAAAATTGAAACTTTCTAAGAAAGAACTATTTCATAAAAAAATTAAAACAAAAAAATTAAAAATTGAGGAAAAAAAGACAAAATGATACATATTTTAATAGTCTGATACATTGGAAATGCGAGAAGTTAGTAAAGGTAAACTGTCATAATGTATATCAACGTCATTGGAAATGATATTAAAGGTGTTACTAATAATTTGCATAGGTGATCTAGGCAATATATTTGTGCGTGCGGTAGGGTTGTAAAATGTAAAAGAATTACATGAAACATACTGAGGTGCATTAAATTATAAATGGGATAGCAGAAAAGGACAATCTATATTATTGCGCAGTAGATTAAACAGAAACGTTATGCCATTAAAAAGTCGTCCTCTTTGAAGGGATATAATGTTGAATCTAGACAATAGTGCTGCATAGTTAATACCTCTCTCGGGGTAGATACCGTCAAGCTTGAAAGCTAAACATTTCAAAAATTTCCTTTGGATATTTTCTATCTGTCTCTACCTGTACGACGTTCCCTAGACACGCCCTGCTAGAGTCTCTGAAGTACAGTTTGCAGTTGCGGTATTAGGAGACGGCTAGCGCTCAGCCGCCCCCAGCTAGAACATCCCGGGCTCGCCAGACCCGTATACGCTTTTGACGACGCATGTCCTGGGAAGAGTAGAGAAAAAAGGAAGGGGTCTCTCAGCTTTCGCTGGGAGCTTGAAGAGAATAAGAGTTGGGCCGAGGGTGCCCCGACAGGAAAGGGTTAAAGTAAGGGAAGTCACTTAAGACTAGTATAAGAAAAGTGTACTTCCAGCTAGAGGCACGCAGGATTGCCATCCCTGTTCTCGTTAAATACGAGGCCCCACGTGGACTGGTCCGCGACACCTTATTCTCGAGAGCTAACAGTGACGGTTTAACGTCACGAGCTCATATTTCGGTGTTGGCCTTGCATCACTTACGATCATTTGCAAGGTCATTCCCCTATCCGCCACCTGGGGACGTGCCTAGTAGGTAGTCCAACCCCTAGGTATTATTACTATTATTACTATTATTACTATTATTACTATTATTACTATTATTACTATTATTACTATTATTACTATTATTACTATTATTACTATTATTACTATTATTACTATTATTACTATTATTACTATTATTACTATTATTACTATTATTACTATTATTACTATTATTACTATTATTACTATTATTACTATTATTACTATTATTATTGTATTATTATATAATACAATATTTTTTATACACATATAATAATTAATAATTAGATAAAAACTATAAAATGCTAAAATGCTTAGAATTGATTTTACATAAATTGAAAAATTTTGTTATACAAGCGTCAAAGATGTTTTGATGTAAACTAATGATTTTATATTTGATAAAACTGTAAAAATATAGGGCACCAGCTGACAAGTCATGAGACTTAGCTGGACCCATAAATGTATGTATTTTTGAAAATAAATCATTCATTCATTCATTCATTACTATTATTACTATTATTACTATTATTATATTATTTTAACTAAAAGAAAAAGCAAGGACGTTGACGCCAAAATATTAACAACAATTGGACAACACTATAATAAAAAGGATATAGTTACGAAATTTTTACTAACGTTCCAAAGACAAACTGAAAACCTAGTAAAAGGCTGCTCACATAACGTTCAGCCAATTCTTGGAACTTGTGAAACAATTAGTAGCTTCCATATTCCCTACGCTAAACAATCGGACATTGAAAACATTATACATAGTATGAATATAAAGAAATCTCCAGGGCAGGATAACATCAGATGCGTAGATTTAAAAAACAATACTCCTGATTTTAAAAACTTGCTAACACAATTAATCAATATATCCTTAAAACAGGGAATTTTTCCTAAAAGTTTAAAAATATCTATAATTAGACCTATATTTAAAAAAGAAGATCCGTTAGATTTCAACAATTATAGACCTATAAGTATCTTACCTGCGATTGAAAAAGTTTTTGAAATTTATGCCGTAAAATATTTAAGCAAGTACCTAGAAGAAAATCACCTGCTGAGCGACAACCAATATGGATTCCAAAAAGGGAAGGGAACAGAACAGCTTCTCATGCGTGTCACAGATTATATTAATGGAAAACTAAACAAAACTAAATACACAGTAGCGACATTTATCGATTTCTCAAAAGCATTCGATACCGTAAGTCATCAAATACTCATCAATTGTTTAGCAAATATTGGTGTTAAGGGAAGATTCCGTGATTGGTTCGCCAGCTATTTAGAAAACAGGAAGTGTGTAGTTAAAGTGGAAAATCACGTAAGCAAAGAAGAAACCATAAAATGGGGTGTACCACAGGGAAGCAACCTAGGACCAATACTGTTCTTAATTTACGTAAATGATATGTTCAAAGTAGTAAAGAATGCTGAAATATTCATGTATGCCGATGACGCGGTTTTATTACACTCAAATCAAGATATAGAAAGATGCCAAAAAACTATCCAAGAAAATCTTAATAATATCTGTCGATGGATGCATGGAAAAAATCTGTTTATAAATACGAGTAAAACAACCGTTATGGTGTTTAAAACTGCGCACATGGCGATAAATAATTCTGTTAATATAGTTATGCATTCGTGTGATTGTTTAGGGTACAAGTCTACATGTAATTGTCCCGCACTAAAAAACACAAACACAACTATGTACTTAGGAATAAACATTGATTCACAACTAAAATATCACAAACACATAAACTATTTATACGCGAAGGTTAAGAAAATTACAGGATGTTTTTATTTATTAAGAAGATACACAAATTCTAAGAATATGATAATAATATACAAAGCCCTCGTAGAATCCATTATAAGATACGGAGTACGAGTATGGGGATGTGCAGACTCAATACATTTGAACAAACTGGAATCACTGCAAAATAAACTTTTAAAGCTACTTCACGGAAACCAGCACCTGCCAAAAGAGGAAATATTAGAAAAAGCAGACACCTTAACTCCAAAGGGATTTTATAAATACTTAAATGTGATTAGCAACTTTAACGAAAATCAATACAAAATACCACTAGCCCACGACTACAGAACTAGAAGAATTTACTATAGAATACCTACATACTTTAATAAATATGGAGAAAGAACAATGCAATGTACTATACCCAAACTGTATAATTCATTACCTAATGAAGTAATAAGTAACACCAGGATCGGTCACTTTAAAAAACAAGTTAAAAAACATTTTCAACGTAATTCATAAAAGATAGCCATAGAAATTCAAACATATATACACTTAATAGTAATTATTCTTATGTTTTTTCATTTTTTATGCTTGTGTTTTATTTTATAATTAACAGAGTACAACTCATCATCAAAGTTACGCGCTAGCGTCAATGACATAGTTAATTTTGTATGTAAATAAACATAATTTCTTATTGTTATTCATTAAATAATTAAGGTTCCAACCTATAAGTCTTGTAGACTTAGTTAGAACCTACAATTGTAAACATTTATGGAGACAATAAACCATTCAACCATTACTATTATTACTATTATTACTATTATTACTATTATTACTATTATTACTATTATTACTATTATTACTATTATTATTATTACTATTATTACTATTATTACTATTATTACTATTATTACTATTATTACTATTATTACTATTATTACTATTATTACTATTATTACTATTATTACTATTATTACTATTATTACTATTATTACTATTTTTTTTTTTTTTTTTGTTGTTAAAGCGCGTCGACGTCAAGGTCATTAGCGCTATATCTTCATTTATCATCTGTACTCTATATTTTGTTAAAAAGGTTTGTCTCTTTCAGGAACTTGACCACTTTTGTTATTGAGGTAATGTTATTTTTAAGGACATCTTCCAGGCTTCCTCCTATGTTATTTCTTTGTCGCTCAATTTGGTAGAGTGGGCAGTGAAGTAAAAATGTTCGACTGTTAGGTTGTGTCGCAAGTTTCACATTTTGGTTTCTCTTTCCTGTTAGGTAGTGTGAGGACGTCAGAGCAGTGTGTCCTATGCGTAATCTGCTGATCTTTACCTGTTCTGCCCTAGGGAGGTTTATCGGACTTCCTCTGCTACCTATTATTGGGTGTACACGTTTCAGAGAATTGTCTCTTTGGCCCCACTCGTCTTGCCAAGTTTTGGTTACAAGTTGTGATATTTTCATAGTAATATCCTCAATCGTGTACAGTTCTACCTCATGTGCTTTATTTGCTGCCTCGCGGGCTGCGGTTTCGGCCCTTTGTAGATTATCTTGGCCTATCTGGCTGGAGGCTAACAGGACCTTAATATTCTTAGCGGAGTTAAACAACTCTTGTAACAAGCTGAGTATGAGATGTGTCATAGGGTTTGTTGTAAGTGGGTCCTTTATACTATTTACCAATGTGTTGGAGTTCGTTATAACATTGTACCTCGGCGATGTCCGGTTTACAGAGCAATATAGTAACGCTTGGTAGAATGAGTATAGCTCTGCCATAGATAGAGAGGTCGATTTAGGTAGACCAACTGTGTGGCATGTTGTCTACAACTATTGCGCTACCTGTGCCTGATTTAGTTTTAATGCCTTTGACATAGATGGTACAGTCTTTCAGTAAGTTACGTGGAGTGTCTTTATTAAAGGCGTTTTTGATTTCTAGTATAGTTGGTAGGCGTATATCCCAAGGTGCTACTTCTCTAATTTCCGGTGTTAACATTTCGGGCAGCGTAAGTTGGTACCTGTTCAGTACTTCCTGTCCTCGAATACGCATAGGTTGGGTAGTGGTAGGGTTGTTTTCATGTGCGTGTTCTTTGAAATGCTATCTTGTGTACTGGGTGTTGCGGTCGTGCCTTTATTCTCGCTAGGTATTTTAACAGAAACTGTTCTCTTCTTTTGTGGAGAGAAGGTACTCCTGATTCCACGTATAAGCTCTCGATAGGGCTTGTTTGGAAAGCCCCGATGCAGTACCTTAATCCAAGGTGGTGAACAACATCAATTTTATTCAGAACGTATTTCCTTGCGGATGCATACACTATGCATCCATAGTCAATTCGGGAGAGCACTAAGGCCTTGTACACTTTTGTGAGTATGTCTGTATCAGCTCCCCAGTTTGTACTGGATAAACATCGCAATATATTTAGTAAACGGCGGCATTTTACTACGAGTTCGCCCATGTGAGAACGCCATCTCAGGTCGGAATCTAAAGTAAGTCCCAAGAATTTTATTTTTTGTGTGCATTTGATGATGGTTTGTGGATGTGCAGTTTAGGGTCCGCATGTGTCTTAGTCTACAGAAGTGGATACAGTGAGTTTTTTCTTCTGAAAATTTGAATCCCACCTCTGCTGCGTTTCTTAGTACTATGTCTATGCTTCTTTGTAGGATGGAATTGACTTGTGGTATAGATCGGGCTTTGGCGTATATGCAGAGGTCATCAACATAAATGCATCTTTCTACCTCTTCAGGTAAGTTTGCTGTGATGTCATTTATAGCAATTGAAAACAAAGTCGCGCTTAGGATGGATCCCTGAGGCACACCATTTTCTAGTTTTCGTGAATTTGAGAACGTGTTATCGACTCTCACGCGGAATCTTCGTCCGAGAGGAATGATTGTATAAATTTTGGTAGATTGCCTGTATGCCCCATTTGTAGTTTTTCTACTATTCCGTGTCTCCACGTCATGTCGAAAGCCTTTGTAGGTCAAAAGTACAGCTACGAGGTGGCCCCTTTCCTTAAAGCAGTCCTGTATGCTGTTCTCCAGCTGTATTAGACAGTCTAGAGCAGACCTCCTTCGGAAACCGTATTGGTTTGGATTAATAGACTTTGACCTTCTAGGACGTACACTAGTCTGTAGTTCACCATCCTTTCGAGAACCTTGCTTAAGCAACATGTTAGGCTAATAGGTCTGTAGCTATTAGGATTAGTTGAATCTTTGTTTTCTTTTAAAATCGGAATGATTATGGCTTCCGTCCACGCTTGTGGGTAAGTCCCAGTGGTCCATATTGTTGTATGTGTTTGAGGTATTGCTTGCATGGTAAATTGAGATGCTTCAGGAATTCGTAGATTACGTTATCGGTGCCTGCTGCTGATGATCTTAACCCTTTAGTGCAAGTTTGAGCTCATTTATCGAGAATGGTGCGTTGTAGTTAGTGGACGTGTCAGTTGAGAAGTCTGGGTTTGATTCTCTGTTTCTTGTTTAGTGAAAATGTTTCTTCATAATTCTGAGAGCTGCTTGCAGCTTCAAACTGATCCGCCATAGCTTCTGCCAGGTCGAGCGGTGCAGTGATTGATCTGTTATCTATTAGGAGTTGTTTGATGGCCGTGAATTTCCTGAGCCAGTTACGGCTTTAATCTTTCTCCACACTTCACATGCGGGTGAGTTTGAGTTAAGTGTGTTAACGTAATTTTTCCAAGACTCTTTGTAATGCAGTATTATGCGTCTTGACGTAGCTCGTAATTGTTTAAACTTAATAAGGTTCGTTTGGGTGGGGTTTTTGGAAGTGATTAAAGGCTTGTTTTTTCTCTAATGGAAGACTGAACTTCAGTGTTCCACCAAGGAACTCCATGCTTATATGACTTGCCAGTAGTTTGTGGAACAGATGTAGTGGCGGCGCTTAGGATGGAAGATACCAGTAGTGATATGTTTCGTCGATTGATTGTGTTTCTGGTGGGAGTGAAAGGATTGTTTGTACAGAGCCCAGTCTGCCTTCCTTGTATTCCACTTTAGGGAAAAGTCGATTTTCCAGCTTAATCCCATCAATAGTTGTGATGATAGGAAAATGGTCTGCTCCATAGAGCTGATCAGCTGTTTTCCAGGACAGATGTGGGATATACCAGGTGAAGCGAGGGTCAGGTCAACGGCTGAGAAGTCCCCGCTTCTGGCTGAGAGGTGAGTGACAGATCCGGTGTTTAGAAGAACTAATTTTTCTTTTCAATGAGAGATTCAATAAGACGTCCTCTGGTATCTTTTCTATTAGATCCCCATAAATCGCTATTGGCGTTGAAATCGCCAAAGATGACATATGGAGCAGGTAGTTGACTCAAGAGTTGGCTTAAATGCTCTAATTTCCAATTAAATTCAGGTAGATACACGTTACAAATGCTCAGGGCCACAGGGTACGAAAGGCGTACTGCTATAGCTTGAACTGGTGTGGCTAGTTGTATTGGGATTACTGATGCCATCTTTGACTAGATTGCTACACCTCCTCGAGCACGGAGGTTGGAAAGAAAATCTTTGCGATGTATAGAGTAATCTTTACCTTGTAGGGTTGACCTCTTTCAGATGGGTTTCCTGCAAGCAGATGGTGAGTGGAGAGTAGTCCCTTAAAAGTAGCTTTAGGTCACAGTAGTGGTTTATTACACCATTACAATTCCATTGTATGATCGTGTTCTCCATAATTAATAAATATATACATGTGTAGATATAAAAAGACGATTATGACAAAATAGGATAAGGGAATACTTTTCGTATGGATAAAAGAAAGTATTTAATATATTATGTAAAATGAGAATAAGACAAGGACTACTATACATTTATGTAAAACAAACACACGTTTATATCACAGTTAGGGTAATCTAAAATTAATATCACAGTTGAGAAGTTTTACGTGGTTTGCCTTTGGGCCAACCCTTCTTCTTTTTTTGCTTCAGTAGATTCATTCTGCTTTCATTTAATTCTTCTTCATCTAAATTTCGAGAGGATGATTCGGATACTTCCGAATCGCGTTTTCTTTTGTCATTTGACTCAATTTCCATTATTTCAGAGTTCGAGTCAGCAGTATTTTGTTCCCCTTGATTTCATCGGGCCTATTTTTGGCGTATCTTTCTTTTTTGCTTCAAGAAAATGTTCTTTCAGCTCTGCAATTAGGTGGGGAACTAATTCTGTCACTAGGTCTTTCACATTTAGGTTTTTGTGTGTATTAACAGCTTTTGTTGCTGCTGCGTATGTGGGGCCTTTAGGTGTTTGCGCTATTATTTCTTTGCGTGCTTCAAAGTATGTGGTACGCGGTTTTTAACTTTTAGTTCCTGTATGGCTACTTCTTCTCTATATTTTGGACATTCCCTCGATCTAGTTGTATGTTCTCCATCACAGTTTACACATTTAAGAGGTTTTCACAGGGTTGACCAGGGTGTGGTTGTTTACACATATGCAAATTTGAGAATTTTGCATGCTGCCGTCGTGTGTCCAAAGAGTTGGCATCTATAGCATCTTAATGGAGGTGGTATGTAAAGTCTAACTGGAAGCCTATAGATGGCTACTTTTATGTTAGCAGGTAACGCTTGGCTGCAGAAAGTTAGGATTAGGCTTGCCGTGTTGATATTCTGTCCGTCTTTCCTAGTTGTAATTCTCCTAACATCTATGACCCTTTGGCTTTTCAAGTTTTCTAAAATTTCATCCGTCGTGCAGTTTAGAAGGTCTTTACAGGTTACAACACCTTTTACAATGTTTAACGTGAGATGAGGTTCAACGGTTATGGGATAATTACCAAAATTTACCAATTTTAAACAACATTGTGCTTGTTTATTGGAGCGCGTGTCTATCAATAAACCTGAACTAATCTTTTTACATGAATTAACTTCGCCTAGTAAATTGTATATGAGCTTTGCGATTTCAAATGGATTGTCTTTTTCAAAGTTGTCTGAGTTTTGTTTCCTAATGATCAGAAACCGAGGGTGTTACCCCGTCATCTGTTCCATTAAATTATGATTTAAGGAATTTTTGCGTTGTTCCTCACCAACGCCCATTTTAGAGGCTGAGTCCTCATCGAGAGATTCTAATATGGACATATTGTTCCCACGAGAAAGCACTGAAGAAAAGTCAACTGAAGCAGAGCAGGCATACCACAGTAGGGCATTTGTACTGTGGGGCGCCTCCCCCACAGGCGTTTCAACGCTAAAGACCAAGCTCCCCTGGCCACGCTAAGGCTTCCTCGCGCAATCCCTTCAGCACCTAAAACTGCCAAACGACCTTGGATTGGGGGATTTTTATAGAGGTTACCTTCCTCGTAGCCCGGGCGGTAAAGCCAAGACCACCGACCGCTATCTGTACGACGTTCCCTAGCCACGCCCTGCTAGAGTCTCTGAAGTACAGTTCGCGGTTACGGTATTAGGACACGGCTAGCGCTCAGCCGTCCCCAGCAAGGACATCCTGGGCTTGCCACACCTGATACACTTTGACGGTGCATGTCCTGGGAAGAGTAGAAAGAAAAGGAATGGGTCTCTCAGCTTTGCTGGGAGCCTGAAGAGACAAGAGTAAGAGCAAGGGTGCTCCGACAGAAAAGGGTTAAAGTAAGGGAGCCACTCAAGACTAGTATAAGAAAAGTGAGCTTCCGGCAGAGGGGACGCAGGGTTGCCATCCCTGTCCTTGTTAGTTGCAAGGCCCCACGTAAACTGGTCCGCGACACCGTATTATGTAGAGCTATCAGTGGCGGGTTGACGCCACGAGCTCATATTTCGGTGTTGGCCTAGCATCACATACGATCATTTGCAAGGTCGTTCCCCTATCCGCCACCTGGGGACGCGCCTAGTAGGTAGTTCAACCCCTAGGATTATTACTATTATTACTATTATTACTATTATTGATTGAGAATCAATTATTAGATATGGGGTTAAGGTGTGGGGTTGCGCTGAACAGACACATATACAAAAATTAGAAAGCTTGCAACATAAAATATTAAAATTGCTTAGTAAAAATAAAAGACTCACAAAACAAGAACTACTAGAAAAATTCGAAACTTTAACACCAACCGGATTTTACAAATCCTTAATATTAATACAACACTTGAAACAGTCCTTACAAAAATGTTATTGACCACAACTATAATACACGTAGAACATGTTTTCTGGTACCTCACCATTTCAACAACTATGGTAAAAGAACACTAAAATGTGCCGTACCTTATTTATACAATAATATACCTGATAGTGTGGATACACGCAACCTAAAAACATTCAAAAAAGATGTTAAAACTTGGTTACAACAAGTTCTTTAATAAACACTGTATATTTTCATAATTATCTATGTACCTCATTATTTTATCTTTTTTATCTTTTTTTATTAAAATATATGTTAATTACAATGACTGTGATAAACTCTAGAGCGTTAGAAACTAATTAAAGACCATGCTATGTAAAACAATTAATATTGTAATAATAGGAACCAACTGTGAAGTCTTTAGACTTAGTTGGACCTGATACCGTACATATTATGAAATAAAGAAATTCAAATTCAAATTCAAATTACTATTATTACTATTATTACTATTATTACTATTATTACTATTATTACTATTATTACTATTATTACTATTATTACTATTATTACTATTATTACTATTATTACTATTATTACTATTATTACTATTATTACTATTATTACTATTATTACTATTATTACTATTATTACTATTATTACTATTATTACTATTATTACTATTATTACTATTATTACTATTATTACTATTATTACTATTATTACTATTATTACTATTATTACTATTATTACTATTATTACTATTATTACTATTATTGGAACGAAATTAATTACATACTAACGAAGAAAAAAGTAAAAACGTCGATCAGGGCATAAGAAGTACTATTGGTAAAACTACAACCGAGATGGAAATAGTAAACAATTTTGCAGCAACTTTTTATGAAGAAAGTGAAAAAATAAGTAATACATGCTAGCATAAACCTAAGTATTCATTGAAAACTACTAACGAACGATTTTATTCTTTTTTTCTACCAAAATGCAACAAAACTAATATTTTTGACATAGTAAATCATCGTTTACGTGTAAAAATTTCTCCTGGTTACGACGACATAAGATCAATCGATTTAAAAAATAATATAAAACATTTTGTGGAACTAATTGTGGACCTCCTAAATCAATCCATTAAACAAGGAGCTTTTCCAGAAATATTTAGGGTATCAGTAATAAGACCAATATATAAAAAAGGAGACAAATTGGATTACAGAAATTATAGGCCGATAAGTATACTATCGACACTAGAAAAGGTGTTTGAGATTTATGTATCAGATTATCTAAAAAAATATCTAAATGAAAATAACATTATACACGCAAATCAATACGGATTTCAGAAGGGGAAAAGCACAGAAAAATTAATAATAAAATTTACAGAATACATTAACACGAAACTTGACAAAAACGAGTACACAATAGCAATATTTATAGACTTTGCAAAAGCGTTTGATACAGTTAACCACACTATTCTTTTGCAAAGTTTACAGAAAATCGGAATAGAACGGAAGGAGTACAGATGGTTTGAAGGTTATCTAACCAAACGGTATTTTACAGTAAAGTTGGGCAAAACACAAAGCACGATGAGGTCAACAAACGGTGTACCACAAGGTAGCAACCTTGGACCACTATTATTTTAATTTATGTAAATGGTATTTACAAATCAATTAGACAAGGAAGCATCTATATGTATGCCGATGATGCGATTCTCTTTTACTCGCATCGTGATTACCTTACATGCGAAAAAGTAGTCAAACCGAATTAAATGCAGTTGTTAATTGGGCGCATGGAAAAACTTTTATTAATACAGAAAAACGGTATTAATTACCTTTAGAACACCTCATATGGAAAAACCTCCTAAAGCGAACATTAAAATTACACTTTATGTTTACCGAACACACAAAACTGTAAATGTAAAATAATTGAAACTGTAAATAGTACCATGTATCTAGGAATAAACCTTGACAGTAATCTAAAATATGATAAGCACATAGACTACATCCATGAAAAGATTAAAAAGACGGTTGGAATTCTGTACATATTAACAATATAACAGACGAAAGCACAAGAATAATTATTTATAAATCACTGGTGGAGTCGATACTTCGTATGTACAAATTTGGGGTTGCAGCACATCCATATCAACAAACTGGAAAACCTACAACGCAAAATATTAAAGTTATTATATAAAAAAACGGCAAGCAAGAAAGAATTATTGACAGTTTGGAACATTAACTCCTACAGGATTTTATAAATACCTACACCTTGTTGAACATTTTGCAAAAGATGATTATAAAATCATAACAGAACATACTTACAACACACGCAAAACGAGATTGTATGTACCATATTACCACAACAATTACGGTAAGAGAACTATGAAATGTGCCATTCCTTCCTATTCAATTCTGTACCAGAATACGTAAATCAACGGGCAATAAGTTTTTTTAAAGAAGAAGTAAAACTTGGTTACAAGACATTTAAAACATTCAAAATTTATTTTTATTCTTATTTATTTTTGTCATACCGACAATGTTTAGCAATTATTATACTTTGTTACAAATTTGATAGAACTGTATACTTAGAATAAGCGTTAGAATAAATTTTAATTCAATTTAAGTGTATATTGTGCAAATGTCATATTACGTAAGTAGGCACCAACTGTCAAGTCATAGACTTGTTGGACCTCATAATGTATATTATGAAATAAATAAATTCAAATTCAAATTACTATTATTACTATTATTACTATTATTACTATTATTACTATTATTACTATTATTACTATTATTACTATTATTACTATTATTACTATTATTACTATTATTACTATTATTACTATTTTTTTTTTTTTTTTAGGGCTAACGGCGTCGACTGCTAGGGTCATTGGCCGTTTCTCACGTATTAACCTTAATCTATCATTATGACACACGTGCAGACTTACGTTTATGTTTATAAAACTATATTAAATTTTGTCATATTGCGATGTTGCTTTCGAAATTGTAATATCGATTGTATATACGTGGTTAGAAAGATTGTCTTTCATGTTGTCGGCAAGACTATATAATCTTCTAATATCTTTACTTCTTCTACAGTTAGTAGTATTGCGATACTGTAATTGTTTCATTGCATTCCATACAAAGTGGTGGTCTTTCGCCTGTAAGTATGTGGGCATGCGTAATAGTGTGTCCGATTCTTAGCCGATGTAATTTAATGGCATCTATTCTTTGTAAACTGAGAGGAATTCTCCATGGGCGTACATTTGTCTTAATGCAGCTTAAGTGGTTCGGGTAGCGTTCATTCAATTTCACTGTTTAGATAGCATGGTTTGTAGGTACCGTTTTAGGTCTGTATGTTCAACCATTTTACATCTACATTTGATGATTCTTGCCGTGCAGATTTGTCTGCAATTTCGTTTCTGATTCCTACATGACTCGGAGCCCACATAAATTTTATTGTCTTACCTTTCCGAATGATATGTGTAACATCACAAGGCATCCTTGAATAACTGGATTATCAGTAAATTGATTGGTCAAGGTATGCACAGACATTGTGAGTCGCTTACTATTAAAATCTTTGATTTTCTTGAGATAAATCACAATAGAAAGTGCTTGCCATAGTGGTATGCTCTGCTGAGAAAATGGAGTTGATATTTGATAGGGTCCACGAATACGCTTCATCATTTACCGCAAATGCGTACCACTTCAGTTTCTGTTTTGGATCCGTCGGTGAAAAGGATGGTGTAATTTGAAAACTTGCAACTGTTTCATTGAAGTGGGCGCGGTACCGTTCAGGAGACGTTTCTTTTCGAAATCTTTCCAGATTTGACGTGTTTGACTTCGGAGTCAAGGTTCAACTTCTGTAAATCTTCTATTAATTACTTCTGGAAAATCAAAATCCATTTCCTTGAGTAACTCCCTGAATTCCAGCTGGTCTGGTTCTTGTTGGATCGCCTTCATATCTCTGGTTATGATCAAACAGCACTTTGAAGTTCCTATGTCTAGGTTGGGCGTGGATATTACATATATATGATATTAATTGCTTTCTTCTCCGTATATTCAAAGGTGGAATTCCTGTTTCTGCACAGACTAGAAGAGGGCTTGTTTGAAACTGATAAGTACCTTAGACCACTATGATGTACTGGGTCTAACAATTTTAACCACGATTGGCGAGCAGAGATAAACAATGCTTCCATTGTCTATCCTAGAAGAATTAAAGACTGGTACACTCGTAACAGTATCTAGTCTGCACCCCATCTCGTACCAGCTAAGGACTTCAAGATATTAAGTAGTCCTTTACACTGCCTTACTAGTCCTTCTATATGACTACGCCAAGATAGATTTGAATCCAGTGTCATTCCTAAGAATTTAATGGTGTTTCGGCATGCGATAGGAACGTCTTTTATAAATAGGACAGGATCATAATAGTTTTCGTAGTCTACAAAAGTGAACGCTGTTAGTTTTGGACTGAGAGAATTTGAATCGCTTTCTGCGTTAGCAATAACTGATTAATAGTGTTTTGCAGTTTAGCGACGGCTTCTCCAACAGTAGGCGCAGTGGAATACCACTAGGTCGTCTACATATAGGCACTTTTCGACACCTGGTTCACATCCCATTGCAATAGTTATTGACTGCAATAGCAAATAGTGTGACGCTTAACGTTGACCCTGTGGCACCCCATTTTCTAGTTTTTTGTTGTTGATGTTCTATTGCCCATCTGTATCTAAAACTCCGTTCACTTAAGAAAGACGAGATAAACCTGACTAAGTTCCTCTTATGCCCCAATTGTATATTTGCTTTATTATTCCGTATCGCCACGTCATGTCATATGCCTTTTCTAGGTCGAAAAACAGCGATCAAGTGGCGTCTGTTTTGAAGGCATCTTGTATGGCGTTGTCGATGAATACCAGTTGATCAATTGTTGATCGGTATTTGAAACCCTGCCTGATAGTCTACTAACATTCGTTTTTCTCAATAAACCACATTAACCTCTTGTTCACCATCCGTTCCAGAATTTTTCCCATGCAGCTTGTCAACTTATAGGTCTAGTAGCTTAAAGCAAAGGATCTTTTCCTTGCTTTAAAATGGGACTATTACTGCCTCCTTCCACTCGTTAGGGTATGCTATTCTTCCAAATGCAATTAAATAGCTGTAACAAGCATTCTTTTGTTTCTTGTGGAAGATGTAGCAGTAAATCGTTAGAATGTTATCCAGACCAAGCTCCACCTGCTTTTGTGTTTTTAGAGACTCATTGAGCTCTGACATCGTAAAGGGAGGTTGTGCCATATTTTCTGACGTAGAAAATTTAAAGGAATGTCTAATGCATCTTTTGTACTATAGAAGTGAAGGTTGTAATTATTTGAGCTGCTTGTAGTTTGGAAATGATCGGCAAGGTGTTCTGCAATTATTTCGGATTATGTATGATAGCTCCATTTGGTAGTCGAATGTGCGATAAAGGAGGAATTACGTCGGCCATATATTGCACTGATCTTAGCCAAACGTCAGAAGCGGTTGTGTTCCTCTAATCGACGACACGTACAGGTTCCATGAAGAACGTTTGCTGTTCAAAATTGTACGGCGAGCGTTTGCTCTAGCTTTTGAAGGCAATTAGGTCTTCAAGCTTTCGTGTCCTTCTAAACAAATTAAATGCTTTCTTTTATATTTGTATGGCTTCACATACTTGTGCATTCCACCAAAGGTACTAATCGCTTAATGGGAGTTCCTTTGCTTTGTGGTACTGCTTTGCCAGCAGCTTGTAAAATGCAGTTTACAATTGAATTTAAACTTTCGGTGATGTCTTCTACTATGTCTGGGGTAGCCAAGGAGTCCTTAAACACATTCCATCTTACTTTTTTAGTTACCCAATGTCGAGGGCGTAGTGCATTGGTGTTCTGCTCAAGATTCGATAGTAGTATTGGAAAGTGATCACTGTTATGTAATTCTTCCAGTACTTTCCATTGTAGTTTCGGTGCTAGTCCAGGCGATGACATAGTAAGATCTATAGCCGAGAAATTTCTAGATCTAGAGTTGAAATATGTCGCTGCGCCAGAGTTCAGAAGCGTTATATCTTGGCGTTCTAAAAGACTTTCCAATATTCTACCTCTTACATCACATTTGCTAGAGCCCCACATTGGGTTATGTGCATTAAGTCACCAGGAGAATAAAAGGTGTAGGCAGCTGTTGTATGATTTTTCTAAATCTGTTTTACTCCAGTTTCCATCCGGTAGGTATATGTTGCAGATAGTTACTGGGCTGGAAACTAAAAGGTGTATGGCTACGCATTGAAGCGTACTGTTTAGACTAATTTCTTTGTATTTTAGTCCGTGCCTAATTATTAATGCTACACCTCCTTTGGCTCTCAAATTTATTTCGGCATCCTTACGCACAATATTATAGCGTCGCAGTGAGTAGATCTGGTCGGGTCTAAGATGTGTCTCTTGCAGGCAAACGCACATCGGATCATACTCTGCTAACAGTAACTTTAAGTCACAATAGTGCGACACACAACCATTGCAATTCCATTGAAGAATATTAGCCATTTATAGAGTGTGTAATAAGTTTTGTGCGTTTTATAAATTAAGTAATTATTACTATTATTACTATTACTATTATTCATTATTCGAGTAGTACTCGTAGAGAGTAGACGTGTTTGTACTTCGCTCCGTGTAATTCATGTTTAAAATTAAAGGAAATTAATCAGTGTTTAAAGTTTTTAACTTTGAAGGTTGATAGTGATTTTAATTTAAAAATATAAAATTATTGTGCATTATGAAGTGTAATCACTGTAACAGAGATATAAATGTGGAAGAGATTGTATGCATGGGATGTAACAATAGTTATCACTATCATTGTTCCATATCTGAGTCAACATATAGAGCAAAATCAAAGACTGCAAAACAGACCTGGCGATGCATGATTTGTAGGGGAAGAAAACCTCAAAGAACGGAAATAGCGGCTACTTCAGGATCCGATTGTGATACAGATGGAGACATAAATACCGATGAAGAAGTCAGTCCCGGTTTAAAGCGGTATTTTGATACGATAATTTCATCAATTTGTGAACTAAAAATCGCATTGAGAGAAGTATCTGACGAAAATAAGGTTCTTAAACAAGAAATAATGTCTTTAAAACAAATAATGGAAGATAAGAATAAGCAGATTGAGGATTTAAGTTTTAAGGTAAATAAATTGGAGCAAGAGAGAAAAAGAAAGTTTATCGAAATACACGGTATTGATGATGATAAATCTAAAACTCAGATGAAAATTGAAAATAATTACGCAGCAATCGGTTGTCCAGAAGCTAACTTTAAAACTGTCCAAGAAATACAGCTCAAAAACAAATTTTTGTTAGTCAAGTTTCAAACGGAGGAAATTAAGGAAACTGTTCTAAAGGCAGGCAAATACTGGTGGCGCAACTTACAAGAAAGTGATAAAAAAATTCAGAAGCGCTTGTACTTTAATCAACATTTATCAGTGCACAACAGAATTCTTTTTAAAGAGGTGAAAAAGAAGGCTCTCGCGTACGGCTACAAATTTGTGTGGGTAAAACGGGGTCGTATATTAATTAAGAAAAGTGAATCTGAGAGGCCACTGTACATTAACACCTTAAATGATATTGATAGACTTATCAAATAATGTAGCGTATGGTATTGATACGTTTTTGAGATAATGACATTACACATTATGGGAAATTGATATAGATAAATTCAATTTATTTTATATGTAAATACACAAATTGCGATTTATAATACAAATAATCCAGGTTAAATTTTAATTTACAGAACACTATTTAATTTTTATTTTTCGTTATTATTAAAAGAAAAGATTAAAATTTTATTTTTGGTTAGGCATTGAAATTATTATTAATTTTTCAGTTAATTACCGGATAAGAATATGATAATTAATGTAATAATGTATGACAAAAGAATGTGAAAATTATTAAAAATTATGTATATTAAGAATGAAATGTAAACGTCACAAACAGGGTCAACTCAGACAAATTATTTCAAATTTTCTTTATACGAACATTAGGCTATTAGATAAGTACTTGTATAAATATTGTTGGTCATTTGAAAATTAGGAAAATTTGAGTTTGTACAAAAATTCAAGATAACGTGCAGGTCAAAAAAAAATTTTTTTTAAACATGTCATATTATGTGTTACGAAAGTACATAACATAATTAAGAACAAAGTTAAAATGGTTGGATAAAAATGTACTTGAGACAATAATTTTACCTTACTTTTACCTTTATTTTTTTATTCCACATATATTTAAGTGCTAATACACTTGATTCATTTTTTAATTTATGTTTTTCTTTTCTCTATGATAAACATTGTATAAATTATTTATGACAAACAAAAAAGTTTTCTTTTTACTTTTAAACGTACAGGTGTACAAATTAAAAATTTTTTTTAGTAGTTTCTCTTTCTATATAAAGAAAAATTTTTTTTATTTAAAATGTTATAAACAAAATGGGATGGAAGTATAAATTTAATTGTAACACTAATGTATCATTTGTCTTTTAGTGTTCCTCTTAGGAGTACTAAAATATTTTTTATTGGATATTTTCTTTGTTTATTATTAAGGTATTTATTGTAATTAAACGCACCGACTGTCAAGTCTTACAGACTTAGTTGGAGCTAAAATGTATGTATTTTCTGAAATAAACAAACAAACAAATTCAAATTCAAAATTACTATTATTACTATTATTACTATTATTACTATTATTACTATTATTACTATTATTACTATTATTACTATTATTACTATTATTACTATTATTACTATTATTACTATTATTACTATTATTACTATTATTACTATTATTACTATTATTACTATTATTACTATTATTACTATTATTACTATTATTACTATTATTACTATTATTACTATTATTACTATTATTACTATTATTACTATTATTACTATTATTACTATTATTACTATTATTACTATTATTACTATTATTACTATTATTACTATTATTACTATTATTACTATTATTACTATTATTACTATTATTACTATTATTACTATTATTACTATTATTACTATTATTACTATTATTACTATTATTACTATTATTTTTTTTTTTTTCAGTGTTCATGGCATCGACTGCTGGGGTCTTGCGCCATTTGTCTAATTTTAATTTAAATTTCTTTAAACAAATCAGTATGTTTTAAAAATGTTATTAGCTGATGAATGCTTTGATAATTGTCACTCATTACACTGTCCATATCTTTAGCTAAACTTAACACTTCTCTTTCTTTTCATATACAGGACATTCCAAGAGCATATGCTGCACTGAGTATGGTGTACGGCACAGGTTGCATATCCTACGGTCAGTGTTCCCCAATATATTTAGGTGTGTAATACAGTATGTCCTATGCGTAACCTTGTGTATACAACTTCCTCCTTTTGTTAAGATTATAACGATTCCTCCATGGTTTAGTGTCATTTTAATTTTGCTTAGGAATGTATTAGAATTTGCCCATATCATATTCCATTTTGTATAATTTTTTCCTTATGTGTTGTTTCCAATCAGCAGGTTGAACAGTATTTACGTCAACGTGATTGTTATTTGTCGCAATTTGTGCTGCTTCATCAACCTTGACATTTCCGTGGATGCCTACATGACCAGGTATCCACATTAGTAGAATTTTAAAATTTGAGGAGTTAAGGTGGTATAAACGCTCTTTTATATTGCTAACTAGTGGTTCTATTTGTGGATGGTTACTTACAATTGCGCTGACTGCATTAAGGAGTCGGTACATACTACTGTTTGCTTACCATCGTTTACGTATTCACACATAAGGAGCGCTTGCCAAATTGCGTATAATTCAGCGGAATACACGCTAGAAGTGGTATCATGGGACCAGGTGTACGATTGATTGTTTGCGTAGATGGCGCTTCCAGTTCCTTTATTCGTTTTAGAGCCATCTGTATAAATGAATGTATAGTTTTGTACCTATCGACTATTTCTCTGAAACGCATTCTATAAGTGGATGGGGAAGTTTCACATCTTTTAGTGATTTCAGTTCTAGTATCACGTTTTTATTAAATATTGCCCAAGGTGGAAATGATGGTATGTCATTTTGTAAAGGATTGCACTTTCTTCATCCAGTTTTTCCATTACCTCTAACCCTCTTATAATGGCAGGTCTGCTAGTGGTCCGTCTGTTCTTATATTCCAATAAGGTTTTGTGATCTTGCAGGTATGGGCTATTTAAACTTCTATTAGTAGCTATAAGTTTCGATAAATAGTTGCATAATAGTATTTCTCGCCTTATATGTAATGGGGGGATTCCTGCATCCGCAAAGACAGAGAGTAGTGGGCTTGTTCGGAAGGCACCAATGGACATTCTAATTCCACTCGCATGTATTTTATCTAATTTTTTTAGATGCATTTGTCGAGCCGACGAGTATACGATAGAGCCGTAATCGAGTGCCGACATCACAAACGATTTATAAAAACAAAGGAGACATTCTCTGCCCGAGCCCCAGTTAATGTTTGAGAGACATCGAATGATATTAAGCCTTTGCTTGCATTTTGATACTAGCATGTCAATGTGCTCTTTGAAGTACAACCTTTTGTCAAGAATTAGGCCTAACACCTTTATGGTTTCCCGATATTGTATTCTGTTGCCTTTCATTAGGAGTGTAGGGTTATGGTGTTGGTTTCTCAGGCGGCAAAAATGAATTGCATTAGTTTTTTCCACAGAAAAATGGAATCCAATGTTTTCGGCGACATTAACGAGGTTGTTGATACCGCCTTGTAGTGCCCGTTGGACGTCATCAATGTTTGTACCTGAGTGAAACATTATGATATCGTCTACATACATACAAACACTAATTGGTGCTTTAACAGATGCTACCAAGTTATCTACTGCAATCAAGAAGAGTGTGCAGCTTAGCACGGAACCTTGAGGAATTCCATTTTCCATAGTGTATGCTTTGGACGTACAGTTTCCTATTCTTGTTCTGAATGATCTATTTAAAAGGAAGTTTTAATGAATAAAGGTAGGTTTCCTTTAAACCCCACTCGTGCAGTTTTCTAATAATTTGGTACCTCCATGTAAGATCGTAGGCTTTCTCCAAATCTAAACAAACTGCTATCATGTGTTGACGGTTGAGAAAAGTATTTCGTATATTGTTTTCAATATAAGCTAGTACATCAATAGTAGAGTTAAACCGGCGGAAGCCCATCTGGTGTGGTGACAGCAGCGACCTGGACTCCAATAACCACATCAGCCTGTCATTTACCATTTTCTCCATAACTTTACTTAGACAGGATGTAAGTGATATTGGTCTATAATTTATAACGTTGGTGGCATCTTTTCCAGGTTTGGGAATCGGGATAATGATTGCTTGTCTCCAATTGTCAGGGAAAGTACCTTTTAAATAGATATTATTGTAAATTTCCAATAGGATACATTTCTGTGTTGCAGGTAGGTGTCTCAACATCGCATAGTGAATATTATCGGGGCCGGGCGAGGAGTCTCCTGTTTTACACAGTGAATCTTCTAACTCTTGCATCGAAAAGGGTTTGTTATAGTCATGGTTGTCAGAATGATTGAAATCTAGTTCCTTTTCAGATTCCGATTTTATTTGTAGAAATTCGCGTGTATACTTTTCAGAACTACTGATTGACATAAAGCTTTCTGCAAAAGCATCAACAATCTCCTCTTCAATTTCTATCCTTTTATCTCCCATAATAAGTAACCTTGGAGGTTTGGAGTAAATTTTGCCAGCAATTCTTTTGACTTTCCTCCAAACCTCTGTAGCTGAAGTTTTCGAATTTATTGAATTGATATAGTTCTGCCATGTAGATCGTTTACTCTCAAGGATAATTCTTCGTGATTCTGCACGTGCTTTTTTAAATGCAATTAAATTTTCTATTGTTGGGTATTTTCTAAATAATCTAAACGATTGTTTCTTTTTTGTAATAGCCTTTTTAACATCAGGGTGATTATTACTATTATTACTATTATTACTATTATTACTATTATTACTATTATTACTATTATTACTATTATTACTATTATTACTATTATTACTATTATTACTCAAATTTCTGCATACCTCTCTGTAATAAAAATATTGTTTCGAAAATAATACAAAACAATCTTAAATTAAAAAAATCTCCTGGCTACGATAATATTCGAAACATAGATCTTAAGAACAATGTAGACACCTTGTCAAGTGTAATAGTAGACCTTTTAAATCTATCAATTAAAAGCGGTGTATTTCCGGACGTATTTAAAATAGCTGTGACTAGGCCAATTTATAAAAAGGGAGATCTAATGGATTATGTGAACTATAGGCCGATTAGTATATTGACCACATTAGAGAAAGTGTTTGAAATGTATGTAGCCAGACATCTTAAAAAATATCTATCAGATAATGGAGTAATTCATAACAACCAATACGGATTTCAACAAGGCAAAGGCACTGAAAAATTACTAATTAAATTTACTGATTACATAAATAACCAGCTGGACAAAAATAATTATACTGTTGCAGTTTTTATAGATCTGTCAAAAGCTTTCGATACGGTGAAACACGAATTACTTATAAATTATCTACACAGCGTTGGAATTACAAATAAAGAGCTCGTGTGGTTTACAAGTTATTTGACAAATAGACATTTTATGGTCAAAGTAGGAAGTACATATAGCGACAAGAAGAAGTGTGATTATGGAGTTCCCCAAGGTAGCCACCTTGGTCCAATACTTTTTCTCATATATATAAACGGGATCTTTAAGTCGATTAAGAAAGCAGAAATGTACCTATATGCAGACGACGCCGTGTTGTTCTTTTCTCATAAAGACATACAAGTGTGTAAAAAAACTATTCAAGAAGAACTCAATGCTGTAATGAGGTGGGCACACGGAAGAAATATTTTCATTAATGAAGAAAAAACTGTAACTATGGTGTTTGCCACTCCTCACATGGAAAAGATTAAGAATGTAAACATAAAAAAATACATACCTGCTCTTGCATGCTAAATCCAAGTAACTGTCAGTGCAGACCAATTTCAAACGTGCACTACGCTATGTATCTGGGAATCTATATAGATGATAAATTGAAGTATGACAAGCATATAGACTACGTGTATGAGAAAGTTAAAAGGATGACAGGTTACATGTATCTATTAAACAGATTTGTGGATACAAAGACTAGTAAGTTAGTGTACAAATCGCTAGTGGAATCATTATTGAGATATGGTATTCAAGTATGGGGAAGTGCCGAGAAAATCCATATGAAAAAACTGGATTCCTTACAAAAACGAATTCTTAAAATAATTAATAAGAACCAACATCTAAATAGGCAGCAATTACTACAGAAAACCGACACATTGACACCAAATGGTTTTTACAAATACGTGAATCTAATTCAACATTATGGTAACAATGAATATACAGTAAGACATGATTATATATACCAAACTCGTAGAAGAAACTTTATTGTGCCATATTATTATAACAAATACGGACTTAGCACACTAAAATGTGCAATACCACACCTCTTTAATTCGCTTCCTGAAAATATAAATAAGAATAGAATAAGTGTCTTTAAAAAGGAGGTTAAGGCATGGATACAGAACTGTACATAAAAAATATGTAAAATTTTGAACATTTTATCTTTTTTTATTTCTTTATCTTAAACAATTTTCTACACCTATAAGCACTTAGGACGTTAGTATGTTTAAACAAGCTTTTAGATAGGTTAAATTTGATTATACAATATGTTTTCATTACAAGTGTGTTCTCATTTTGTATAATTGTGATGGTTATTATTATTCATTTTCATTAAAATAGTTTTTTTTTTCTTTTTAGCAACAACTGAACTCATTTTATTTAATGTTACTGTTATGTTAAATCTTAGGCATTTTATTTATTAGGTAATCAATTTTCTTAATTCTTTCTCTTAAGCGATGTACTACATTATTTTCTGATAGGATAACTTATTTATTTATTTTTTCTTTAAAATTGTCTTTGCATCAATTGAGTTCATTTCTAGCGTAAGCAAAATTTTCTTTCTGTTGCCAATTTACAAATGACTGTTAGTTTATATAATATTAATTTAGGTACCAACAGATAAGTCTTTTGACTTTGTTGGGCCGTTTAATGTATGTATTTTTTTTGAAATAAACAAATTATCAAATTATCAAATATCAAATTACTATTATTACTATTACTATTGATTCTTGATGTTCTTTTCAAATTAAACGTATATATATATATATATATATATATATAGTGATTATATAATCTCAACAACTCGTCTTTTTAGTCAACTGCTGTATAAATGTATATTTTAGTTATTTTTGTTGTAAAAAAATGAGAACCATGTCCTTTTTAATTAATTTATTGTAAATATAGATTAGAGAATACTTCAGTTACACACAAATCACTAAAAAAAAATTCGTGATAATATCTTACTTTTGTTGGCGATTAGTATTACTACTTTATTTTTCAATTAATAATTTAAATCACAAAAATCTGATGCATTAATGTACTCGACAGCGTGCTTTAAGGATTTAAAGGATAAGTCGATTCTTTTCTCATGTTATTTTTTATACCTGTAACAGTAAGGAACTGACTGTTAAGTCTTTAGGACTTAGTCGGACCTGTAACTAAATGTATATTTTGAGACAAATAAACATTCATTCATTCATTACTATTATTACTTTTTTTTTTTTCTTTTTTTATTGAGGCTTCAACTACAAATCGGTCATATCGCCTCATATATACTTTTTTAGTAAGTCTACTCTTTTATATCATATTTGGTTAAAGACGTCTATAGTTTTCAAGAAGTTTAATACATTCCTGGTACTCTTAGTTGTGTTAAAATTCTCTGAATAGGTGTTCTTGATATAATGGTCAGATCTGTGTTTTTGAAATTTTGGACATTCATTAATAAGGTGTTTAATGGTGTACGCTACTTGGCAATCATCGCATTTACGGTCTGTTTCTCCCTTCAGTAAGTGTTGGTGAGTAAGTTTTGTGTGTCCTATTCTGACTCTATGTATCTTCACAGTGTCTTCTCTTGACGCGTTGGTTAATTCATACAGACCTTGTACTGGAAGCTTTAGTGTGGAGAGATGAGTGTTTGTTTTTAACCATTGTTCTTGCCATATTTTAAGGCTACCCTTTTTCAAATATATTTTGAAATCTCTAAGTTTTGTTAGGTCCACATCCACAATATTTGTTGATGTTGCTTGACGGGCAATGGATTCCACTTGTTCATTTCCCGGAATCTGTGCGTACCTTGGTGTACATACAAACGTAACTCTAGTTCCTTGCTCGTTTAAATATTTCAGGGCGGATTGGCATATAGTGTTCATTGGATTCGTGGAATATATTTCAGATAAGTTGTTTATGATATTCAGGTTGCCAGTAACAATTATTAAGTTTTTTGCTTCAGTTACCATGTTGCAGTATAACATTGCCTGCCATAGAGCATACTCTTCAGCAAAAGTTATTGATGATAGTAGGTTCAAGCTCCAGCTGTACGACGAGTTTTCTACAACAATTGCACTACCGACTCCACCTTTTGTTTTGCACCCGCTTATATATACGATTTGGCATGAAGGCTGTTCGTGACAGATTTTAGAGAATCGTTGCAGGTAAGTATTGTTGCACGTATTTTTTTTATTAAGGTTGGTTAAATCTTTTCTCAGTCTTATTTCAGGTGTGATCCATGGTGGAAACTCTAATGGCCATTCGTTCATTAGCGTTGGAGTATTTATACTGTTATTATCGATATACTCGTGAAATCGAATTATTACTATTATTACTATTATTTTTATAGTTTATAAGCAAGTTGCCAGGTTGAATGATAATTTATATTCATTTAAGAATAATAGAGTAAGTTAATTTTGTAAATTTTATTTCTGTTATTACTGTTCTTTATGGCACCGACCGATAAGTATCTAACTTGGTTGGACCTAATTTCTGTATATATTTTTGAATAAACATATTCAATTCAATTCAATTCAATTACTATTATTACTATTATTACTGTTATTACTATTATTACTATTATTACTATTATTACTATTTTCATTATTCGTCTGACGCTCCTCGAGTAAAGACGTAATTTGCGCTCTACACAGTTACTTCTGTAAGAAAGTTGTTGAATTATTCTGTTAATTAGTATAAAGTACAACAAACTGTATTCAAGCATTAATATTTTTATGTTTTAAAAGTAATTTCTAAAAATTGGATAAAATGAAGTGTAAACTTTGTTGTGAGGTTATTGATATTGAAGAGGTTAAATGTTACGGATGCAATGGAAATTATCACTTTTCATGCTCGATATCAGAGACAACGTTAAAGCAGGTAACGTCTGAAAATAAGGAATTAAGGGAAGAAGTTAAATCATTAAGCTATGAAGTGAAATCGCTACGAAAGTCGGTTGAAACTAAGGATCTTCAAATTTAAACCTTATTGACTCGCGTTAATAAGTTAGAACAATACAAACGGCGAAAGTATGTAGAGATACACGGTGTAGATGGTGATAAAGCGGTACCAGTTGAAGATAAACTTAAAAACGTTATGGCAAAAATTGGATGCAACGACATGGAGTATAAATCGGTAAATATGGTTACTTTAAAAAATAACAACATGTTGTTAGTCAAACTGAAGGCAGAGGAAAACAAGAATATCGTGATAAAGCGAGGACGAGAATGGTGGCGGAGCTTATCAGAAGAGGAAAAAAAGGCAAATCGTCGCATCTACTTTAATGAAAACCTAACTCCTGTAGGAAGATCTCTATTTAGAGAAGCAAGAAAAAAAGCGTACGCGATAAATTACAAATATGTATGGGTTAAAAACGGTAGCATCCTAACTAGAAAGGACGAAAACAATAAACCAATAAATGTGTCCGCTTTAAGTGACTTAGAAAAACTTGTATAGTAAAATTCTTGATTTCAATGAACGTTTAGAATTAAATTTTAGTTTTGATTATTACATAAACATTTTCAATAAACTTTAATCTTTTAAACCTATCGTGAAACACAATAAACAGTATTTGTAAATATGCATAAACTTGAAGATATTGAAATCAACACTTTTAATACCTTTAAAAATTGTGAAAATATTATAGAATGGACACAATTCGCAGAAACAGATGCACCAAATGTATTCCACCTAAATATCAGATCAATTAAAAAATATTTTGATGAACTTTTAGTACTATTACACGAATGTCCTTATGATATTATATTACTCTCAGAAATAAATATCAATGAAAACATAGAGAAAGAATTTCAAATAAATAATTATCAATTTGTGATGAAACACCGTGTAAATAGGCAGGGAGGAGGATTAGCGTTTTACCTTAAAAATGATATAAAATTTAAAATATTAGATACTGATACAACAGAATTTGAAAGTATCTATGCGGTAATTTATCCACATTACTCAGATCCTGTAGAGATACTGTTTTTATACAAACCACCAGATAAAAATGTACAAAAATTTATTACTGAATTGGATAATACGCTGAAAAATAAGAACTGTCACAAAAATTTAATCGTAGTAGGTGACACTAACCTTAATTTGCAAGATCATGAAAATCCTAGAATAATGGAATACGAAAATGTACTATACGGAAAAGGACTTGTTTCGGTAATACATGATGTTACCCGCGAGGAAATAAGGGAAAATCAAGTAAAACGTTCACTTATCGACCACATATTTATACGATCAAATTATACAGTTAATAAATCTGCAGTCATACTGCATAAATTATCAGATCATTACCCAGTGTGTCTAAAACTAGGAGGAAACACCATTAACATATTAAAAAACACAATACACCTAAGTCAGA
Organism: Vesta saturnalis; assembly: GCA_036346205.1. NCBI lineage: Eukaryota > Metazoa > Arthropoda > Insecta > Coleoptera > Lampyridae > Vesta > Vesta saturnalis. The sequence goes on from JARFJB010000673.1 coordinate 1,669,033, forward strand.
ATAAGTACGATGAACGCCAACTTAGTAATACAATCGCAAATACAAATTGGAATAAAATGGAAGACAAAAATGTTAACAAATTCGTGAACAGTGTATTCTACACGTTACACAAAATTTACGATCAGAGTAAAATTACATACGTACCGAAGCCACACAGAAGGAATATCAATAAAGCATGGATAACAGAAAGCTTGTATAACAAAATTAAACAAAGAGACAAGCTTTTCAAAAAATGGAAATCGTCACCAAACAACACGAATTACAGAAATAATTATACGCGATATAGGAATATGCTTAACAGCGAAATAAAGAAAGTAAGAAATCAATACCTACAGTCAAGATTTGCTGACAAAGTGCGCGACATGAGGAATATGTGGAATGAAATCAATTACTTACTTACGAACAAAAAAACGAAAAAAGTTGAAGAAAAAATTATGAATACCATCGGTCAGAAGTACCACAAAAGATACATCGTCTCAAAGTTCGCGGATACCTTTTACCAACAAATAGAAGATCTAGTAGTAAAATGCCAACATAACGTTACACCCACCATTGCTGTTTGTGACACAAACTACAATTTCTACATTCCTTTAACTAACGAAAATATCATTGAACTGATTATTGATCAACTAAAAGTTAAAAAGTCACCAGGAATTCATAATGTAAGAACAATTGATCTAAAAAAAAATGTTACCATCTTCAGGAAATTGATTACGAAAATGATTAACGACTCATTAAAGCAAGCTACTTTTCCAGACTACTTTAAAACTGCGGTAATCAGACCAATTTATAAAAAAGGGGACCCTATAAATTTCACAAATTATAGACCTATTAGCCTACTTCCAATAATTGAAAAAGTAATTGAAATTTATGTTGTAAAACATCTAAACAAGTTTTTACAAGAAAATAGAATTATAAATAACAGACAGTATGGCTTTCAGCAAGGGAAAAATAGTGAAGAAGTGTTAGCACAGGTGACTGATTATGTAAATAATCAATTAGATCGTAACAATTATGTAATGGCTATATTCTTAGACTTATCGAAAGCCTTCGACACAGTTAACCATAATGTCCTAATTAAATGCATGAAGAATATAGGAATTAGGGATAAACAACTAAATTGGTTCAAGAGCTACCTGGAAAATCGGAAATATGTAGTTAAAATTCAAGACGAAACTAGTGCAGAAGTGAAAGTGAAATATGGTGTACCACAGGGCAGTAACTTGGGCCCTATACTGTTTTTAATTTACATAAACGATGTATTTGACTGCATTCAAACGTGCGAACTATATATGTACGCTGGCGACGCATTATTACTATATTCACACAAAGATCTTAAAATTTGTCAAACTAAAATTCAAGAGGATTTTAACTATGTGAGTAAATGGATGCATGACAGAAAATTATTCATAAATGCAGATAAAACGGTAACCATGACCTTCCAAACATCACACATGAAAAAAACGAGATTACCCCATATTATAGCACATAAGTGTGAGTGTTTACTGAAAAGAAATAATAATTGTAACTGCAAAAAGCTAAAGAATGTAACGGAGACTACTTACCATGGCCTAATAATCGATTCTCAACTTAAATACACGAAGCATATAGAACACCTACATTCAAGAATCAAACGAACTTGTGGAAGCTTTTATTTATTGAGCAGTCATTAATTGAATCCATCATTAGGTATGCTGCTCGGGTATGGGGATGTGCGGAAGCAAGTCACTTAAAAAAACTTGAACGCCTACAGTTAAGTGTTTTAAAACAAATCCACGGCAACAAGAATTTGGAAACACAACAGTTGTTAGAACGAATGAATACCATGACACCGTATGGCTTCTATAAATACATTAACTTAATGACCTACTACGGTGACCACGACCTGGTAGTGCCGCTAGGTCATAACTACGGGACCAGGCGCACAACATTCCATTTACCACACTACTTTAACAAGTATGGAGAAAGGTCGCTCAAGTGTGCCATTCCAAAGTTATTCAACTCGCTACCATACGAACTACTTCAAACTAACCAAATTGGTGTGTTCAAAAGACAAATAAAGCAATGGATTATACACTCCACCTAAGAACAAAAAATAATAACAACATACATAGAGTACTTAAACATCAATATTTCAATCAACGTATCAATTATACCAGCATTGTTTACATTTCAAATTGTATAGCGTCAGATAGATCATTATAATGTCAAAATAAAATATTTAAGGTATATATTTTGTATTTAGTACGGAACCAACCGACAAGTTTTTACTAAACTTGGTTGGACCGATAAATGTATATATTGCCGAAATAAACAAATTCAACAATTCAACAATTATTACTATTATTACTATTATTACTATTATTACTATTATTACTATTATTACTATTATTACTATTATTACTATTATTACTATTATTACTATTATTACTATTATTACTATTATTACTATTATTACTAGCGTAATTCCAAACTTATATAATAGCCTGCCTGAGGACATAAGGAATACTCCAATAAGCGTGTTTAAAAAACAAGTAAAGAATTGGTTGCAATCAGTGTTAATTCAATGACGTACTAGCTCAAAATTCATACGTGTAGTGACCCAAATAAAATAAAAAGAGTGTACATATTTAAATATATATCTTTCTTTTTTTTTCCCTTTGTATCTTAACAGGAATTTTATTATGTGAATTGCTAATGTTCCATTGTAATCGCTATCCTCCATAACATTTACAACAATTGTACGTACTTTCTAGCGCCATAAAATACTATAAATTGTAATTAATGGTACTGTAACTTTTATTTAGATTATACATAAGGTACCAACAGAAAAGTCTGTTGACTTTGTTGGACCTTAAACTATGTACATATTTTGCAATAAATAAATAAATTCAATTCAAATTATTACTATTATTACTATTTTTTTTTTTTTTTTTGTTACAGGAGCGTCGACATCTGAGGTCATTGGCTCCTTTCCGTTTCCTTAGTCTCAATAATTTTTATTTACCGTAAGTATTTGATATAGGATATTTGATTATGCACGTTTTAATCTTCTGCCCTTGCTTCAGATAAGCTCATATATTTTTGTTTGTTTCAGGAATATCAAAAGCTTTTTTATTTTATTGAGGTGGATAAGCATGTCGATTGTGGTGCCTCGAATTCCATAAGTAGCACGGAAATAATTTAGAGATGGGCATCGTTCTATTATATGCGACATGGATAGCACAACGTTTTGGCATTGTGGGCACCTCTTGGGCGCTTCTCCTAGAAGTAAGTAACTATGGGTTAATCTTATGTGCCCTATTCTTAGTCTTAAGATTTTTACTTCGTCATTTCGTGACAGCCCTAGAAAATTACCGTGGTTTACTACAGGGATAAATTCCTTTAATTGTTGTTGGCAGCTGTCCCAAGTGTGTTGCCAACTTCTGGTAACCCTTTTATTTATATCGTTCATTACATCTAATTTCGAATAAATAGCCATCGTCTTGTCAAGGGTTGGTTGTTCTGCCGCACTACGTGCGTTTACCTTACATCTCGCCACTGCGGGACATGTCGATGGAATCCAAAGGAACGTCACTCGTATGCCTTGTCCCTTAAGATTGTCACAATGGTACATTATAGTGGCCAGCAAATCGTCATTTGTGAACTGATCTTTCAGAAGTGATACCAGGGGTAGTGAAGAGAATATGACTATTGTTGGTGAGATTCTATTGTTGTATATCTTAAGTACTGCTTGAAGCAGTGCTGCTTTTTCAGCTGTAATCATTGAGCAAGGGGTAGGTAGGAACCAGGATGTTATGCAATTCTTTTCTGATATAGTTATGCCACATCCAAGTTGTGATCTACATGCGGCAGTAAAGATAACATTTTCCCCTAAAGTATTTATCACTCGTTCGGATTCGGTGCTTAACTGCAATATATTTAGAGAGTTCCTGGATTCTATTAAGCCCTCGGATACCGTAGGGGGATTTACTTTCCAGTCAATGAATTGAATGGGCTTTTCCCACACGTTAATGTGAACGTAGTGTTCATTTATCAAATCCTGGTGAATCTTAAATAAAGCCGGGATCGCACGAGTCTGTTGCCACAAGTATTTATCGATTACCTCCGGGTGTTTTAGGTACTTGGTATGAAAGTGATTCGCATGGTGTATAATTTTAAATCCATATCGCAGTTTGGATTTCCTAAATCTTTCCTTTATCGGCATAAGGTTGGCTGCTACGGTAAGACAGGATGTCGGTGACGTACGGTATGCACCTGATATTAGGATTAGCGCTCGATTCCATACTACATCAATTTTACGTAGGTGAGAGCGTGCTGCGTTGGAGTAAGCGATACAACCGTAGTCTAGTTTGCTGCCTATCAGGGCGTTTATAACCATTCTTAAAGTTGTCGTGTCAGCTCCCCATGAGTATCCGGCTATTGCTCTGAGACGATTTAGGATCAACCTACAAGAGGAAACGAGATTTAAAATGTGGCTCTTCCAGGTAAGTTTATTATCAAACGTGACGCCTAGGAATTTAAATTCTTTCTTTAAAGTAATTAGATTACTCTTGAGACGAAGTATTGGATCCGGATGTTTTTTACGTAAACGACAAAAGTGGACGCATGTTGTTTTATTTACAGAGAATTTAAACCCACGTTCCTCAGCCGACTGTACCAGGGCATCTATGTTCTCTTGCATATCGCTTTCAATTTTCTTGATGTCATGACCAGAAATAGCGATTGCCAGATCGTCTACGTAAAGCATGACTTTTGCATGGTTGCTAGTACAGTCTGCGATGCCATTGATAGCGATACTAAAGAGCGTAACGCTCAGAACCGAACCTTGCGGGATACCATTTATTTGTGGGTAGGGCTCTGAAATCGAAGCACCTACTCTCACTTTCAGAACACGGTTGGAAAGAAAGTTTTTGATGAGACGCGGGAGGTTACCCTTAAAGTTCCAAGATTTCATCATTTTTAGAATTCCGTGTTTCCAAACCGTATCGTAAGCTTTCTCCATATCGAAAATACCACCACTGTATGTTGCAAGTTTGAAAACGACTCATTGACAATTTTATCCAGGTGTGCTATTTGGTCCTGTGGAGTACCCACGTCTAAAACCTGTCTGGTAGGAACTAATCAGCTTATTTCTTTCCAAAGTTGTGACGAGACGATGGTTTACCATAGCTTCCATAACCTTACTCAGGCATGATGTAAGTGAAATAGGTCTGAGGTTTTCTGGATTGGTAGGGTCTTTATTTTCTTTGGATATTGGAAGTATAAGATTCTTTCCATTTGTTGGGGTAGGTATCATTCCCAAACTTTGTTGTATAGCTGTAATAAACTCATTTTCAATTCATCAGTCAGGTTTTTGATCATAGAAAATGATATTCCATCAGCTCCTGGAGCAGTATCCTTTACCTGGTTGAGGACACGGTTGAGTTCTGACATAGTGAACGGTGCATTGTAAGGTTCACTTTGACAATATTCAAAATTACACCCTCACGCTCTTCTGTTTCTTTTTTCTAGAAAAGTTTCTGAGTAGGAAGAGTTTCCAGAGATCTTGGAGAAGTATTCAACTAAATGCTTTGAAACTTTACTTGGGTTATTTTCGATCTCACCGTTTACGTCTACCATAGGAGATATATGGTTTCCTTGTACCAGTGATGCTTTGTACTTTCTTCCAAACCTGGGACAAGTTAGAAGATGAGTTTAAGGTGGAAGTGAAATTGCGCCACGACTCTGTTTGTGCATTACGCTTTAAACGCCTTTCTTGTGCACGGACCTTCTTAAACGCTAAGAAATTTGTGGGGTTTCGATGTCGACGGTAGGTATTTAGTAATCTTTTCTTTTCCTTGTTAACCTCACCAATTTCAGAAGTCCACCATGGGACGGGACATCGTTTATGGGATCCGCAACCGTAAGGGATAGAAGCTCGTGCAGCTTTTATTATTACTTTAGAAATACTCTCGACTGCATTTTCCACTTCTCCATCAAGCTCAGGTTGGGTAAGTAAGTTCTTATACTTTTCCCAATTAGCCTTCTTTAAACACCATTTTGGATTTTCGTTTACTTCATATTTCCTTGCAGACAGCTGCATCAATATCGGAAAGTGATCGCTGTGGTGCAGATCTTCTTCGACAGACCACGACGCGAGGACTGCCACGGTTGGAGATGCCAAGGACAAATCTATAACACTGAAGCTTCCACTTGCTTCATTTAGGTAGGTGGGTTGTCCATCGTTGAGTAAGATCAGTGCGGAATCATTAATGATGTCTTCTAGAAGGGTGCCCTTGGGGGATGTGTATTGACTTCCCCAAGTGTTGTTATGGCAATTGAAATCTCCTAATACTAGTTTGGGTTCCGGAACTTGGCTAAGCAGTCCACGTAACTGATCTTCCGACCAATTGTTGTCTGGTAGGTATACATTCACTATAAACAGTTTAAATGGAGTTTTGGTTTCTACAGCACAGGCTTGCAGTTCAGTGTTCAGTATCAATTCATGTGATATAATATCGCTTCTTATAAAAGAGACGACTCCTCCGTGTGATCTCCCTGATTTGGGAACTTCTGGGATACTTTTGTATGCTTTATAGTTTACGAACTGGCACTTTTCGTTAGATTTTAATTTTGCCTCTTGAATTAGAAATGCCATTGGCTGGTGTTTATTTAGGAGGTAGCGAAGTTCATCATACTTATTATTTATGCCTCTTATATTCCATTGTAGAATTTTTTCGTGCATTAAGATAATTATAGATGGTCTTGGACATGTTTAAGTGCGTATGTACTTAATTAATGCATGAGAAATTCGCGTGTGAGATAAAAAAGCTTGAATTCACAAACATATAACAACCATATAACAATAAAAAAAAAAAAAAAAAAAAAAAAAGGATACAAATAAAAACATGAATATCAAAATATCACAGATAAATCGTAGTGTAATATCACAGATAAATATATCTTCGGTATCACAGAAAGGTCTTATACTAAATGTATATCACAGATTGACTTAGATGACTATCTATCTATTCATTGGTGGCTTTCTAGGTTTCCCTTTCGGCCACCCTTTACCCTTTTTCCTTATTCTTTCTACTTTACTAGCTAAGGATGATTGAGAATCTCTATCATCACTAGACTCAAAATCGTCTGCCGTTCTTCTTTTATTGTCGGACGGTACGTCCGAAAACACCGTAATTGGTTGACTAGCGGGTGTTACAAAACTTGGGATATCTACGCGAGCCAAGTGTTGGTCGCTTATTACTTTTTGTATTAACGGCTTCATTGCTTCCACCATTAAAGGAGTTAGCTCTTGTGCTAGTAACGGGATATCTAGTTTAAATTGGTTTTCTGTTGCTACTCTGGCATAACTTTTTCCTGCAATCGGTGTTTCAATTACCACTTTCCTTCTAGCATCAGCATACGTTAGGTTATCCCTCACTCTTACTTCTTGAATAGCCGCTTCTGTTTTAAATGTTGGACACGTCGTGGACCGGGCAGAATGTGGTCCATTACAATTAACACATGTTATAGGGTCTACGCACTTGGATCCTTCATGCGTCGCTTTTCCACACACACAAATTTGTTTGGCTTCGCAATTTAAGGATGAATGTCCAAACCTTTGACATTTGAAGCATCTCAACGGGGGAGGAATGTATAGGCGAACATTTAATGAGTAAAAGGCTACTTTGATATTTCTAGGGAGAGTTGGGGTATTAAATGTTAATACATGTGCTGGGGTATCCTGTACCAAACCATTCTTCCTAGATTTCAACCTGCGTACATCAATGACACCTTGAGAATGTAGTTCATTGCATATTTCTTCCGTTGAGCAGTTTAACAAATCCGGGCATGAAATTACACCCTTAGAGACGTTTAGCGTTTTTAATTATTACTATTATTACTATTATTACTATTATTACAATTATTACTATTGTTACTATTATTACTATTATTACTATTATTACTATTATTACTATTATATTATTAGGAATAAAACACTTATAAATTTGTATCACATCTTGTACATGATGATAAATCGGCACCCGCTGATAAGTTTACGACTTAGCAGGACCGATAACTGTTATGTATATATTTGAATAAATAAATAAATAAATAAAATAAATAAATTACTATTATTACTATTATTACTATTATTACTATTATTACTATTATTACTATTATTACTATTATTACTATTATTACTATTATTACTATTATTACTATTATTACTATTATTACTATTATTACTATTATATATTACTTATATAAAGATGAATAATAAACTATGTTAATACAAATTTATATCACTTACACTTTGTCTCTGTTGTGTCTATTAATTATTTAAGTAAAATACTGACAAATTAAGAACAAACCTAGACATTCAACATAGCAATAATTTAATAAAATATATTGCATTATTTATATTAAGATATGTTACCGGTTTATGTGAGATGCTATTATTATACAAAACAGGAAACCTGGAAAGTTAAGTTAGTAGATTTACAAAAAAAAAGGAAGATTATTGTTATAGTGTAGATTTCAATTAAGCTCTGTTGTAAATCTTTAATCCTCAATTAAACTAAACATAACAAGGTTATATCGAAATGGATGTTTCTTATTTATTTATTGTTTCATCTTAGATTAATAAAAAAGAAACGTTCGCATTATAAAGCGTTTAAGCTGTGTTCATAGGTATATAATTGATTTAAGTATATATATTTAAGTTAGAATAAGGATAGGAACTGGCTGTTAAGTTATAGTAACTTAGCTGGACCCTTAACTGCTGTACATATTTTGAAAAATAAATCATTCATTCATTCATCATTCATTCATTACTATTATTACTATTATTACTATTTTTTTTTTTTTTTTTTTTGTGGCCTCAACTCCTTGGTTATTTGCCACGTTTTTCCTCGACATACTACCGAACTTATTATATTTTATTCAATAATTCCATCTCAATTAAACAGTTTGTTATGTCCTTGATCTTTTGTTCCGTAATGTTAAAATCTATTTTAATTCCATTGTCCATATTTGCTTTTCTTCTGACAGCTGTTAGCTGCTCACATTCTTCGAATATGTGTCCTATTGTGAGTTGATTGTTGCATTTAGTACATGTAGGTGGATGTGATTTTTCTAGGATGTAAGGGTGAGTCAACTTCGTGTGACCTATTCTCAGTCTTGTTATTACGATGCTAAGTTTTCTGGACATTTGCGGGTACACTTTATTGTTTTTTACTTGTGGGTATGCTTTTTAAAATTTATTTTGTGTTGACCAGCTCGTTTGCCATTTCTCCCAAATCTTTTCTTTTATATCATGGCAATTTAAGGGTGTGTTGGTATTTATTCCTAATTGTTTTAGAGCATTACCTATTCTAATGTTTATAGGGTTATTTTTATTTCCATTTTCGTTTGGGTGTATGTTCCTTATCTTTTTATACATATAATGCTGCGGGTTTTGTTGTATTTTTAGTGCATATTTCAACAAGGTCCACATTCGCCTTAGCTGTAGTGGCATTACCCCTGCTTCTACCTGCAAGCTGCTGCATGGGCTTGTAGGAAATGCTCCTATACTGTAACGTATGCCCAGATTTTGTATAACGTCTAGCATTTTTAGGTTGGATTTCGAAGCTGACTCATACGCTACGGATCCATAATCAAGTATTGATAGAATTAGTGTTTTGTATAGCCTTAATAACACATATCTATCTGCTCCCCATTTTGAATTACTCACACATTTTACTATATTCATAGTTTTCCGTGCTTTTGTGGTAATATTATTAATGTGCTGTTTCCACGTCATAACGCTGTCAAAGGTTACTCCTAGGAATTTGTGATTGGGTACACATTTAATTATCTTATCGTTTAATTTAAACGTAGGCAAATAATGGGGGCGTCTGAGCTTGCAGAAGTGCATGGCTACGGTTTTTTCTGCTGATACTTTAAAGCCTCTCTCTTGGGCTCTTTGTACTATTGTATTTATGGCGTCTTGTAGTAATCCGTTGTGCGGTTCTTCTTTCTTCGATGCTGTAAAAATGACTAGGTCATCTACATATAAACAACTTCTTATTTTTGGGTGTAGCGCTCTGGTAAGGTCATTTACTGATATTAAGAATAAGGTCCCACTGATTGGGGACCCTTGCGGGATACCTATTTCTAAAGGCCGTTTACTAGATAGGTGGTTATCTATCCTTACCCTGAGGTGCCTGTCCGATAGGAATGACTGTATAAATTTTATTAGATTTCCCCTAATGCCCCATTTGTGCAATTTCTCTATTACCCCATATCTCCACACTAAATCAAACGCCTTTTCTAGGTCGAAAAATATGGCAGTGCTATGCTCTCTGTTATTAAATGCCTCTAGCATATTGGTCGCAACGTATGTAATGTTATCTATGGTTGAATGATATTTTCGAAACCCTGTTTGATATTTATTTATCAGATGTTTCTTTTCTAAATATTTCATTACCCTTGTATTCACCATTCGCTCTAGGAGCTTTCCAAGACAGCTTAATAAGGATATTGGTCGATAATTAGAGGTTTGTGATTCGTCTTTGTCCGCCTTCAGTATTGGTACAATAACTGATGTTTTCCAGATTGTGGGATAGGAGCCTTCTGACCAAATTCTGTTGTATATATACAGTAAACTTTCGACGGCTGTTTTTGGTAGGTTCTTTATCATGGCGTATTGTATATTATCCAATCCTGGGGATGTTTCTTTAACGCTTTCTAAACTTGTATTTAACTCTACTATACTAAAGGGTATGTTGTATTCCTCAGTTTCTTGTTCTGCATAGTCGAGGGGTATTTCTGTGTGGGATCTGGTTCTTCTGAATTGATCATCGTAATTGTCTGCTGAGCTCACTTTTTCGTAATATTTAGCAAACTGTTCTGCTACTTTGTTTGGGTCAGTGAATAAAACATTTCCATGAAAAAGATGTATTGGCTTGACTTGTTTTCGTTTACCTATTATTGTTTTTACTTTTTTCCAAATCTCTGTTGGTGGAGTTTTCCGTGTCATACTGGAGACGTACCTTTCCCACGACTGCCTTTTGCTCTCTAATACCTTTCTTCTTGCTATAGCTCTACTTTTCTTGTACTCAATTAGTTTTTGCATAGTGGGCTCTTTAGCAAACATTTTTAATGCTTTTTTGCGATTACTTATTGCTAATTCCACTTCCGGATTCCACCAAGGGACCGGTGGTTTTGTCACTCTTCTAGTACTTTTGGGTATTGTTCTTTCTGCAGCATTAACTATACTGTTTGTAAAGTCTTGGACTAGTGTATTTATGTCTTGCTGTCTGTCTATGTCTGTAACATTATTTTTGTATTGTAACCAGTCAGCCTTACTTATCTTCCATCTGGGAGCTGTAATCCATTTTTGTTGTGCGGTAGATGATGTTATTATTATAGGATAGTGATCACTACCATGTAGATCTTCTGTAGGGTTCCATTCATATTTTTCTGCTACTTTTGGGGAACACATGCTGAGGTCTATAGCAGAAAAACCATTTGTTCTTGAGTTGAAATGCGTTGGTTTACCGTTGTTTAATAGAACTAATTGATTTCGATCGAGTAGTGATTCTAATGCTTTTCCTTTAGTATCTTTTTTAGCCGAGCCCCATAATGGATTGTGAGCATTGAAATCTCCTAATAAGAGGAAAGGTGGGGGTAATTGGGATATTAGGTTTTCTATTGCTTGTATTGTCCAATTATTGTCTGGTAAATAGATGTTACAGATATTTATTGCAACAGGGTGTTTAATCGATACAGCTACAGCTTGTATAGTCGTGTGCAATTGGATGCTACTATAGATACAACTACTTTTTACTAATATGGCAACCCCCCCTTTGGCACGTTGATCATGAGGCTCATCATATCTTATGACTTTAAAGCCGTTTAAGTGAAACTTATCATTCACTTTAAAATGTGTTTCTTGTAATACGATGGCGAATGGATTGTATTCCGTGATTAAGAGACGCAATTCGTCCTTACTTTTGGAACATCCATTGCAGTTCCATTGCAGGATTTGCTCCATTGTTTGTGTTGCTTTAAAAATTTTATACTAAATATATATTCTTTTAAATAAGGTATACAACAAGGACTACTATACATTTATATAAAACAAACACACATTCATATCACAGTTTAAGTCGTCTTAAATTAATATCACAGTTGTAAGTAATCTATCACAGATTAAGAGGCTTTACGAGGTTTGCCCTTAGGCCACCCTTTCTTCTTTTTTGATTTCAATATGTTGAGTCTGCTTTCGTTTAGCTCATCCTCGTCTAGATTTTGCGAGGATGAATCGGATATTACAGTGTTTCTCTTTCTTTTGTCGTTAGACTCAGTTTCCATCTGTTCGGTGTTCGTTTCGAAATATGTCGTTTTCTGATTCTATCAAGCTGGTTGATGGAATACTTTCTCTTTAATTTCGAAATGTTCTTTTAGTTCCGCAATTAGGTGCGGGACTAATTCTGAAACTAAGTCTTTCACATTTATGTTTTTAGGCGTGATTGCGGTTTTCGTTACCGCTGCATATTCGGGCCGAGGGTGTTCGTGCTGTGACTTCCTTTCGTGCTTCAAAATACGTGATTCGATTTTTACTTTTAGTTCTTGGATAGTAGCTTCTTCTATATATCTTGGACATTCCTTAGATCTAGCTGTGTGTTCTCCGTTGCAATTTACGCACTTGAGTGGTTTTCACATGGTTGTCCAATATGTACTTGTTTACCACATATACAAATTTGCGCATTCTTACATGCCGCTGTCGTGCCCAAAGGCTTGGCATCTGTAGCACCTCAAAGGAGGTGGGATGTATAGCCTAACGGAAGTCTGTAAATAGCTACTTTACATTCGCTGGTATCGCTTGACTACAAAAGGTTAGAATTAAACTTGCTGTATTGATGGTTTGTCCATCTTTTCTGCTCGTGATTCTTCTAACATCTATGACCTTTTGGCTTTTGAGGTTTTCCAATATTTCGCCAGTTGTGCAATTTAGCAGATCCTTACATGTTACGACACCTTTTACTGTATTTAAAGTAAGGTGCGGTTCAACCAGTATAGGAGTGTTACCAAACATATCCAATTTCAGACAACATTGCGCTTGTTTATGAGATCGTGTGTCTATCAATAAACCTGTGCTGATTTTCTTGCATGAGTTTACATCACCTAACAAATTATACAGTGTCCTAGCAATTTCAAACGGATTATCTTTTTCAAAATTTCCAGAATTTTGTTTCCTAATGATCAGAAACCGAGGGGTGTTACCCGACGTCAACTGTTCCATTATGTTATTGTTTAAGGAATTTTTACGTTGTTCCTCGCCAACGCTCATTTTTGAGGATGAGTCCTCTTGCAGGGGGTTCAATACAGACATATTTGTTCCCACGAGAACGCACTGAAGAAAATGTCAACTGAGCAGAGCAGGCATACTACAGCAAGGCATTTATACTGCGAGGAGGCGCCTCTATCCTCGCAGGCGTTTCAACGCTAAGGACCAGGCTTCCCCCTGGCCACGCTCAGGCTTCCCTTCGCGCAATCCCTTCAGCACCTAAAACTGCCAAACGACCTTGGGATTGGGGGATTTTTTATAGAGGTTACCTTCCTCGTAGCCCGGGCGGTAAAGCCAAGACCACCGACCGCTAGCTGTACAACGTTCCCTAGCCACGCCCTGCTAGAGTCTCTGAAGTACAGTTCGCAGTTGCGGTATTAGGAGACGGCTAGCGCTCAGCCGTCCCCAGCAAGGACATCCCGGGCTTGCCACACCCGTATACGCTTTTGACGGCGCATGTCCTGGGAAGAGAAGAAAGAAAAGGGAAAGGTCTCTCAGCTTACGCTGGGAGCCTGAAGAGAGCAAGGGTTAGAGCGAGAGTGCTCCGATAGAAAAGAGTTAAAGTAAGGGAAGCCACCCAAGACTAGTATAAGAAAAGTGAACTTCCAGCTAAGGGGAACGCAGGGTTGCCATCCCTGCCCTCGTTAGATACGAGGCCCCACGTGGACTGGTCCGCGACACCTTATTCCCTAGAGCTAACAGTGGCGGTTTAACGCCACGAGCTCCTATTCGGTGCTGGCCTTGCATCACTTACGATCATTTGCAAGGTCATTCCCCTATCCGCCACCTGGGGACGCGCCTAGTAGGTAGTCCAAATTATTACTATTATTACTATTATTACTATTATTACTATTATTACTATTATTACTATTTTTTTTTTTTCTTCCAATGAAGTGCGTCGACTGCTAAGGTCATTGGCACTATTTTAAGCGTTATTTTGCATTCCCGTTAGAGCGCTGTGGTTATTGATTCGACTTACCAGACTACTAAATTTTATTAAAAATATTTATCGCGCGCATGAAAGTGATACTGGCTTTAATTCTGATCGGATCCGTCAGGTTATCCCTTTTGTTATCAGACAGACCCAGACGTTGACGGATTTGACTGTAGCCAACACATTGGCACAGAAAATGGCTACAGTTAAACGTTCACCGCAATGATGACACCTAGGGGTTCTTGGCCCTCGAGCAGATGGGCGTGAGTAACAGCCGTGTGACCAATTCGTAGTCGATGCAGCAACCAGCTCAGCTCTTGAAACTTGGAATGGTGGTCTCCATTGGCTTGTTGTGTTTTAATAGAGCTTAAATCGTTATTGACGCTACCCCATTCCAATGCCCAAACGTCATAGCATAGCGTTTTACGTGCCTTTTAACGTCGATATGTTTATGTATGTTTACGTCCACTGTATCTCTGTCCGCCGCTAGACGAGCAGCTCGATCGGCTAACTCGTTACCCTTTATGCCCGCGTGACTATGTAACCAAATGAAGATTATTTGTTTCCTATGTCGCAAAGGTGTTTGGTTAAGGAGGTTATGCTTTGTATTAGAGGATCATCAGCGAAAGGATCAGACATACCTTGAAGGGCACTGAGTGAGTCGGTGGCTATAATAAATCTATGCGTGTCGGATTTTAAATCGCAATAGCGCAGACTCTGCCAGATTGCATATGATTCCGCAGTGTAAATGGACGAGTGCCTAGGAAGGGTCCAAGCGTGAGCAACGTCGCACGACAAATGACGATCCAACGCCGGTATTGGTTTTGGACCCATCTGTGTATATATGTATTGCCCTGGGTATTCGTTGAGGATTGACAGAAAGTTTTGGGAAATCAAGATTGCAAAGTCCTTATTTTTACTAAGTACCGTGAGATCATAGCGAATATTACCTACTAAATTTAGCCATGGAGCAATTTCTGCTGTAGCTATGGGTAACATTTCCGGTAATGGAAACTGCAGAGTTTCGAGCAATTCTTGTGCTCTCACGCATGCCGGTCTTGTAATGGTTGGCCGATCTCTATATATGTTTAGATTCTGACCCATCAGAGGGTAATTCGGATGTCTTGGCTGTGCCCTAACTCCAACCATGTAACTTAGCAGTAACGTTTGGAACCTTACTGCTAAAGGTGGAACTCAGTTTCACTGCATATGCTTACTATGGGACTTGTTGGAAAGGCTCTATAGAATATCTAAGTCCCGAATGGTGTATAGGGTCCAAACGCTTCAACAAAGATTTCCGGGAGCCATATACTACCAGCCGTATTCAATCCTAGACAATACCAAGGACCGATATACCCTTATCAGAACATCAGGATCAGCTCCCATTTAGTATTTGCTAGACATTTGACAACACATAACGCTAATTTACATTTAATTACAAGTTTTGGACATGTTCGTGCCAGGAGAGTTTAGTATCGAATATTAATCCCAAGAATTTCGCAGAACTTTTACCGTACCGGATTGTCGTTTATATATAGAAGAGGGTCGTAATGAGGCCTTCGAAGTCTGCAGAAGTGTACGCAGTACGTTTTGTCTCTAGCAAACTTATAGCCGCTTGCTTCTGCATTTAAAACGACACGGTCTATTGCGTCCTGTAACTTTCGACTGACGTATCCGATCGTGGGTCCAGAAAGAAAGATAGTGAGATCGTCTGCATATAAACATTTTCCAACAGTAGCATCAACAGACGACGTTATGTCGTTAATGGCAACTGCGAATAGCATCACGCTTAGTGTGGATCCCTGTGGCACACCATTTTCGAGTATCCTAATAGCAGATAGGGAATCTCCCACTCGAACTCTAAATGTGCGATCGTTCATGAAGGACGATATAAATAGCGGTAAATTGCCACGTATTCCCCAATTATATAATTTGCGCAGAATACCATACCGCCAAGTCATGTCGTATGCCTTATCGATATCGAAAAACACCGCTACTGTATGCTGTCTCTGTTGGAAAGAATTTTGAATTTCGTTTTCCAGGTACACCAGTTGATCCGTCGTCGCCCGATGCTTTCGAAATCCTGCCTGGTGTGGAACTATTAGCTTTTTAGACTCAAGTACCCACCTTAATCTGTTACTGACCATTTTCTAAAATTTTACCCAAACAACAGGTAAGGCTGATAGGCCTGTAACTAGATGTGAGCAGAGGATCTTTGCCTTCTTTTAGGATAGGGACAATAATTGCTGCCTTCCATTGAGTTGGGTAAGTATGTTTCGTCCAGATTTTGTTGAATATGGTCAGCAAGATAAATTTGAATGCAGGGGTTAGATGCTGAATCATTTCGTAGTTGATTATTACTATTATTACTATTATTACTATTATTACTATTATTACTATTATTACTATTATTACTATTATTACTATTATTACTATTATCTATTACTATTATTACTATTATTACTATTATTACTATTATTACTATTATTACTATTATTACTATTATTACTATTATTACTATTATTACTATTATTACTATTATTACTATTATTACTATTATTACTACTATTACTATTATTACTATTATTACTATTATTACTATTATTACTATTTTTTTTTTTATTTATGCAGCATCGATTGCTGGGATTATTAACTGCTTTGGCCAAAATCCATATCTATATCAAGTGGAAAATTTTAGATTCTTTTAGATAATTAAGTAACCTTTTAATTACTTCCATATTTGCGCTGTACAATACTTCTGTGTTTATGTCAAACTGCTTTCTAAGCCTGGTATATTTGGTACAGTGGAGGACTACATGTTCGACTGTTAGTCTTGTTCGGCACTCTGTACAAATTGGGGGTCTTGAACCTAATAGTAGATATTCTGAAGAGAATCTAGTGTGGCCTATTCTAATTCGCGTCATAGTTACTGTCTCTTTGCGGCTTAGGTTTGAGGGGGAATTTTGTTTGGGCTACGTGTTTTTTATGGTTTCTTAGTATGGTATCAGATTGAAGCCATTCGTTTTTCCACATCTCATTTATAATTAAAGTAACGCTAGCTTGAACATCCGTATGGCGTATAGGTATATCATTAGTTTCATTAGTTAATATTATTTCTTTGGCAGTTTTGTCTGCTATTTCGTTACCTTTTATACCTGAGTGTGATGGTACCCAAACTAATATAATGGTTCTGTTAATGGTATTTAAGTGGTGAATGGTTGCCAGAATTTGCGTCACAAGTGGGTCTAAGGAATACTTGTTTTGTATTTTTTCAATAGCGGTTCGCGAATCAGAACACACCAAGATGATTTTCTCCGTTTTGTACTCCGAATACCTCAGAGTCTGCCACACTGCGTACAGTTCGGCAGTTAAGATGTCGCACCAATTATGCAATTTCCAGGCATGTTGTTCATTTGAGGTTACTATGGCACTTCCAACACCATTTTCACCTTTGGATGCGTCAGTATATATAATTTCCTTGTCATCGTAACTATGTAATATTTCATTGAATTTTTGTGGTGTGTTTTTTTTAGGTGTTACTTTATCTAGATCACAGTTGTATGAGGCGGGTAGTAGTTGCTACCTCGCAAAATTGCATATTATATACAGGCGGTATTTTAACCTCTAGCTGGTTAATTATTTCGTTGAACCTGGAAGACACTGGACGGGTTATTCTGGGTCTATTTTAGAAAGGTTGGAGAAATGTTTTATTTTGAAGTACCACGTTGTTAGGATGGTCTTGTAATACTAGTAATTTAGTGCAGTATTTTATTATAATTTGTTGACGTCTATATTTTAGCGGTGGCAGATCAGTCTCACTATAAATCGATAGGTGCGGGCTGGTTTGAAATGCTCCTATAGATATTCTTAGACACGTAGGGTGTATGGTATCGAACGGGCGTAATGTGGATTTTCGAGCGGATGAGTAGATTCCACTGCCATAATCTATTTTGCATAAAATCAGGGATTTATATATGTTGATTAATATGTCTTTGTTAGCACCCCATTTAGAGTTAGCAAGGCATCTGATAATGTTGGTATCTTCTTTGCATCTTTTTTTAAGGGCATCTATATGTGCCTTCCATCTCAGTTCTTTATCTAATATGAGGCCCAGAAATTTTATTTTGGTTACTATGCTGATTGGATCTCCATACATAGTAATAATAGGGTCCGCGTGTTCGTGTCTTAAACGACAAAAATGAATACAGTGGGTTTTTGCTCCAGAAAATTTGAACCCTATCAATTTGGCGTTACGTGTGATAGTATCTATAGTAGGCTGCAGTTTCCTTTCGATTGTCTTGATATCATTGGATGCATATATCATGGCCAAATCATCGACGTACTAACAGCTATGAATTTCTGAATCAGTGTTTACAGTTATACTACTAACAGCAATTGCGAATAAAGTTACACTCAACACTGATCCCTGGGGTATTCCATTCTCTAACGTCAAAATGTTAGAGTGCTCAGTCCCGACCCTTACCTTGAAGTTACGTTTTTCAAGGAAATTTTTAATAAAATTGAGGATATTTCCTCTTATTCCCCAAGTATGTAGTTGGCGCAATATGCCGTATCTCCAAGTAACATCGTAGGCTTTCTGTAAATCAAAGAATACTGCTACTGCATGGTGTCTGTTTGCAAAAGCTGTTTGAACATGGTGTTCAAGTTGTAGCAAGTTGTCGGTGGTAGACCTGAATTTTCTACAACCCATTTGGTTGCTAGGTAGGAATCCATTTTTTTCTAAAATCCAGGTTAGGCGTGAGTTGACTATACGCTCGAGTATTTTGGCCATGCAGTACGTAAGAGAAATTGGGCGAAAATTTGTTGGTTTATTTTTATTTTGGTTAGCTTTGGGGATCGGTACAACAATGGCTTCTCTCCACGTTTCCGGATACACGTCCTGCTGCCAAATTTGATTAAATATTCCTAGTAATTTTACTTTCTGTGTTGAAGATAATTGATTTAGGAATTCATAAGGAATGTCCTCTGGGCCTGGTGCTGATTTGTGTGAGCGGTTCAACGCTTCCTCAAGTTCGTCCATAAGAATAGGCATGTTGTAGTATGCTCTGTGTGTCTCGGTATTATCTAACCGTAGTTCCTGTTTACGCATTAACTGCTGGAATTCAGCTTCGTAGTTAGAAGATTTACTTGCAATTTGGAACGACTCTGCCAATATATTAGCTACCTCTTGTTGATTGGTATGGGTGTCTTGGTTTACCTTTAATATGATGGGTAAGTTAGTCTCTTTTCTGTTGATAGACTTTATCTTCTTCCATATAGTTGTTGAGGGGGTTGTTGGTTTTATTGTAGATACGTATTCAACCCAAGAGTCTCGTTTACCTTGTAATATCAGTCTTCGTGCTTCAGCTCGTTTTTGTTTAAATATAAGCATATTACTTTGCGAAGGGTGTTTTTTAAATGTATTAAAAGACTTTTTCTTTTCCTGGATCGCTTTTTGTATGGTGGCACTCCACCATGGGACGCGGGGTTTGAAAAAATTTCCTCCCGATTTGGGTACACTCTGCAATGCTGAGTTAACAATCATATTGGAAAAGATCTGGACAGTTTCGTTGATACTTTGGCCATCGGGGATATTTTTCAAGTGTTTTCGGAACGTTGACCAATCGGCTTTCTGTAAGTTCCACTTCTTTACAGTAGTTGTTTGTGGTGTTTGTGAATTACATTCGATAGCGATTGGTATGTGATCGGAATGTACGTGATCTTCAAGGGTTTTCCAGGTAAACAAATATGCTAGTTGAGGTGAACACATAGCAATATCAATTGCTGATAATTTGTTTGCCCGAATTTAAGGTAACCAAATCGTATTCATTCATAACAGTTTCAATTATGCGTCCTCGTGAGTTCGTTTCTTCCGAACCCCACAGTGTATTGTGTGCATTAAAGTCACCAGTAATTATCTAAGGTGTTGGTAATTGTTTTATTATGTTTTGTAGATCTTGTTTTGTCCAATTAAACTGAGGAAGGTAAACGTTACACACAGTGAGTGTCCATGGGTACTCAATTCTAACTGCTATCACTTGCATCCTAGTTTTGATTTTCAGAGGTGTAGCAGGGATATTCTCTTTAATTAGTATAAGAACACCCCCTTTTGCTTGTAAGTGCAGTTCATCGTCCCTTCTGAAACATCTGTATCCCTTCAATGCGAATGTGTCTTCGTATTTGAGATGTGATTCTTGAAGACAAACACAATAAGGTTTGTATTCCGATACAATTAACTGTATTTCTGAATAATGCGTTTTGCACCCATTTCAGTTCCATTGTATGATAGAAGCCATAAATAAAAAATTTGTTTTAAATTGACTAATCGTAGACGAATACGTATGTATAAATAGACATCTAAAATATATAAAAAAACAGATATATTGGGGACAAAACTATTAAAATGATATAGGTTAAAAGATATATAAATAATAAATAAATAAATAAGTAAAAATACAAATAAATAACAAATAATAACGTGTATACCTGTATGGGGTATTACACGTTTATCTTTCGTTTACTCTCTTTATCACAGGGTGCTTTTTTGATGTACTCGAAGGAGTATCTGACACATTTTTGCGTGGCCTACCTTTCGGCCACCCAACCTTTCTTTTCCTTTGTAAAAGGGTTTTTGTCGCTTTTTCTAACTCATCACTATCTATACTCGTAGATGAAGCGGCTGAGCTCGGTCGTTTTCTTTTATCGATCGTCTCTATATCCATACTTTGTCCTGTACTTTCTATAGTCTCCTGCGTGCTTTCGATTTCAATTTGACCTTGTGGGTGATAAATGGATTTATCTGAATCGTTCTGTGATAACTTGTCTTTTAGTTCCGTGACCAGTAAAGGAACTAAGCATGTTACTAGTTCGTTTAAGGTGGATTTTATTAAATCAGGTTTTGCAGGGGTGCTGGTAACAGCTGCATATGAAGTTTCCAAAGGGGTATTTCTTAGAACTTCTCGACGTGCTTCGAAGTAGGTAGATTTATTCTTCACTTTGACTTCTTGAATAGCGAGTTCAAGCTTATATTTTGGACTTTCTTTCGATCTGGCCGAGTGGTCTCCATTACAATTGAGACAAACAATTGGTTTATCACAAGGTACACCTTGATGTAAAGCCTTACCACATACGCACGTTTGCTCATTATTGCATCTCATGGAAGAATGACCGATTTTTTGACATTTATAACAACGCAAAGGTGGTGGAACGTAGATTCTTACGGGTTGTAAGTTAACAGCAGGCTAGCGGTATCAACAATTTTATTATCCTTTTTGGTAGTAATGCGTCGTACCTCGATAACATCTTGTCCTTTCAGATTTTCATAAATTTCGTCAATAGAACTATTTAAAAGGTCTCTGCAGGTAACAACGCCCTTTACAATATTTAGAGAAGGATGTGGCATAACATTAATCGGAAAATTGCAAAATTGTTTTAACTCTAACATGTATTCTTGCTTGTTTGTTCGATTTTGTATCAATCGACAAATCTGAACTAAGTTTTCTGATATAATTGACTTCACCAATAAGACTATATAATGACTTTGATATTGTAAAAGGGTTAACCTTATCAAGTGATTCTGAGTCATTTCTCTTGACTAGCAGAAACCGTGGTACATATCCCGACGTCAACCGCTCAATCAAACTACTTCCGGCATTTTGATAACGCTGTCCACCGTCAGCGCCCATATCAGAGGTTGGGTCCTCTATTTTGTCCATTATTTTAGAGTTGGACAACTCTACATTGTTAATGTTTTTCGACCCCATACAGTTCCCTCGAAATCACTCGGAAAAAATGTCACTTGCAGCAGAGCCGGTATACTGCAAGAGGGCATTTATACTGTGGAGGGCGCCTCTTCCCCCACAGGCTTCCCCCTGGCCACGCTCAGGCTACCCCTCGCGCAATCCCTTCAGCACCTAAAACTGCCAAACGACCTTGGGATTAGGGGATTTTTTATAGAGGTTACCTTCCTCGTAGCCCGGGCGGCAAAGCCAAGACCGACCGCTAGTTGTACAACGTTCCCTAGCCACGCCCTGCTAGAGTCTCTGAAGTACAATTCGCGGTTGCGGTATTAGGAGGCGGCTAGCGCTCAGCCGCCCCCAGCTAGGACATCCCGGGCTAGCCACACCCGTATACGCTTTTGACGGCGCATGCCCTGGGAAGAGTAGAGAGAAAAGGAAGAGGTCTCTCAGCTTTCGCTGATAGCCTGAAGAGAACAAGAGTTGGAGCGAGGGTGCTCCGACAGAAAAGAGTTAAAGTAAAGGAAGCCACTCAAGACAAGTATAAAAAAAGTGTACTTCCAGCTTGTGGGACGCAGGGTTGCCATCCCTGACCTCGTTAGGTACGAGGCCCCACGTGGACTGGTCCGCGACACCGTATTAATAGAGCTAACAGTGGCGGTTTACTTCCACGAGCTCATATTCCGGTGTTGGCCTTGCATCACTTACGATCATTTGCAAGGTCATTCCCCTAACCGCCACCTGGGGACGCGCCTAGTAGGTAGTCCAACCCCTAGGTATTATTACTGTTATTAGTATTATTACTATTATTACTATTATTGGTGTGTAAATTGGTGTGTTTAAAAAAGAAATTAAAAAATGTATACAAAGTTACTCCTAATTTAGTTGTTTGATTGATGTACTGTAAATTTACAAATATATGCATTGCGTTGTTTATTTGTTATACTGTGAACATTTCAAATTGATATGAGTCTACATACAGAATTTTTATTTTTGGTTTACTAATATTGCTTAACAATTCATTCCTTTCTGTTATTATTATATCTTTTTTTTTGACAACCACGTCAATATAATAATTTAATTTTAAGAAGCTACTAATTGTGAATAAAATTTAAATCTTTATTGTTATATGAAATATTATATACACAAGGTTCTGGCCGTTAAGTCTTGCGGACTTGGCTGGATCCACAAATTGTATATTTATTTGGAAAATAAACCTATTCTATTCTATTCAATTACTATTATTACTATTATCACTATTATTACTATTATTTTATTCCATTATTATAAAATGAATGAAATTATTTAGAAACACTGTTTAATTTTAAAAACTATAAAAATGGCTACTGTACAAAACATACAGACACAAAACATAGTACAATTTCAAAATTGCGTTAAAACATCGGAATGGACTGATTATATAAATAAAGATACTCCCACAGAAAAACAATTACTAAACCTAATTCACCTGAATATAAGGTCACTAAAAAAACATTACAACGAGTTAATAATAATCATTAATGAATGTAATTATGACATTATACTACTAACCGAAATCAACATTGCTGCCACAGACGAGAATATATATCAGATCGACAACTATGAATGCGTAATGAAACATCGTAATAAAAAATTAGGTGGGGGACTAGCAATGTATATAAAAAATGGAATTTCCTATAAAATACATAATATGAATACACAGGAATGTGAATGTATATATAACCATATATTTATAAGCAGCATCAAATTTGAAATCATTCTTGTATATAGACCGCCAGAGAAGAGTGTTAACAATTTCATAACAGAGCTTGAAACGATATTAAGTAACAATGGTAGACAAGACAATGTTATATTAATTGGAGATATAAACATTAATTTATTTGATAATGAAAAATCAGTAACAGCTGAGTACGAAAATGTACTGTGCGGAAACGGATTCATTAGTGCAATTATGGATACAACGCGAGAAGAAATAAGGGGAGAACAATTAAAACAATCACTCATTGATCACATATTTATACGTACCAAATACAAAACAATAAAATCCGCCGTGATCCAACACAAAATATCTGACCACTATCCTATTTGCCTCAGCATTGCGGGAAACACAATTAATATGGAAAGCTGTACAACTACCAACATTAAAAAGAAGTATAATGAAAAAAAGGTAAAACAAAATATTAATCATATAAACTGGGACAAGCTAGAAGATAAAAATGTCAACAAATTTGCTAAAAACATTATAAAAACTTTTAATAGAATATACGACCAAAACAAAATAGTAACTAGGAAATATCAACGCAACAGAAGTGATGGAAAAGCATGGATTACTGACATACTTTACCGTAAAATAAAAGAAAGAGACAAAATGTTTAAGAAGTGGAAATCAAACCCTAATAACACCAATTATCATAATAACTACAAAAGTTTCGAAATAAACTAAATAATGAAATCAAATGGACTAAGAACAAATATTTCCAACAAAGATTTACCGATAAGGCGAACAATCCTAAGGCAATGTGGAACGAGATTAATTATATCCTGACGAAAAAGAAAAGCAAAAATGTAGACGAAAAATAATAAACAGTATGACTCAATGTATAACAAAAAGAAATTGTCTCCAACTTTGCCGAAATATTTCACAAACAAATAGTAGACCTAGTACAAAACGTGAAAATTTAATGGTATCTGAAGAACAAAATGAAACCAGTATCTGCAACCTCTACATTCCACCAGCAAATGATGAGAAAATAGAAAATATCATACTAAAGCTAAAATGAATAAATCTCCAGGAATCGATAACATTCGGGTAATAGATATCAAGAAGAATGCTAAAATATTCAAGCGACTAATGAGAAATTTGATAAACACATCACTAAAACAAGGTATTTTCCCGGATAGCTTAAAAACATCAATAATACGACCAATATTCAAGAAGAATAATCCCAAAGAATTTTCGAATTATAGACCTATCAGCATATTGCCAGTAATAGAAAATTTTGGAAATTTATGTTGTTAAACATTTAAATAGTTATCTAAAAGACAATAATTTGATCAATATTAATCAATACGGTTTCCAACAAAACAAAAGTACGGAACAAGCACTAGTAAGAGTCACAAACTATATAAATCAGCAACTAAATCATAACAAATATACTATCGCAATTTTCATTGACCTCTCGAAAGCCTTTGACACGGTGGACCACAGAATACTAATCGACAGCCTTAAGAAAATAGGAATCACTCATAAGCTACTGCAATGGTTTATAAGTTATTTAAGAAACAGAAAGTACGTAGTAGCAGTCGACAACACTTACAGCGATGTAACAACTATTAATTATGGAGTGCCGCAGGGCAGTAATTTGGGTCCTGTAATGTTTTTAATTTATATCAATGAAATATTTAGCCAGACTGAACGAGCTGAAGTTTACATGTATGCTGACGATGGTATATTGCTCTACTCACACCGTGACTTAACTATATGTGAGGAAGTAATACAGACAGAATTTAATAACGTGCGTAAATGGTTGCATAAACATAGTCTATTCATTAATCCGGAGAAAACTAAACCATGTTATTCTCTACGTCCCATATGGATAACACTAAAAGAATTAAAATTATCATGCACAATAGCAACGGCCCGGCACACAAGAAAAACGGCAACTGTATGTGTGAAGAAATAGAGAATGTACACACCTTTACTTACGATTGATTCCCGACTCAACTACAGCAAACATATAGAAAATGTTCACCTAAAAATAAAGCGCATATCTGGTTGTTATTATTTATTAAGTAGATACGCAAACAGGAAAACCATGATAATGGTTTACAAAGCTATAATAGAAGCCATTATAAGATACGCTGTCCGAGTATGGGGTTGCGCAGACGCCGTACACGTGAACAAGTTGACATCTTTACAGCATCGATTACTTAGGATGATTCCAGGCAGTAGCAATTTAGATCGACAAACTATAATAAAAAAAACAAATACATTAACTCCTAGTGGGTACTATAAATATTTAAACATACTTACACATCATGAAAACGACGAATACAAAATACCACTAGACCATAATTACCAGACCAGAAGGACAACGTACGCTGTGCCATTTTATTTTAATAAGTACGGGAAACGAACATTAGAATGTATGGTACCAATACTATATAATTCAATACCTATGGAAATAGTGAATGATCACCTACTATCCACCTATAAACAGAAAATTAGAGATTGGTTAAGCGCTACAAACTGATACATATTATAAACAAGTAATAATAATAATTACAAAACACACAACACAAGTATCACAAGTATTGTAATAATGATTACATTTCAGTGTAAAACATGTAGTTAGACTAATAATATTATATGTACAACTTTAAACATGAAATATGATAATGTAGAGATGTAAATAACTTACCTGTATAATAACGGAACCAACCGTTAAGTTAATATATAACTTGGTTGGACCAAAAATTATGTATAATTTTGAGAAAATAAACATTTCAAATATTACTATTATTACTATTATTACTATTATTACTATTATTACTATTATTACTATTATTACTATTATTACTATTATTACTATTATTACTATTATTACTATTATTACTATTATTACTATTATTACTATTATTACTATTAGGAGTTCCACAAGGTAGCAACCTGGGTCCTATATTATTCTTGATATACACAAATAGTATTTTTACAACAGTGCAAGATGCAAAATTATACATGTACGCTGACGATGCAGTTCTAGTTTATTCACATAGAGATATCAACACCTGTGCATTTGTAATACAACAGAACATAAACAATATTGCTACATGGATTCACGATAACAACTTAGTGATCAACACTGAAAAAACAGTTACTGTGGCATTCTCTACATCGCATATGCCTAAATGCAAAATACCGCAAATAAAAATTCACACTTGTGAGTGTAAAATAGATTTGAATAGATGCAAATGTAGAAATGTGGAAATCAAATCAGAATATAATTATTTAGGACTTATAATCGATTCCCGACTGAAATATGACAAACATATTACGTATATATACAATAAACTGAAGAAAATTGTTGGTATATTTTACTTATTACAAAGATACATTGACAAAAAAACCATGATTGTCGTTTATAAATCCTTGATAGAGTCATTAATAATATACGGTGTAAGAGTATGGGGTTGCGCTGACTATGTTCATGCTAAAAAAATTGAACAACTGCAAATAAAAATAATCAAATTATATTTGGCAAAAATAAATTTGAATTAAAAGATGCATTCAACGAACTTCAAAGCTTTACTCCAAACGGATACTATAAATACCTTAATCTAATTAAATACTATGGTAACAACAAGATTAAGACACTAAACAGGAACAGTTACAATACTAGACAAATAACATATAAGGTACCATTTTATTATAACAAAAACGGGAAAAGATCATTAAAGTGCATGGTTCCATTGCTTTTTAACGATCTACCTGCATACATCCAAATAAATAGGTTGAGTACATTTAAGAAACTTACCAGAAAACAGATTTTAAGCAAAATGTAAATATACCATAAATGTAAACGTAAAAAAAAAAAATAAATTGTAAACATAAATATAAGAAATTAATTATTATTACATTGCAATGATTCACTCTGTAACGCCACATTAAAAAAAATCGTTATAAGTTAATAGTAGGATATGACATGTAAATTAAACGGCACCAACAGACAAGTCCGAAGGACTTAGTTGGACCGAAAAATGTATTAAAAATGATTAATAAACAATTCAATTCAATTCAAAACAATTCAATTACTATTATTACTATTATTTATTATTATTTGTCTGGCGCTCGCTGTGCTCAGACGTGTTCACACGCGCTCTCATTCTAGTGCTATTATTCATTGTTTATAAGTGAAAAATATAGTAAATAATAAACTATACTGGTTAGTAAACTAATGTGTTATATACTGAAGTAATTTTTACTTGTAAAATGAAGTGTAATTATTGTAATGAGGCTATTCTAAGCGAAGAAGTGAAATGCTACGGGTGTAATGCTCATTATCATTATGCTTGTTCAATATCCGAACGAACCTTGCGTGGTAAATCTAGAGAGATTAAACTTGCCTGGAGATGTGCAAATTGTCGCAAATCTAAATTTACGGCACCGGAAGTAACAGCAACTGTTATGGAAGCGGCTATGGAAATAGATATTGATCAAGAACTGAAACAATTAGAAGAAGAAATCAATCCTTCAGTGCGAAAAGTATTAGATAAAATTTGTAATTCTTTACAATTTATGTCTAATCAAATTGATGAAGTGCACTCAACAATAAAGGAAATTTCTAAAGAAAATAAGGCTCTCAAGGATGAAGTACAATCTTTAAAACGAGTTGTACAAAGCAAAGATAAGGAAATAGAATTATTATCTGTGCGTATAGGTAATCTAGAGCAATATAAACGGCGCAAGTACATTGAGATTCATGGTGTTGATAAAGATGATAAAACTTCGCCAGAAGAAAAATTTTCTAATATTATGGATGCGATACAATGTCCAAGCATTGATTACAAATCCATCAACCAAATTTCAATAAAAAACACAAATATACTTCTGGTAAAATTGAAAAGTGAAGATACGAAATCTACTGTATTAAAAGCGGGACGCTCATGGTGGCGCGGACTCTCAGAGGATGCCAAAAAAATAAATAGGCGATACTATTTTAATGAACACTTGTCATACCATGGGAGGGTTTTGTATCGTGAAACTAGGAAAAAAGCGTTTGCATTAAATTATAGATACGCCTGGATTGAAAATGGACGCGTTTATGTTAAAAAAGACGATAGTGCAAAACCAATAAGTATTGTTACAATGAGTGATCTAGACAAAGTTATTACTTAAAATAATATTTAGTGAATCATTTTTACAACTATTAAAATGGTTTTTAGTTTATTTTTCAAATGCAAATATTAAATCTATTAGGATAAGAAAAGTTTATTTATTGTGGACGTTACCAAATTTAAAGAACATTTTACATTTAATTTCCATTTTAAATTTGAGTTATTTACGTTAACAGAATCTTATTTAGTTTGAACCCAAAATACTATTAATAATGGCTACTGGACATGACATTATTCAATTTAAAAATATTGTGGATATATCGGATTGGAGTAATCACATTAACAATGCACCGTCAAATAATCACTTGTTAAACGTGCTTCATTTAAATATTAGATCGTTACGAAAACATTTCAACGAACTATTAATACTTATAGAAAATGGAAACTTTGATGTAATACTACTATCTGAAATAAATATTATGGAACATGAGGCAATTGAATATTACATTGAAAACTATGACTGTACAATGAAACACCGCATACATAAATCTGGTGGTGGGTTAGCAATTTATATTAAAAGCACGATTACACACAATATTGTAAAATTAGAAACAAAAGAGTGCGAATCAATCAACTGCATAATTTTTGCACAAAATATTCCTCTTGAAGTTATTCTTATTTATAGGCCACCAGAAAAAAGCGTTAAACAATTCATAAATGAGCTGGACAAAGTATTAATAGAGCGGAGCAAACAAAAACATGTAATTATGATAGGAGATACGAATATCAACTTATTAGATAGTAAAAGCCCAATTGTTTCGGAATATGAGAACACATTATACGGCAAAGGATTTCTGTGCGCAATTACTGACACCACTCGCGAAGAAATTAGAGCAAACGAAACGAAAAGGTCATTGATAGATCACATCTTTCTTCGTACTAATCTCACAACAATCAAATCATCTGTTCTTCATCATAAAATCTCAGATCACTATCCTTTATGTTTGTATCTTGCAGGAGATTCAGTAAATATGGCTAGCTGCACGACAAGCTTTACGAAAAAGAAGTATAACGAGAAGAAATTGAAACAAAAAATTGTAAATACTAAGTGGGAAACATTAGAAGACCAAAATGTAAACAAATTTACTAATAACATTATACAGACTTTTAATCAAATTTATGACGAGAATAAAATTACTAATGTTGCAAGTCAAAACAAAAGGAGCGATGGAAAGGTGGATAACCGTAGCTTTGTATTAAAAAATGAAACAACGAGATAGGCTGTTCAAGAAAAGCAAATCACATCCTAATAACATTAATTTTAGGAATGCGTACAAGCAATACAGAAACCAGCTGAACAATGAGATAAGGAATGCCAAAAACCAATATTTCCAGAAAAGATTTATCGAAAAATCCAATGACGTCAAATCAATGTGGAACGAAATTAATTATGTGATAACTAAAAAGAAATCAAGAAACGTGGATGATATAATACTACGTTCTATGACTCCTATGCATAACAAAAAAGAAATAGTTACAACATTTGCAGATACTTTCCACAAGAACATTAAAGATGTATTGAAAAAATGCAAAAAGATAACTTTATCACCAGAGAACGCAAGAAAAATCAACTGTAGCTTTTATATTCCTCCCTCAAATGGAAAAATAATCAAAAACATTGTACAAAAGCAAAAAAAATATAAATCGCCAGGAATAGACAACATCAGAATAATAGATATTAAAAGCAATGTTGAAAGGTTTAAATATATAATATCAAAACTAATAAACGAGTCAATAAAACAAGGAGTATTTCCAGATGCCCTAAAAACGTCTATTATACGACCAATTCACAAAAAAGGTGATAGTAGAGATTTTAACAATTACAGACCGATCAGCTTACTACCAATAATTGAAAAAGTTTTAGAAACGTACGTGGTTGGACATTTGCACGAGTTTCTCAAAAATAATAACCTAATCAATAATAATCAATACGGGTTTCAGCGTAATAAAAGTACCGAACAGGCATTGCTTAAAGTTACCAAGTATATTAACCAACAACTTGACCATAATAAGTACACAATTGCTGTTTTCATAGATGTCACTAAAGCATTCGACACAGTTGATCACGAGGTATTACTGGAAACTCTTGAGCAATTTGGAATAACCCAACAATATTTGGCATGGTTCAGAAGTTATTTAGAAAACCGAAATTACATAGTACGAGTAGATGATGTGTATAGCGAAAAAGAAAAATTACTGTGGTGTGCCCCAAGGTAGCAACTTAGGGCCTATCTTGTTTCTTATTTACATAAACCAAATATTCAATTACGTAAAACAAAGTCAACTATACATGTATGCCGACGATGGTATTTTAATATATTCACACCGAGATATCAAAATATGCGAAGGCACAATACAGGAAGAACTAAACAACGTTTGTAAATGGATGTATAGTTTTAATCTATTTCAAACTGTGAAAAAACAAAACCATGATTTTTCTACATCACACATGCAAAAGTAAACAAAACCGAAATTATCATGCATAACAACGACTGCATAATACAAAATAAGACAAATGGTTGCAACTGTCGGCTACTCGATAATGTAAACAGTTTACTTACCTTGGAGTTACCATAGACTCTAAACTTGTGTACAATAAACATATTGAAAACATACATGTAAAACTAAAACGATTAACGGGATGTTTTTATTTATTAAGCCAATACGCAAATAAAAAAACCATGGTAATTGTTTATAAGGCACTTATTGAATCCACGATAAGGTACGCCGTTCGTATCTGGGGATGTGCTGAAGCTGTTCACATGAAAAGATTAGAATCGCTGCAAATTAAACTACTCAAATTAATCAAAGGTAACCAAAAGCTAGATAAAATACATTACTAAATAAAACGAATACTCTAACGGCCAAGGTTTTATAATTACCTGAACATAATTACTTATCACGATGACAACATTTACAAAGTGCCGCTGGAACATCATTACCAAACTAGACGGACCAGATTCGCAGTACCATTCTATTTTAATAAACATGGAAAAAGATGCTTAGAATGCGTAGTACCCATGCTGTACAACTCGATACCAACGTACCTGCTACAAATAGACCATATCTCAGATTACAAAAATAAATTAAAGGAATGGATAAGAGACTACCTAAAACGTGAAATTCATTTTTATCATACAAACCGTAATACACCAAATTTACGTTCATTACATACTTACATTTCTATGTATTTTTATGTCAGACAAATAATTCATTAACTTTATAAATGTTCGCATAATTCATATAATGTAACATAATTATTGTTAACTAACGGACCTAACCGATAAGTTCATAAGTAACTTGGTTGGACCAAAACACATGTATTAATATTTAATAAACATTTCAAACATTTCAAACATTACTATTATTACTATTATTACTATTTTTTTTTTTTTTTTTTTTTGGTGAGCTTCGACGTCTATGGTCATTAGCTCTTTGTCGCTCATTCATATTTTGGCATAAATATTTATTGCCTTTAGATACGACAATAGGTTCTTTATACGCGTCCTACTGATAAAATTATCTTTGTAGTTATTACAGATGTTATAAGTTTGCCTTATATCTTCCAATTGGTCGCATCCTGAAATGATGTGTACTACCGTTACCACCTGCCCACATCTAGCACAGGTAGGTATTGCTTCTCCTTTAGTAGGGCATGCGTCAGCGCAGTATGACCTACTTTAATCTAGCTAATTTTGTTGTTTCTGTTCTAGTGAGACCATGATTAATCCATTTACCAATGCTAGGTTTAATGTGTTTGAGGTGAGTATCACCCTATCCCAATCGTTTTGCCATTTTGACAGAATTTCAAGATTGTATTTATTTTTAGGTCGTCGTGTTTTACTTTCGAGATGTCAACCACTGCCTGGTTGGTTGCTTTGGGCCCTTATCAGCATCCTCGTTACCCGTATGCCAACATGACTGGGAACCCATAGCAAGGTGACATATTTTCTTCACCTTCTAGATACTTGATGGATGACCAGCACCATTGTGTTACAGGGTCACTATCACAGTTTGTTATTGATTGTATAACGGATAGAGTCAGATACAATGCAAAAGTGTTGATATCCAAGCGACATATCACAGTACTTTAACGCTTGCCACATTGCGTATTGTTCCCATAAAGACGGATGATATATCAGGAAGTCGCCATGTGTGAGACTCTCCTGAGCAATAAATGCACATCCCACTCCTGTTCAGTTTTAGAACCATCCGTATATTGACGTGATCACTCATTCCGGAGATGGTATTATTAAATGTGAATCTATTACATTTGGGTTAGTACCATATTTGTCGTATTGCAGCAAATCAGTGTCAACCTTTATTGGAGAACCCTCCAAGGGGAATTTCTGGTTTAGTGTGATGTATTATATTTGATATATCTATCAACAGACGTATGAATTTCCTGTGCTCTTACAGATAGTGGAGGGTGATCGTGGCTCTGTCACTGTATTCACTAACATTCCTGAAGAGGATTTTATAATTACGGTGACAGTCACGTGATGCTCTGTTACAAATATAGTTATTCAATAATTTTCTGTAGTGCAGCGGCATAACATTATCTAAACTGGTACTTGGCGATGTTGGGAAAGCACAAGCAAAGCCTCAAGGCACGATTTTGAATTTTGTCGAGCTTTGACAACAAAGAAGATCTAGAGAGCCAAGAAAACCAACCATAATCAATTTTCGACAATATAAGTGATTTATAAATTGTGATCAAGGCTGCATCTGCACCCCATTTTGTAGAGCACAGACACTTGATCAGATTTAAAGCTCTATCACATTTCAACACCAAATCGCTAATGTGCGGTTCCCAAGTCAGTTTACTGTCCAATCTCATGCCCAGAAACCTAATGGAATCTACACATGGAATTTCACTTTGGTTAATGAACAGGAGGGGTCGTAATGTGGTCTACGTAGCCTAAGAAGTGGACACATTTAGTCTTGATGATAGAAAAAGTAAAACCTACTTCTTCCGCATTTTCAAGACTTGATTAATGGTAGGTTGCATTTTCTTGAGATTTCACCAACAGTTCCACTAAAATACACATAAGTCATCAACATATAGGCAACATTTTATTTCTTGTCTATGTTACTAACTGCTATTAATGGCTATGTTGAACAGAGTAAGTTAATGTTGATCCCTGTGGGATCCCATTCTCAAGGATGTAGGATTGAGACAAGCTGCCATTGATTTTAACGCGAAAAGTGCGATTAGACAGAAACGATGAAATGACTTTGGGTAAACTGCCTTTAAACCCCATTTTCTAACTGTTGCAGAATACCACCGCGCCATGTCATGTCAAAAGCCTTTTCGATATCGAAGAATCCCCAGTGTGATGTCGATTTTATATCCTTCTTGTAAATAATTTTCCAAGAAGACCAGTTGATCTGTGGTGGAGTATCCTCTACGGAATCCCGCCTGTACCTCCGTTATAAATTGCGGATCTTGAGGGTAAGCCTTTGATTTATCATTCTTTCGAAAAGCTTTCCCAAACAACAGGTTAGACTTATTCCGATAACTATTACATTCTAGCTGATTTTTCCTTCTTTAATAAAGGCACTTTTGCAACCTTCCACTCTTGCGGATATAGTCCTTGCTGCCAACAGTAGTTGTAAAAACTAAGAAGGCATCGCTTGAAAGAATTAGTTGTCTCAGAAATCATTTTATTTGTTATTTGGTCGTGACCTGGCGCAGTTAGGACGTTCTTTTAAGCAAAGGTTTAATTCACTCATGGTAAACGGTAAATTATACTCAAGTATTTCTTCCGATGTAAAATTTGGGGATGAATTTTCTTGATTTTTCATAAAAATCTCTTTTATAGTTGGACGTTCTACTCACAGATGCAAACTGTTCAGCAATCAGGTCAAAATAATATTTCTATCGTCCGTTATGGTGTTATCGGGTAATTTTAGGTAATCTATGGTGTTGGTTTTTTTCTATTAGTGACCGCTTGAACTTTTCTCCAGGTCTCACTAAATTAGTTTTGATCGCTGATACATATTTTTCCCACGACTCCTTTTGCTTTGTAGAACAATTCTCCTTGCAAAGGCTCGAGCTCGTTTGAAGGCTACCATGTTGTTCATAGTGGGCATTTTCCTAAATTTATTAAAAACCGCTTCTTATTTCTTATTGCATCCTTTAGCTCATTCCACCATGGGACGGACTTTTCATTCTCCGTTCTTTCGGGGGTATTGCAACGTTGGGCATCAAGGATCCATTGGGTTAGGTGTTCCAATGTGACCTGACCACTATGCCGCATAACGGATTCATTTAACACTCGTTGATAAGTTTCCCAATCAGCCAGTTCATAGCGGTATCTCGTTGGTAACATAACAGGCGTTTTAATAATATTGGTTTTAATTATAATGGGAAGTGATCGCTAACATCTCATCTGAAACGTTCCAATCAACCACCAATCCCAATTGTGGTGTGGCAATGGTCAAGTCCACAGCTGAGAATTTACCCGTTCGTGCTGCAAGGTGTGTTGGTGATCCATCAATAATAGGTCCCTCATTGACAATGGTGACAATTTCTTGTCCTTTAATGTCACGGCGATTCATCCCCACAAAGGATTGAATTGAAGTCTCCCAGCAATAAGAACGGCCTAGGAAGTTGAGCGATCACTGCCTCAATATCTCTTTTCTCCCACTGTTGATCAGGGAGATACAAGGAACATACGGTTACATTGAACGGGGTTTTAATTTGAATCGCAATCGCTTGTAAGTGTGTTATTAGATTAATTTCTTTAGATATTAAGTTTTCTTTAGAATTATAGCCACTCCTCCATGTGCCCTTTGGCCACCAGCGAGATCCTTCTTAGGAAAGAATAGCCTCTCAAAGAATAGGGCTGCGATTTCAGGTGAGTTTTTGTAGCACTATACAAAACGGTTCGTTATCAACAAGTAGGCGCTTAAGTTCAGCATAATGATGGATCAATCCGTTACAATTCCATTGTATAATTTTTTCATTTTGGTATTTTCAAATAAATAGTTAAATAAATAAATAGATAAAAGAATAAATAGTTTGGATACTATAAGAGACAACGGACAATCTAATAAACAAATAAGACAAACAGGTAAAATATCACAGTTATAATAAATCTACCATTTTTTTAGACTAGAGAACTCAGGAAGTCATATCCCGTTGGAGGATTGACTATCCTATGACCTTTTCGTGGTTTTCCCAACGGCCAGCCCTTTTTTTTACTTTTCGCTGGGATGGGTGAATAAAATTGGGTTTTCTACATCGCCCTGTATACTTGGGGACGTTGAAAGGTCTCTTTTTGACGATCTGAAATTTTTCGGCAGATGATTAGTTTTACCAGCACATTTTTCTTTCCGGA
This sequence comes from Vesta saturnalis, assembly GCA_036346205.1. Lineage (NCBI taxonomy): Eukaryota > Metazoa > Arthropoda > Insecta > Coleoptera > Lampyridae > Vesta > Vesta saturnalis. The sequence continues at coordinate 1,705,261 of JARFJB010000673.1, forward strand.
ATGTGGACTTTATTATCTCTTTTACCGTATCTGATATCATATTTTTATCTCTGGAATAATTTCTTTCAGAATTTTCTTCGTTTGGTTGTCCGTACCAGCTCAATTACTATTATTACTATTATTTCAAATTTTATTATAAACTTAGAAGTATTTTTGGTTTAAATATTCATAAATTTTGATAAAAGTGTTTTGAATAAAATGTATGTTTCGGGCAGATAATGTACATACAGGAAATTATCTTAAAATTATTAATGTAAATACTTAAATTTTGGTTTTTAAAAGAAATAATATGCTAGTTTTTTTGTAGTTGATGTTACAATTTATTATTAAGAAAATTGAGTGCAAATTTTGAAAGCAAGGACCTAATTAAATTCAAAAATTGTGATAACACAGAATGGAATAGCTTGATTATATCAAAATATGAATCGATTAAACATGAACTTGAAATAATTCAAAGAAAATTTTTTTTTAATTCTTTATCAAGGAAGGAAAAGTTATAATTTATATTGTTAGGTATATATCATTTGCATTGATTATTTTATTGATACTTTAACTTAATTATTAAAGGAATGTTAGAATTTCATTTGAAAGATATCTATGGAACAATTTATTCATTATTAAATTTAGCAAGTAATGAAATATAAGAACATTTCGTTTTTAGATATATTTCATCACATGGGCACTTATTGATACTTTTTTCTTTTAACTACAATTGTTAGAACTTTTTAGTTTTGTTTAAAATAAAAGATGATTTTAACAACTTTTCATAAATGAAGTTATAAATAAGCAAAAATAGTGTTTTTGTATTGATTTGTATAGATAACCCAGTTACAAAATATGATGTAAAATCCAGTATAATAATAATTAAGTATTTTTAGGTATAAAGATGCATTCAAATTTGGCTAATAACTAGAATGTAAAACATTACAGTAAAGCTAAGTATTTGTATTGTAATAGTCATGATATAAAATTATAGTAATAGTTCGCACAATATGGCGTCATAATGTACAAATGTAAAAATTGTTTGGTGGATATAATAATGTACATAGAACACAAGGATGGGAACCTGCTGTTAAGTCAGTGTGACTTGGCTGGACCCTTAAATGTACCGTATTACTGAAATAAATCATTCATTCATTCATTCATTACTATTATTACTATTATTACTATTATTACTATTATTACTATTATTACTATTATTACTATTATTACTATTATTACTATTATTACTATTATTACTATTATTACTATTATTACTATTATTACTATTATTACTATTATTACTATTATTACTATTATTACTATTATTACTATTATTACTATTATTACTATTACTATTACTATTACTATTATTACTATTACTATTATTAGTCTGACGCTCTTCAGGCTAAGACGTGTGCAATTCGCGCTCTGATTCTAGTGTAATAAATCATTGACATTAATACATTACTAAAATTATAACAATATCGCAGTGATTATTCAGTTAATGTTTTATAAAACTATAATATAAGTAATTATTAAAATGAAGTGCAATCAATGTAATGAAATAATTCAGTATGAAGAGGTTAAGTGCCCGGGGTGCAGTATGAATTATCATTATGTTTGCTCTATTTCGGAACGTACACTTAGAGCTAAATCTAAAGAAAGTAAATTAGCTTGGAGATGTGCAAAATGCCGACAACCAAAAATAAACACTAATCTGGATGCTACGACTACTGATTCGGAAGGCGACATTAATCAAGCAGCTAAAGAGCTAGGGGAAGATAATCCTGCACTTATGCATTTTTTAGATAAAATTACCTCATCATTACAATTTATGTCAAACCAAATTTCCGAATTAAATGCATCAATGAAGCAAATACAATTAGATAATAAGGAATTAAAGGAAGAAGTGCTATCTTTAAAGCAATGTATGCAACGCAAAGGTATGGAAATTGAAATATTATCGGACTGTGTAAACAAATTAGAGCAACATAAACGTCGCAAATATGTAGAAATACATGCAATCGATAAAGTTGACAAAACACCACCAGAAGAGAAATTTTTAAAGGTAATGGAAAAAATAGAATGTCCAGAAGTCGAATATAAATCAATCAAACAAATTGCCTTAAAAAATACAAATTTTCTGCTTGTTAAACTCAAAACTGAGGAAATTAAGAATAAAGTGTTGAAAACGGGACGGTCATGGTGGCGCGATCTCCCAGAAGGGGGTAAAAGGGTGCATACGCGGCTATTCTTTAATGATAACTTATGCTATAACTATAGGCTACTGTTTCGCGAAAAAAGAGTAAAAGCGTATTCTTTAAGATACAAGTATGTTTGGGTAAAAAATGGAACCATATGTGCTAAAAAGGATGATTCTACCAAACCATTATGTATTAAATCTAAAAGTGATTTGGACAAATTAATTATTTAATAATTTTTCAGTTAAAATTTTCGTTTTATTTGAATTAAAAGGATTTTTGTTTTTGTTAAATATAAATACTTATGTGTGTTAGAACTAGATAACAATTATTTTCTGTGTAAGTCTGATATTATTAGAAACATTCAACCTTTATTTACATTTTAAAACTAATCTTTGTTACGAACTGTGGATTTTAAAACAAAATATAATTATTTAAAATGGCCAATGAACTGAAAACAAACACTTTATTCAATTCAAAACTTGTGCAAACATAACGGAATGGACTAATTTTATAAAAACCAAATCGGAATGTAATAAACATTTATTAAACATAAGATCACTAAAAAAACACTTTGATAAACTATTAATAATCATAAACAACAGTAATTTTGACGTCATACTTTTGTCAGAAATAAACATTTTATCTCACAACGAGCAACTTTTTTACATCGAAGACTACGAATGTATAATGAAACACCGTACTGAAAAATCAGGAGGAGGTCTCACGATATATATAAAAAAATCCTTAAGCTATAAAATTCTCACTACCAAATCAAATGAATTTGAATGTATCAACAGCGTTGTCAACAACAACGATACTCAAATCGAGATAATACATATATACCGACCACCAGATAAAAGTGTTAGACAATTTATTGATGAAATGAATAATTTATTGACAACTAACGCCAAAAATGATCATGTTTTGATAATAGGGGATGTAAATATTAACTTACATGACAAAAAAAGCACACTGGTAGCCGATTATGAAAACATGCTTTACGGCAAAGGATTCATTGGTGTAATCTTGGACACAACGCGTGAAGAAATTAGGGGGGAAGAAATAAAGAGATCCCTGATTGATCACATATTTATAAGGACCAACATCAAAACAATTAAATCATCAGTCATTCTACACAAGATTTCGGATCATTACCCAATATGCGTAAATTTAGGCTCAGAATTAGTTACTATGGCAAGTTGTACTACTAACATTAGCAAAAAAAAGTACAATGAAAAAAACTTAAAAACCAAAATCACAAATACAAACTGGAATAGATTAGTAGATGACAATGTAAATAAATTTACGAATAACATAATAAAAACATTTAATCGAATATACAATGAAAATAAAATTGCATCTGTGGTTCAGCAACAAAACAGAAGTACTGGGAAAGGGTGGATGACTGTTACCTTGTACAATAAAATAAAGGAACGGGACAGGCTTTTTAGAAAATGCAAATCTAATACAAACAACATTAATTATCGAAATAATTACAAACAATATAGGAACCAGCTAACAACGAAATAAAAAACGTCAAAAATTCATATCTACAACGAAGATTTATCGAGAAAGCAGACAACCCAAGAACAATGTGGAACGAAATTAACAACATATTAACGAAAAAACGTAGATGAGAAGATTATAAGTTCAATGGTACCTATGTATAAAAAAGAAGACTTACCAAATAAATTCGCGCAAACGTTTAACAAACAAGTCAATGACTTACTACAGAATATTAAACAAGAAAGTGCTCCACAAGATCAAGACAAAATAAGTAATTATAATTTGCATATTCCTCTGTCTAACGATACGACAGTGTATAACATTATACAAAAATTAAACATACACAAATCACCAGGTATAGACAATATTAGAGCCGTAGACATTTAAAAAAACTCTAAAATATTTAGTAATGTAATTTCTAAACTAATTAATGTCTCCATAAAGGAAGGAATATTTCCCAATAGTTTAAAAACGTCGATTATACGACCCATATATAAAAAAAGCGACAGCGTAGTATTCAATAACTACAGGCCAATTAGTCTCCTGCCAGTGATTGAAAAGGTCTTAGAAACATATGTTGTTAAACATCTTAAAACGTACCTTAGAGATAATAATATCATCAACAGGAACCAATACGGCTTTCAAGAAAATAAAAATACCGAGCAAGCTCTAGTAGAAGTTACCAACTATATCAATCATCGGTTAAACCAAAACAAATATACAATCGCAATTTTTATTGATTTATCAAAAGCCTTTGACACGGTGGATCATAAAACACTAATAAAAAGCTTACAACAAATTGGAATAGCTCATAAATATCTGGCATGGTTTAGTAGTTACTTGAAAAATAGAAAGTACATTGTTAGAATCGATAGCGTCAACAGCGATGAACAAACTATTACACACGGAGTACCGCAAGGGAGTAACTTAGGCCCGATTATGTTTTTAATCTACATAAACAACATTTTTAACCAGACAAAGCAAGCGGAGTTTTTTATGTATGCTGATGACGGAGTTTTATTGTACTCGCATCGAGATGTAAACGTATGTGAAACTACAATACAGAAAGAATTAGACAACATATGTCAATGGATGTATGGACATAACCTATTCCCTAACTCAAATAAAACCAAGACTATGATATTTGCAACATCACATATGGAATATAAAAATAAAACAAACTTAGTGTTGCATAATTATAATTGCCTAATATCTCAACCGAAACATAAATGTGTATGTCACAAAATAGAGAAAGTAAACGAGTTTAGTTACTTAGGCGTAACATTGGATTCAAGACTCTTATACAACAAACACATAGAAAACATTCACAACAAAATTAAAAGATATTCAGGATGTTTCTATTTATTAAGCAAATATACCAACAACAAAACCATGGAAATTGTATATAAAGCAATCATAGAATCGGTCATCAGATACGGGGTTCGAGTATGGGGTTGTGCTGAAGCAATTCATTTAAAACGATTGGAATCTCTGCAGTTAAGTTTGCTTAAGTTAATTAAAGGAAATCTTCACCTAGAAAAGAAACAACTTTTAGAAAAAACGAACACACTCACTACAAGAGGTTATTATAATTACATTAATATCATTACGTACTATACCGATGACGTCTACAAAATCGCTTTGGACCATAACTACCAAACACGTAACAACGTCTACGCTGTGCCATTCTACTTCAACAAGTATGAAAAGCGTTCGATAGAATGTACAGTGCCTATGCTGTATAATACCATACCTGCAAACATACAACGCATAACTGCAATTACAAGATTTAAAGCTGCTGTAAGGAAATGGATAATGGAAACAACGTAGCAAGACTTTAGAACAGTGTAACAACTAATAATTTAAAAATATGAACAATATAAATAAACAAAAATACATATTATATACTTACCATCACATGATTGCATTTCAATGTATTTGTTAAAAGTCAGACTAGTAACAAAATAATTATGTCAAAACAGTATATAGTTAGCAAATGTATTATGTAAATGTAATTAATGATTTAAACGGACCCAACCGATAAGTTGGTGGAACTTGGTTGGACCGCAAACAATTGTACATTATCTGAAATAAACATTTCAAACATTTCAAACATTACTATTATTACTATTATTACTATTATTACTATTATCACTATTATTACTATTATTACTATTATTATTATTATTTTTTATATTTTTTTTTTATTAAAAGCATCAACTGCTAATTATTACTATTATTACTACTATTACTATTTTTTTTTCTTTTTTCGCGCGTCAGCTGCTTTGGCTATTAGCGCCGAAGATCTGCCCTAGTCCGCTAAATACCATAAAATAACTTAATGTGTCTTAAGAAGTCGATAACCTTTCTTTCATATCTTGTATCAAGTGCCAAGCATTGAGCTATTTCATTTGAGACTCCGAATTGATTACTATATGCTCCACATTAGCATAAGAAATGTTTCACTGTGAGAATATTCCGACATTGTTCACATTATTTTTGCCTGATTCTTACTAGCATATAGGAAGACGTTAATCTTATATGTCCTACTCTCAATCTCGTAAGCACTGATTGTTCCTTTCTTGTTAGTGATAGATGGTATTCATACGTATTGATATTTGCCTTAATCTCCTTTAATTTGGCTGTGCAATTGCTCCATTCTTTTTGCCAGAATTGTTTTGTATTAGCTTTTACGTCGATTAAGATGTCTTCGTATCGCAATGATATATCTTGGCATGGCTCTAATTTTGTTGCTAGTTTGACTGTTTTATCGCCGATTTCATTACCCTGTACACCCGTATGGCTAGGTATCCATACGAAATTATTATTATTATTATTCATATTATTATTCTTAAGAAAATAAGGAACTAAAGCAGATTATTCATCAGAAGGACACCGAAATTGAAGTCCTACCTACCCGCATTAGTAGATTAGAACAGCATAAGAAACGCAAGTATGTTGAAATTCACGGGGTAGATCGTGGTGCGGAAAAATCCACGGATGACAAGCTGAAATCTGTACTGGAAAAAATTGGATGTGTGGACGTGGAGTATAAGTTTGTAAACGAGGTAACTTTGAAAAACACAAATCTCCTGGTACTGAAGTTAAAAAATGAAAAGGATAAGTTTGATGTGTGAAATAAAGGGCGTGCTTGGTCCAGAAGTTTATCAGAAGGTCAAAAGAGTGAGCGCTTGTACTTTAATGAATCTCTTACTGTGCAAAACAGAATTTTATTTCGCGAGGCTCGAAACAAAGCATATGAACTTAAGTATAAATTCGCTTGGGTTAAAAACGGACGAATTCTGATTAAAAAAGACATAAATGATAAACCAATAAGTATTAATTGTTTAAGCGACTTAACCAATCTCAAATTATAAACATTTAATTTTTTTTTTCATTAATTTTTTAGTTATTATTGTGTTATAAATTACTTTAATTTAAACAGAACTGAAATTTTTGGTTTATAAACATTTTTCGTTAAAGAATGTTATTAAGTGAATGTTAAGTTGCGCGAATCTGCAAGAATGGAAACTTTTTACTAAAACAGATGTACTTACGTCAAATTCGCTAAATATTTTTCATTTAAACGTCAGATCCATTAAAAAATACTTTGATGAATTGATGATAATGTTTAAAGCTTGTAAATTTGACTTAATACTATTGTCTGAAATAAATATAATAGAAACTGACGCTCACTGCTACAATATTGAAAATTACCAATGTCATATTAAATTAAGACACAAAAAAGCGGGGGGAGGATTAGCTTTATTTGTAAAAGATCAGATTGTCTTTAATGAAGTAAATATAAACGCAAACGAACTTGAATGTATAAAAGGAGTAATAAGTAGTTCTAAGCAATACAACCCAATCGAAATTTTGTTTATATACAGGCCTCCGGATACAAATATTAAAAACTTTATTAAAGAGTTAGATGGGATTATAACAAAAAGCAATAATCCTAATCTTATAATAATCGGAAACGCAAATTTAGACCTATTGAACAAAGGCGACCATAACGTAAACGATTATGAAAACCTATTATATGGACAAGGAGGGTCCAGGACAATTCGCCGTCGCCGGTTCGCCTTCGCCGATTCGCCGTCGCCAATTCGCCGTCGGGACAGTTGGCCGTCGGTCAAATTCGCCGTAGGGACGATTCGCCGTACAAATCGTTGCTTTTTGATGTGCTATTATATTTCTCGTATGATAATGGACACCCTTACTTTAAATAGATTTTCTATGAGTTGGTAATGAGTGTCTCCTTAAAATTGTGTTTTTATGAGTTTATAATGAGGGTCTTTACTTTAAATAGACTTTCTATGACATTCTTTATTTTAAATAAATGGTTTTTCCGCAATTTACCTCAAATAATCCTTTGATAATTAACGTAATCTTAATTTAACAATAATTACATCTCGATATTGCTATAAATACAAAAGCATAGAACAAAAACATTTAGTTGTACCGATTCTTTGAGTTAATCAGGTGGTTGAAAGTTGTCATAATGGATAATGAAATTTTGTCGAAAAGAAGAACAAATTAATTTTATAAATTCGTCTAAAACATCCCCGACGGCGAATCGTCCCTACGGCGAATTTGACTGACGTCCAACTGTCTCGACAGCGAATTGGCGACGGCGAATCGGCGAAGGCGAACCGGCGACGGCGAATAGTCCCAAACCCGACAAGGACTAATTGATGTAATTGAACACGCAACTATAGAGGAGGTGAGAGAAAATAAGTTAAAAAAATCATTAATAGATCACATCTTTATACGTTGTAATTCAAAGAAAATTATCTGTTGTAACCCAGAAAATTTAAGATCACATCCCCTCTTTTTAAAAATAGACGGAAACGCAATTAAACCATCGAGTATTGCAACCAACATAATCACCAAGACATATAAGGAACTCACTCTACAACACAAGATAACAAATACGGATTGGAGCATGCTAGTAGACCAAAATGTGAACAAATTTGTTAGAAATATTAAAAAAACGTTTAACAGGATATACAGTCAGAGCAAGATAAATGAAAACATTCCTATTCGAAACAAAAGAAGTGCTGGAAAGGAATCGATATCTCAGCAACTACTTGATATAATAAATAAAAGGGATGTATTGTTTAAAAAATAGAAATCTAATCCTAATAACTCTACTTATAGGGAAAACTATACGAAACTTCGGAATAATGTTAATAACGAAATAAGAAATGCAAAAAAACACTATTTTCAAAGATGATTCGCCGAAAAAATGCGAGATACAAAAGCAATGTGGGACGAAATAAATTATTTGTTAACCAAAAAGAAAAGTAAAAATGCAGATACGAAAATGATTAACAATATGGGGCAAAAATATAATAAAAAAGAAATTGTTGTAAATTTTGCAGAATCCTTCCACCAACAAATAAAAAACCTGAAGAAACATGTAATCACGATATAATGGTCAAAATGGACAAAATTAGTACAAAGTAAGGCAAGCAATTAATTTGAGTAATAGTAACGTTATTTGTAACGGTATAAACGGGTGGTAGAACGGGATTACAGATAAAATTAGCCTTTTTACACCGACCAGTCAGCGTATAGGAGTGGGTAAGATGTTGATACATTTTGCACATCCAGAATAGTAAATCGTACGTAAGTCAAAGTAGGGGATGAAGACGTAATCGGAACGGTTAAGGGCGCCAGAATGTTTGGTAGTCAAAATAAGGGACGTCGTGCCAAAATTACGAATACATAGCGTATCTAAACATACAAAAAACATACGCCTACCCACCCGCAATCAATCCCAGGTGTCCTCGACAGCAACTCAGCAAACCACCTGAAAGAGGGCTTCAAAATAGCACTACACGCCTGACAATTAAAAGCGTGTTAATCACTCAATAATGTTACATTACGTTACTACACCTCTGTGTAAATTATTAGGCATAATATAATAATCTTAACAACACAAAACAAACAAAAAATCACCCTTAATGGATGCACTCTAAATGAATTCATAGTCAACTAGAAGTCAAATAAAACACTGAATATCATTAACACTATCACTCAATAAAGAAACTGTAACTTCGTTACGTTAAAACTTAAGCTCCTAAATTACCGGTAAATTTGCAATTTAAAAAAAAACTTTTATGTAACACAAAAGGGGTTTTCACAAAATTAAAACAAATTTATGATACCTAAACAAAGCTATAATAAATTAAAAAAAAATAATATAAATGTAAACATACGATAATGCGTATAAAAAAAACAAACGCTTAATTGGCGACGGGAGGTCTGGCCAGAATTCTGCGTAACGCCGTTCTAAATTGATTAACCTAAATATTTCGTGGATTATTAAACCACACTACTTCAGGTTCAATTGCCCTTTAACACAAAAATGAAGAGTGTGAAGGCGGAGCGTCAGAATTATGATTACTTACAATAATTAAACCAAAGCAACAACTTAATTTAAAAGGTAACCGACTCCGCTTTCAAACCTTCGTTAACAAAGAAAATAATTTAAGGCACACACGCAAAAGATCTTGAAAATACTCAATCAAACACAATGTTATACTACCTTAATGTCTAAGTTAGCACCTCTTCTGTGTTACCACAATCGAAAATGAACCCGGTGACCAATTACTGCTATTACGGATACGGAATCTCCCTAGTCTGACACAAGATGATGAGTGATAATGTTGACTATTTCTTTTTTTTTAACGATTCCTTGATTGAATCTCGGTAAAGTGTTACTGCATTAATTAAAAAAGCTTCTTTTAAAATAATGAATTGTGCGCTCAACTTGCTCGATAACTTTTATCTTTTAAATAGTTTTCTTTACACTACCAATCCAAAAGGTTATTAACTTTATTTATATAAATCTAGTTTTAATATTCGGCGAAAGTTTCTTTGTACTTCAACACGCCCTGCACTGCAATTAAGTGGCACTCCAAGAACGTTAATTTAATAAGTCAGCAACAGCGACATAAACCAACGAGGTCACAGAAGCACTAAAATAACACGACGGTGATCCCCAGTTAACTTGATTACGTAAAATCGAAATCGGCACTAGGTCCTGTCCTTTGGCGATTGAACAATTTCACTTAAAACCCCTTCACAGGTTTTCTTCAAAAAGTAGGTAACTACCCTCACAACACGAAAGTTCGTTCGTTAAACACCAAAAGGTCCAATCTATCAACGTTCTAACCAACCCCTTAAGCCGTACCACAAACGTCCCAATAACTCTCCTCGAGAGCGCTGTCAATTCCCGAATCCCCAAATTATTACCAAATTCCATCTTGGATTTTCGAATCCCACCACTCACAAAAAAAAATCTCATTTAATCTAGTTCCACCAATTAAGAAACGGAAGGAGAAGATATGATACCCCCTACCCACAAATTTCGTTCTCAAACGTAAGGGCTGGATAATTTTCAAAATTCTAAACGTCAGCAGAACCAACGTGAAAAATATCTCGGTATTTTCATTTAAGTTCAAACAGTTAGTCCCACATTCTATCTTTATAACTCAAAACCAACATACTCAATATTAAACTGAACCACTGCAATTAACCGACTCAATGTCGCCCGAATGATATCAAATACATTTAATTCTACGTTCTTTCTTTAAGTTACTTAATTTTACAAAACTTTCTATTAAATTTTAAGGAAATCAAACGAAATAAACATTATTTAAACTTATATACAACTATTTACAAATAAAACGCTACTCAACATTCAATAACCGTGGAACAATAAGGAAAACAATCTCTCAAAATTTAAATGCAATATTACGAAAAACTCAATAAATTTAGAAACCAATTATCGATGATTTCAAACCTCATTCCTTAAATTACGGAATAGTAATTCCAAACAAAAAAACTTAAGCTCGAAACACACCATCCTGAAAGGTCGCGACACACATAAAACAAATTCATCCATACAGCTCAACTCAACAGCAAAAATTTGACGGTAAATCGCTAGAAAATCGTGATCCTATCACATATTGCCAGTAAACTCAAGATAATCACTTACCGATTGTCTTGTCCTTAGATTTGCATTATTGCGAATTAGATCAAATTACATTTTTCAAGATAGGGTGCCTGGGGACGCTACAAGTTCCTCCAATTAATAACATTGTTAGGTAGAATAGAAACACTCTAAACCGCTTATCAGTTATTTACAATAATTGTTAAGATTATTTCAAGTAGGTAGACAATGGTTGGTGTTACAATGTTTCTTGTAGCAAACATTTCACTAGTCGCACGATATAAATGTTTAGTGATTTAAACTTCTTTCCGAACTTTGCTTAACAAAACAACGAAAACTTAGTACATCAGCAAAATACAAAGTAAATACCAACGTTTGAATCAATTGAAAGAGCTAGATTGTCATTTCTTGTAAACATTAGAACGACAAAGGTAATCCCACAAAGAAGGTTTTAATAAATGCTTAAGAGTGTTTGGAATAACCGTGTAATATTCAACAACCCGTTACTGCAACGCTTACTCATAAAAGTCGAAATCACATAATTAAACGAGTAGAATATGTTTCTCCAGCGATTATAAAAGTCGGTCGTTTCCTCAATACACACGTTTAACGAATTATATGAAATTGAAAACTTTTCGGAAATTAAACCAACATTTTTCTAGTGCTACAAATGGCGTTCGTAATTACTTAGAGTTTGGGATTGGAAATCATGAACACGATGGAGATTTGTAAAAAGGAAAAAATATCATACTTCCGTGCAAAATCGTGCTAGCGGTTTTTGACCGGAAACCGCCACCATTAATTTAATGCTAAACGAGTCGTAGATAGAGCTCCGCTCGGCTCACAGCTACATTTTTTTATCAATTCAAAGACGATTGACCTTACATGTTGAATTCAGTTTTAAATAATTATGCGGGTAAATTCCGATTTTATTTTATACTTTTACAAAATAAAATAACCAACTTTGTAACATAAATTCATAAAACTTACTCTACTTCTACATTGAAATAGAGAGAGAAATTGAAGTAAATTTGAAAATATGAAAGCACGTTTAAAAAACATTTTTCTTGCGTTTTAAGATTTAATGAAAAAAGCAAAAACGAATCTGTAATAAAATTACATTATCGTTATTTGCGCATTTTATTTGTCACAAACAGTGAAAAGTGTTAACATCTGCGTGCTGATGTAAAAATCGGACTCTACAAAATACAGCTAATCGTAACACGCAAAACTACAATTTGCTTTCTTTTTATATACCTAAATATATATTGGTCCAAATATATTTCATAGTTAAAAAACATTATTGAAAATTGTTAACAAAAAAGTTCTTTATCAGAAACAAAGACACTTGTATAACAGAAAAAGTCTATTACTGAATAAAATTGTTTTGTTTCCATTGAAAATAAAGAAAAGGAGAGAATGATAATGTAGCAAAAACGGTATAGCCCTTATAAGCGAATTCATTAGTTTTCTGAAAGCATAAGCTTCTGGAATATTTCCAAATGGAAACATCAAGACAGAGAGAAATTTTTCACGTTAATATTAAACTGAATTTTAATACCGGTTCAAATGTAATAAATATAAACAGCAAAACAAATATATATTTTTTACCCTTAAAAGTATTATTACACTTCAAATCAATAATTTCTAACTTTAAAGCTTTCTAGACCTTTGAAAAGATCATATCAGTTTCCAACAACTTTGAAGTATCGAAATCTAAACAAAAAGATATTCCACGTCGAATATCCCTAAAAGTCACTAAAGTATACGCAAAGTTTATAAGGAAATACCGGAACGACCAACCACTCTTCCGAACATTAGGTAGGAAATTTATACTGACATGCACGGGAAAAACTTTAAAAGCTCCTCGCAGCTACGTTTTTTTTCCAAGTTTTCTTTATAAAATTTGCACCTAATAGTAATATACTTTTAAGCTTAATTTATTAGGGTATTTATGGATGGATCATAATTTGTTATGGATTAATAAAATTTTGACTGTGATCCATTAAATCAATCAAGATCTACAGAATCAAATGAAATGATGTTATCATTGCGTCATACTAATAAACACTTGTCTGCCTCCAATAAGAGTAGCGGAGAATTTTTTGCGGATTCTTTGTTGAACGATTATTAGGTACATAAAGTGAAAAGGGCTTTGTTTTAAACAGAATGGATATATTTAGATATTTTTTTAGGCTGTGTATTGGTCCCTTCGGTTATACAGGGTGGTTGTCTGCTGCGTGGGCGGAGGATTGCTCCTTAACTATTAGAGATATCAAAACCAATTTTGGTGTGGTAATACACAATCACTGGAACTACATTAAAAATATTTAGATATATACAGGGTGATTGACAAAAATATGCGAACCCAAACCTGTTTTTTTTTATGGAATACCCTATATATTCTTGCATTTTTGAATTCACTGTTACATTTAGAATAAAAGTATAGAAATTTGTGTCTGTATCACTAACCGTTCAGCAGATATCGTTAGTTCAGCACCAAAATAGAGTTAACCTTTGGAACCACGATGCGAGCGTTGTCACCACGATTTGGTAAATCTGTTTATACCATCGTCTATTAATAATAGTCTACGTACAAACAAACTGAGAAATTGTTCTAAAACATTTAAAACTATACAAAATGTTTAACTTACGCGAGATCTAATTTTTCAAAATTTTTCTAATGCAACACCCTGTATATTTTTTCACATTTCGATTCCCGTGAAAAGTAGATACTAATTGATAACAGGTTTCATAGCGATAAAATGGACCCTTCTTGAGATATTGACGCTTTTACGTGAAAATATTCTAAAATTCAAATTTACTATGACAATAGAATTCAGCAAAACAAATCAGATAGGCTAGCCGCTCGTAATAAAGAGGAACAATTGCATCTATTGTTTTGACGTTTGTATAATCATTAAAATATTATTCCATTAGTTTGTGTTTTTGGATTGTCGTTTTGTCAATTTTTGTATAAAATGAATTTTTCCAAAGAAGAAATATGGTCCATATGATCTTACGGCGAAGGTCAAAAAAATGCTTTGCTGGCCACTCGTTTGCACTTTGAACGATACACAGAGAGAAGGCAACCGCGAAAAGAATCTTTTATGAAAGTAGCTCAGATGTATAAATTCTGGAAGTGTGTTATCCAAGCACGCAAAACAAGCCCAAATGAAGAAATCGAGTTTCAAGTTGTGAAAATCCGAAAATTAGTACCAGAGAGCTAAGTACACACCTAGACCTAAATAAAAATAACGTTCGCAGCCTTATTAAAAAACAAACAAATTGCATCCTTATCATATCGAACAACACCAAGCTTTAAGTGAAATAGATTTTCAAAATCGTGAATCTTTCTGCCAATGGGTAACTACTAAAGTCAATGAATAACTCAATTTTGCTAATAAGATTCTAGTTACGGATGAGGCAACTTTTCATAATAATGGCAATATTAATACACATAACTTGCATCACTATTCAGATACTAATCCACACATCTTAAGAGCTGTTGATCACCAGCATCGATGGTCAGTTAATGTATGGGGTGGTATAATCAACGTTAATGTGGTTGGTCCTTTTTTCTTTGATAGGAGTCTTACTGGAGAAAGATATTTACAGTTTTTGGAAAATGATTTACCCGGATTTTGGAAAATATTGAGTTAGATAATATTCGAACGATGTGGTTTCAACTGGATGGCTCCCCTCCACACTATGCAGTCAACGTTGGCAATATCTCGATAGAAATTATCCGACGAGGTGGTGTGCAAAGTTGGCCAGCCAGATAACCGGATCTTACGCCCCTTGATTTCTGCCTTTGGGGCTACGTTAAAGATAAAGTTTATCAACATCCTCCCACCACAAGCGAAGATATGGAAAATAGAATTAGAGCTGAGTTTCAATCCATTTCTCCTCTAATGTTGTTGCGAGTAAATCTTTCGTTTACCGAGCGAATTGCAAAGTGTTTAGCTAGGCGTGGTCAGCATTTTGAACATTTAATTTAAATTTATGGTTTTATTCGTTTATGTTTCCTTGTTCAACTTATTTATAGATGTAGAGAATTATTTTATTGATTAGTTATTAATTAAGTTTTCTTATCAGTTAAAGAATTTATTTGCCATTCGTATTTTCCTATTTGCTCTGGATTTTGTTTTATTGTTCTTCTGTATGTCAATATTTTCAAATAAAGCGTCAGTATCTCAAGAAGGGCCCGTCTTATGGCTATGAAACCTATTATCAATTAGTATCTACTTTTCAAGGGGTATCTAAATATGAAAAAATATACAAATTGAGAAAAATTACATTTCGCGTAAGTTAATCATTCTGTATAGTTTTACATGTTTTCGATAAATTTCTCAGTTTGTTTGTTAGTAAACTATTATTAATAGTCGGTGGTATAAACAGATTTGCAAAATCGTAGAGACAACGCTTGCATCGTAGTTCCACAGTTAACCCTATTTTGGTACTAAAGTGACGATATCTGCAGAATGGTTAGTGACATGATAAATATTTTTAGAATGTAGGTCCAATGATGATTTTGTCATCTCTAACACTTAAGGATCAATCCGTCCGTGCAGTTCACCCTGTACAAGCAATCTAAATTTCATGCATTATCATGACGAAGAATATTTTTTTTAGAAGTAATTGTGTACAAAATATTGTTTAGCCTCTTCGGGCCCAAGGATCATATATGATACTTCGGGTTTTATTTTATTTCTCCGTTACGTTAAGTGATAAGGTATTCAGCCCGGCTGTATGGTGTATGACATGCGCCTAGCTATGCGCATACGACGCTAGGTCCGTTCTGTACGGCTTGCTCGTTGTTATTATTTCTAAGTGAAATACCGCAAGACATGGCCCCGCTGCCAAGAAATTTAACAACAAAGGTAGATACATACTAAATATCAATTTTAGCGATTGTTTTGGTTAAATGTATGTTTACTATTGGCTGTAACGTCCTGCAGGTGAAAGATCGTCCCATACCTAGACTTTTGAATTCATTAGAAATGCATGTATCGTTGGTGATACATTGGGACTCGGATTATACAAGTTATTAATTATTGTCTCATACCTACAGCTTCGCTTTCTGCAGCGGAATTGCAGGAACTTGTGGGAAACCTAAACTTCGATGACTCCGATGTTGATGAACAACTCCTGGACGATAGCGAAAGCGGAACTAACGATTTAGATCAAGATCAAATTGCATATGGTATCGATGAAAACGTTGAGTAAAACTCAATTGTGGATGAAAGTGAATCTAAAGCAAACACATCTTCAGATGACGATATTCCTCTGACACCCTTTTTGCAAAAATCTAAAAAAAGAAAATGGAAAAGACTAGTTTTAAGGCGGTAACAGAAAAGTATCAACCACCGGTCTATATACCTTACACACCTGAAACTCTTCCACAACCGACTGACTACTTCAAGGAGTATTTTAACTTAGATTTTGTCGATTCCATTGTGACAATCACTAGCATGACATCAGTTCAATTGACTGGAAAATCAACCAATACTGTAGGATGTGAACTGTGGAATCCTTTTGCATGTTGCTTGCTGATTGGTATTTACATTTTACAGGGATTCGAATGTTTTGGCAATTGAATACAAGAGTACCAATTGTTGCAGATAACATTTCGAGGAATATATTATTTACCCTACGAATAACGTTAAAACTTGTTGATGACAATTCTGTTTCGATGCTAGGGAAATTGGCAGATTTTGGAAAATGATGCCAATTTTACATAAAATTCAAAACACTTGCCTGTAAACCGAACTAACACAAGTTTCAGTTGATGAACAGGTGAAAGATTTCCACGGAAAGGTTAGAATGAGACAAATTGTTCGCGGCAAGCCTCATCCTGTAGGCCTCAAAAACTTGACGACACCTACAGGTATTCCACTTGATTTTCATATGTACGAAGGCGAGGGTCGGACCACAAAATCCTCCTTGGTTCCAACAGCCGAGAAGTTAGACTTAGGTGAAAGAGTAGTCATAAAGGTTACTAACACTTTGCCAAAAGGAGTCTCAGTGTTTGTAGATAGATATTTCACATCTTCACCCCTGATTGATGCGCTTCTTTTGTGCACAATCTATGTAACGGGCACGTTAATGAAAATACAGTTTCGAAAACTTCCATCTCGTTCAAAATCGAAAAAGAATTGAAGAGATCGAGAAGAGGATCTTACAACGTATTAGTTACAGAAGATAATAAAATCTCTGCAGTGAAGTGGTTTCCTTCTAGACACATACACTTTGCTTCAGCTGAAGTTTGGGATGAACCGCTGGGACAATGTAGACGCTGGTCTTTTCAAAATAAAAAATATATCGAAATTAATCGCCCTGCTGTGGTTCGAAGCTAAAATCAAAATATGGGCGGTGTTGATTTACTCGATCGCGTAATGGCAAAGTATTCAATGAGCAGCAGGATCAAGAAAAGGACAATACGTTGTAACTTCCATTTCGTAGATTTTGCAACAGCAGCTTCCTGCCTTCGATACAGAGAATATTCTCGTGCCGCAGAACATCCCAAACGAGAAATTTATGACTCCTTGATTTCAAATTTTCACTCGCAAAAGCTTTGGTGTACTCATCTAAACAGGACAAAAATGATGATGAGTTGAATATTAAGTGACGAAGAATATCCAGAACAGTGTAATTTTAAAAAAGAAATGTTTTGCCAATTTCAAACAAGAGGGTACGTTCGTCAGACGTGAAGTATCTGCCAAAATTTATGAACTACGAACAACAAACACGATCAAGATACCTATACGCAGGTTGCATGAGCTTAACTTTTGTGAAATGTGCTTCTTGTAATGTTTTACTATGTTCCAGCATGCAAAAAATTTTTTTTAAATTCCATCAATAAAATTTTTTTGTGTTATCCGAATTTTTGTATAGGACAGTACCCAATGTATCGCATATGATAAATAATTTTTTTCAAAAACAAAAATTACCATTTTTTTAGGTCTTGTTTTATGTTCTTTGCACCTAAATCGATAATGTACTGCAGTCAGAAACAAAATCTCATGCAAAGTGACTCGTGAGTCCGAAGAGGTTAGAAATAAAGAGTTAAAGGTATTCTGACAGTAAAACGCGTATATAGTATTCAATCACCGGATTGGTTACTTCGGTTTATTTCCGATAACTAATGCACCACGAACAAGTTTTCTCGCCCCAACCATAAATTTCGTCGACTTGATACTTAACCAGAAATTCCAGCTTGTTTGGTTTGCACATTTATACAAGGCGAGGAAAAAGTATGAAAACCCTAAAATATTTTGCGAAAAAACATTGGAATTAGAAAACGAAGAAAATCATATGACACCATACTCGACCCCTGAGAGGGGGGCAGTAGAGAACTTTGAAATCGTAAATGGGAACTCACATTTTTGTTACACATCCGAATAGTGTACAAAAATATGAATTTGTTATAAGTCGTAATAGATGGTCGTGCAAAATCCAAAAATAAAACAAACATTCGGAAATAATTGAATATTAAGTAAAAATTTTAAATTATCTTCACTAGTCCCATAGGGCCGGTTCTGCTTCAGTTCAAGGTCACTCGCTCTCTGGTGGTGAGTTTGGAAACTCCTTTGGAGGACAAGTTCAAGGTCAAATAGTTATCTTAACTAAAAGTAGGGCAAGCTATAAAGTGATAGATGTGGTATGGTGCACGTATAGTGATGGAAACAGTTGATCTTACATGTGTATTACCTCAGCGCTTTTATGAGTAGTCTAAAGAAAGTACACACATCGAAGAATTTACAGCGTTACTAAATACGAAAATGTGTTCATATGTAGTTTAGGTCCAGCTGGAAGAACATTAAACATAAAATTTTCTTATCATTTCTTAAACAGTGTTTAGTCGTAGTGCAATTGCGAGCAAGTAAAGTTGTTATCTAATTATAATGCAAGCAGTAATAAAGTCACTCTTGGGACGATCAGAACTCAGAAGTTCACCGCTATATATGGATACCCCACATAGTGCAGTAACAATATGGATAATAATCTAACGTTGTGCTGTTGGTGCTGTCAAAATAATGATGGTAGTAGTAGTAGTATTAAAAATAGAAATGAAGAGAATCAAGATGAAGGTTATTCTTCTAACATTGACTGGCCATCATTTCAACATAAGGATGGTTTATTAGAAGTGTATAAACAAGCAGGCAATGAATACTTAATCGATTGTATTTGCGATAAACTACCCAATAATACTCAGCATGCAAAACATACAGAAATTTTGATGCAGTGCACGCCTTAATCATGCTCCAGTAGTGTGTATGGGGTGTTGCAACTGCGAACAAAGCAGCAATGTGGTGTTAGACATGAAGGGATGAAATGAACTCTAATATGACATTCACATGTAGAATTACAATTTTTCCGATCCCAAGAAATTGATTTGCCGAATTTAAATAAGAAGAAGATATAATCTATGATTAACGTTATGAATCTCTATCTACCAATCTTGGTATTCATTACAATTAGGAATTGATGAAAGGATGTGATAGAATTTAGAAAACTGTTATCATAGAAAACTACAACTGCTGTTCTTGCACATTGGATGCTCATAGTGTAGAAGAACTATTCTATTGAAAGGATATAATAAGCTATAGATTGGAATATTTTGAATCTTACGGTCTGGTGTGTTTTTATGAAAAGTGTATACAACAATTTGTTAACTACCGTCTTTTCGTGGGAAAGAATTTAGTGAATAAAATTAACTTCCGGTTGAATTGTACTTACCAGGTTACCAGTATTGTGGCCCTGATACAAATTTAAAAACGACTCGCACGCAGTGGCCCTGGTATTAATAATTTAGACAAAATTTTAGGAGAAAAACCTTGGGAACGCTTTATATCATCAGACGCAATATTAGGTGAGTGAAATGTAACTTTAGCAGTCGGTACCACCATGAAAGCAGAGAGAAAAATAAATGGGTGCAAACGTCTATCCAATCAGAAGAAGAAGTTGTTATGCAATGGTGGAAATTTATTGCATTTACGAAAAATAATAGCTAAAAAAATGAAACTTAACGTAAATTTCACAGACACTCCTCTAGTTGGTTGCAATATCAATGATATTTTTTTATGGCAAAGGTCTTCAACTCGATTGCCTTAAAAATAATTCAATATTTCATCCAAAACTGTCTTATGCATTTTGTAAATAATAAGAGGTTCCTTGATATTGCTATATTGACTATAATTCCTGTAAGTACCATACGAGTACCATTAAAACAAGAATCGAGATAATACCAACGTAGTTTTCGTGTACGCTTTTTAATAAAATTAACAATTCCAGTACCTTTTTTCTCTGAACAATTCTTTAACTGTTTAAGTCTTACAAGATGACACTTTAACAACGATAAATTGCTTTCGGGCCTAAGCAAATTTTTATTTGCCCAAAATCAATTTTGATTTGAATTATATCTTGCAATAGTCTAATATTATTCATTTTTCGTTTTCAATAATGGAATAATACTTCTTGTTAAATTAACGAAATCACTATTACTTGGCATATACTTACTCATGCTTACTTGAAAGACTGCAAATATATGAAGCACACAAACTTGTGCAACTGCTGATTACGCAATAATGGATTTTTAGCAAATACTTTATTTATTATAACTAATGTCTAAAGTAATAATTTAGGTAACTATAGAGGTACTTTACGTTTACAGTTCGTCACGATTGCAGTATACTGACTGGTATAAAACTGCTCTTTATCTATTTATATAGAAACAGACCGCATTCAAATTGAAGTCTCACAAACTGGTTATAACTTGAATTTGACTTCAAAAAAATTACAGATAAATAAATCAAAGCTATAAAGGAATACCACATTGCAAGTAATATAAAAACTGTCAAGGTTACTCAGTAAGTTTTGCCTGAGACAAATATCTATCGTAAAAGAGGTTATTTTTACAATTCTTGTCAATAACACCCAAAAATTGACAAAAACTCTCAAAAAATACCAAACATGTCGCCAAAATTTGGGTGAATGACCGAAGCGTCGAAGTCTCGGCCTGATATTGTACGGTCATTGACCCCTTCGCCGAAGTCATTGACTTTCCCATAATCGAGGTCAACAAACTCGGAAATTCAGGTCTTTGACCCCTAAATTGGCTCAAAATTGGGACGAATGACCTCAAATAGTATTTTTGTTTATTAATATATAACATGTTGGTATCATATTTAACTTATATGAAGTTTGCCTTTGTTTGTTAGGGTGATTGACATTTACACCTATTACTTATCATGATTGCGGAATACTTTCACACGCTTTAATTCATTACCTTTAAATTACGTTACAACAGTATTCACATAAACTTCAATTCATTGTCTCTGATTATGTCAGACCAACGCATACATTGCACTTTGTTTATTATCTTTACTGGCGCTTGCCAAGAATATCTATTAACACCTGTTCTTAACCTTGCAGAGGTTATACGAAATACTTTCTCATGTCTAAACTTGTTGCTTATAGATTATATTGCAATTATTATAGTTCATAGGCTTTGCTTATACAGGTGATTCATTCTTGTGATAATTTTTTTATTGAGTTAGTTCATCGTACCAACCACTTCTACTTGCTAACAATTTTGTTAACAGATTTACATGTGTATAGTGTCAAAGTGTTATGTGAATATTCATTCATTAGCTAGTAGTAGTCATGATGGCTTTAAGTAACAAAAAACCCAAACTATCAATGAAGAAAGCCAATATATTACACGATATCTTGGTGCAACCATGTTTGATCCACCAGCCCACAGAAACACTCCCGACTACTTCGCTTGAAGGTATCCAGTTATCTCTAGCAGATATAGTGACGTGGATGACGACTTTTCTCGTTATATTGAAAAGTAAGTATGTGTTACTTAATTGAGTTCTCATTTACTGGTTTATGTATTGATTAACACATTATTAATGTAATTTATTATTTTTCCAGTATCTCAGCGGCAACAATTGTTGCCATAACACCACCACTACCAACAGCTCAGCAATTGAAATATCGAGGAAACAAATGTCCCTAATTAAACGGATTGATTACCAGGAGGGCTATGCAACAGCTCCAACAACACAGCTTACGCAAGATCCTTCGACATTACAAGAATTTAAGGCGAAAAGCGTGATGTAGTTGCGCCAAATTCTGGAGGAATACATAAACAGTGAGGTGTCGATAGTGGCCCGTGACGGGCAATTGACTGTTGAGTGGGCTGGCGCTAACCAATAGTTAGAACAGGTTCGAACAAATATATTAAACACTGAAATCGTGCTGCGCACGTTATAGAATTTAGAGCTATAAATATTTAAATTAGCATGTATAGTGTAGTTTAGTAGTTTTTTTTTATATGTTTTATAATGATGTATTTGTATATTAATGTAATACAACCTAAACATTTACAGTTGTCTTCATCAGTAGTAATATTATCTATTAAAATTATTAAAGATGTTGAAACAATTTTGTGAAATTTGAAAAATTAAAACATAAACATAAGTCTGCTACTAATATAACAGTTTGATAAACCTATAAATCCAACTATGGGATGTAATTCTAGTAAGGATAACAAATTTATTAAAAATTAGCTATTGTTAGCCTTCGACCATTAGAGGGTGCTCTGATTTGTTATCTTCAAAACAGTTTAGCAATATTTAATTTTTTAATGATCTAGTTATTCTTTACTAAAACTATATTCCATAGTTGGCTTGATACGTTTATCAAACTGTAGTATTAATGGCAGGCTTATGTTTATGTCTTAATTTTTCAAATTTCACAAAATTGTTTCAACGTCTTTTAAGAGGTAATATTACTACTGACGTGTTATCGAAACGTTTAGATTGTATTATATTAATATACAAATACACCATTAAAAAACCCAAAAAAGATAACTGTCTTAATATGTGTTATAAAGGTGAAAGTTAAATTTTCATAGTATATGTTAGTTTTTTTAGAATGATTTGTACTTTTTTTCTGAAGATTTGATTGTATAGTTATAAGCATCTTTTTATATTGTAATAATAGTTATTTAACGGACAAGTGTAAGGGCGATTAACAATCGAGATGATTTTAATGTTCAAGGTTGTTAATCGCCATTTCAATTCACGAGTTCGTTACAAAAATTTTCGTCGACCGTACTTTTCAAAAATAAACATATCTTACTTTCAATTTTTATTTATTTAACGATAAACAACAATCACTACTTCCTATTTATATTAACTCTATTCAAAGTTTAATTTTCCTTGATGGTAGTTTTATTATTGTACATATTAATATTCTAAGTTGCACAATTACTGACATTAAAGGAAGGAGCAGATAAATGATTATCTGCTGTGTAGCATTTTGACAAATTTATATTTCAGTCTTCTTGGTGGTCTGTGGTAGAAGAAAAAGCGGTGGTGCTGAAGGAAGAACTTTGACAGGTTTTAGTGGTATTTTCTCCCAAGAGTTTTTCAGCCGTCTGAAGCTTACTCTACAAAGAATTATCTATATAATCTTCTGCGACAGTAGTAGATTTCCAACCACCAACTCTTTTAATAGGTCGAAAACAATGCCCAGTGTAGAGATGCGGGTGATCTAATTTTAAGAATTTTTTAATAACGAACGGTAATTTGGAAAAGGTATTTATGCTAACTGGCTGTGTTGAACATTTATTTTTATAAAAAACTAAAAATCGTTTTGTGGAGCGTGTGCCGGTCTTAAAAAATATAGTATTTGATCGCATTGAGAATGGTATTTGCTTCGTTATCTACTACGTTAAATATTCTATTTGTGAGTGTTTTTGATCCTTTTACTGTTACAAGAAGCTTTGATCCCAAGTCTTGAACGTTATCTGTTTCTAATTTCAATAGTTCATCCATTCTTAACGCACCAGCTACTTCGAAAATCAATGCAACCTACAGAATGAAATGTTACGAAATACTAAGAATATAAACTTAATTTACTTATCGGTTTACCTTTGTCATTAGAAACAAGTCGTTAGGAGCATCAGAGATGAATTTCTGTACTTTTTCTTTTTCGAGTACTTTTGATTTCTTTAGCACGTAACCTGTTTTTTTCTTAATCAATTAACTTACTATACTTAGATATACCATGTTTGACTTCAGACTTAAGGTTGATCTTAGCATCGAATATTTGGCCCATAAACTTACTGTTAGTCTTTCGGCAATATTTAAAAAATATGCCAACAGTACAGATTCTCAATATCTCATTATTTCTCTCTCGTCACACAATGCAATAAATTCGGCGTATGTTTTCTCGTACACCAGTCTGCTTTTTTCAGGCAGTAAACTTAACGATATTACCTTTCCAGTTTCTGCCACTTCTGGTAGAGTTAAATTAAACTCTTCGTCAATATCCATCTTTTCATTTTAAATTATACATAGAATTTTAAGAAATTATAACAATGAAATAAATAATGGCATACAATGACAGATAGTACTAACACAGCTGCTTGATTTCAAATGTTTTAGTGGGTAAGTATGTGTATGTGTATGTTTGGTTTGGTTTACAGGTCATTGCCAAACTAAATGTGTAGCTGCAATGTAAATGACATAGAAAGAAGAACACCCAGTAATAATCAATTTATTTGAACAATTATTGGTATACAAGTGTATTCAGCTTAGACTAGTAAATGTTCAAAGTTTGATAAAAATTAAACTTTCAAAAAAAAATTAATAATGTGTTGCGCCACCACGATGACTTATGCTCTCATAACCACGTCTGGGCATACTTCTAATGAGGTTTAAATTATACATAGAATTTTAAGAAGTTATAATGAAAGAAATAATGGCATACAATGACAGATAGTACTAACACAGCTGCTTGATTTCAAATGTTTTAGTGGGTAAGTATGTGTATGTGTATGTTTGGTTTGGTTTACAGGTCATTGCCAAACTAAATGTGTAGCTGCAATGTAAATGACGTAGAAAGAAGAACACCCAGTAATAATCAATTTATTTGAACAATTATTGGTATACAAGTGTATTCAGCTTAGACTAGTAAATGTTCAAAGTTTGATAAAAATTAAACTTTCAAAAAAAAATTAATAATGTGTTGCGCCACCACGATGCCTTATGCTCTCATAACCACGTCTGGGCATACTTCTAATGAGGTGATCCATTTCCTTCTGAGGTATCCCATCCCATGCTATCTGTAACTCATGCTGCAGAGCCGCTAGAGTTTCTGGGGGGTGGGGTAAATTGAGTAATTTTCTTTCCATAATATCCCAGACATGCCCGAGGGGCGAAAGATCGGGAGATCTCGGTGGCCAAGGCAACAAAGCAAGTTGATTGGCCTCAACATTAACTAAAGAAGCCCTAGCAACATGAGGTCGTGCGCTGTCTTATTGGAATGTTCTGTTGGGGGTGGTCTGAACATAAGGTACAATATGGGGTTCTCCTGGATGTAGTACGCAGCGATCATGTTACCTTTAATAAAGATCAAAGATGACCTACTTCCAATAGCAATAGCCCCCCATACCATAACTCCGTGTGGTGCACATGCCTTTCCACAGAAAATTAGGGATCTTGTCTTTTCACCCTTGCACGACCGTGATGCATACCCAAAGAAAATCTGGACTAATCACTGAAGACAACTGAATTCCATTCTTGGTCCCAATTTACTCGTTCTCTACACCACGCTAAACGATCACGTCGGTGCTCAGGAGTCAGTGGTAGCACAAGATGGGGACGGTATGAAAAGAGTCCATAGGTTCTTATCCTGCGATAAACAGTTCGCATCCCAATCGCTCTTCCGTGTTCTGCAAACTACTGGTCCGCAATCGCCCGTGTAGACGAGAAGCTATCCCGTAGAGCCAATACTCCAAGGCGGCGATCTTAGGCTTCTGTGGTTCTTCGAGGACGTTCTGTACCTCTCGCTCTTCGCGTATGGCCCTCTTGGTTCGATGCTCGAACAGAGACTGCCACAGTGTTTAAACTGCATTGCGTTTTATCGGCTATATCTCTCATAGACAAACCAGCCTCTCATAAGCCCACAATTCGACCCCTATCAAACTCTCTCAACTGCTGAAAATTTTGGCGTCTTCGCACTCGAGGCATCGTGATTAAATTACAGAAGCTTTCTGTAATGTGTTTTACACATCTTAAATGACAACTGTAGTTACAGATGATTCTAAGGCTACGTGATCGTAAATGTTTTTGAAACAGGTTAACCCAAAAATCGCTAGAAAAATATGGCTAAAAAATTGATCGTTTTTTATCTTAACATAAACAAACATATTCGCAAAAAAGTTTTACAAAATATTCATTATTACTGGGTGTTCTTCTTTCTATGTCAGTTAGTATCATAAAATAGTAGGTTAATAGAAAATAGGGGTCATTAATCAACGATCACAAATGGGCGGTCGGCGGAACAGAAATATTAATTTGTTTTCATGTTTTATTATTTATCGTAAAATACTCTCATTATCGTTAAAATTTTACTAAGGCTAAAAATGTCAGAAACATTTAGATTAATAAACATACTGCATATTGAAGCTATACAGTCTCCATAAGTAACCAGTATCCTGTGTATACGTATATTGTATTGCATAGGAATCCCAATCGGCATTATAGTTTGCAGCTACATTAGAATGGAAATGTGAATTCTGCTAAAATAAACTTTGTAGTCGAGTAGTCTTATAATTGTCTCGTTGGCACACTAAAAATTGTTTATAATCTGTCATATTATGGCACGATTTTCATTACAGCACGATTTATCGTGCCATAAAGGCACCCTGACAACAGCCAAGATAGAACACAAACAAAGCATATTAGTACTATACTGTATTAATATAAAATGTACAATTTGAATTTCCGGTAATTGTCCAGAATTTGAGGTCTTGACAATCGATCCACTAGTAGAAATACTGCAGGTTCCATCCGATTTTTTTTTATTTTCTAGCGAATCTGCCACATATCTCTCTGATACTGCATCACTTTTCCAATCGCCGTGTCTTCTAAGCACCCCAATATCGGCACCACTATGTGCCAGAATTGTTGCAGAGGTCCACAGTTCAGCATTCGGTAACTCCAATATTCCTAGGAATCTGTCCAAATGTGTTGATTCCTACGGCGCTGCAGGTGCATTTACCGTTATTTTAAAACAAAAAATGCTTTTGAATTTTGCAATGCTTTGGCTGCAAATTTCTATACTTTTTGATCAATTCAGTATAATCGATTCCTCCAGATTCATTCAAAATAGTAAACGTTCTTGGCCGATGGGTTTTGGTATCCTTAACATGAACAATCAAAACGGATCCTTCCTCTATAACATCGTTTGTGCATAAATTATAAAATTCTACTCTTCCACACGCCCCAAACAAACTAAAAAGGACAACCACCTACAATTATATTAGTTTAACGACAACATCTTTGACATTATTGAAAGCGTACCTTCAAAAGCAAATATTTTTCGTTTGGCACCTTTGTGAAAAACTCCGTTAATTCCTCTTTTAAAAATACTTGCGATTTTTCTGGTACATAACCAATCGAACGACTTTTTATGAAACCACTAAATTTTGGGAACCTGCCAATATCCACATTATTTTTTATTCGCAGCATACATTTCAGCTTTGAAAAAGTACACCATAAAGATGAGGCTTTGTACACAATAATAAATATGAGCAAAATTAAAAGCTTTCGTAATACCTGCTCCAAAAAGTAAACAAATAGAACTTGTTCTGTCACAGTTTCCACACTTTTTTGTCTTGACCACGACGATAATTTTTCAAATTCTTTGTTGTAAGCGGTTTCAGATCTTCTGGGAACCAAACTAAGCTCTGCTTCTTCCGCTTTTTTACTAATTTCGTCTTCCATTTTTTATTGTAGCTTTTCGGGAAAAAGTTGAATTGTTTGGAAAAAACGCCATAGCAACTGGCACACTTTGCAATTTTGTATTTTTCGTAGTTTTGTTAAGATGAAGATAAAAGTAAAATTTAACTGATGTTCCATTGTGTCTACTCGAATACAAAATAGCGTAAAACATTGGTTTATAATGTGCCATTATGATAGTCGTTTTTGTTAGAACACTCACCTCGTTCGTATTATAACGATCACTCCTATCATAAAATCGCTTACATTATAAACTAATGTTTTAATATACTATTATTATGAATAAAGTTTTTTTTCAGATAGAAATAGATCGAAAGCAAAAAATGATAAAATACATAGAACGTATCAAACAATTAACGGATCGGATAGGAAATGCGATAATTCTGACATTTATGTATTAGGTTCCGTTTTGTAGTTAATTTGATATTAAATTTTACGTATATCTAGGAAAAGAAAGAAAACTTTGTAGACATATAAATTGAAGTTCATTATTAAACGTTCTGAGTAAAAGCTTATGTAGCGAAAGAAATCTATTTATGCATTTCTTTAGCTAAAGGGAATTAGGGAAGATGTTAATAATTTCGGTTTGTACTTATATTTTAAAGTACAATTGTATATTGAAACGTAGAGGTGAGATTAGAACTATGGAAGCTGTTACTTAATGCAATTTTAACGTCCTTCTTGTTTAAGTTGTGTATAGAAAGTTGTAGATTGGAAAAAATAAGGTTTTCTGAAATTGGAAAAGTATCGGTAAACAAAGTAACTAAGTTTGACAATACTAAAATAAATTCTTCTTTTAGGGGCGGGCAGTAGATTTATTTTAATTTTAAAAGTAAATGCTTTGGGCGATCGATGTTTTTATTTTGAAAGTTTCCCTTTATGCAAAGGGATATTATTTATGCAATTATCGCCAGTTTGTGCTTTTGGTGGCGTCATGTAGTGCACGTGCAAGCTTATTTACTCAGTTATTCCGATCAACTTATCTCGAGGAAATTATGAAAATAACGAGAACCTTTGGAACTTGGATGTAGCGAATTCTAGGTACATGTGAGTAAGAGCCAATGGTGACTATATTAAAACTGCTGTAAGTGCCCTTGCGACCACTATGTTGGGAAAGGAATCTAACGAATGGGACAAATACGTTAAACAGTACCCCATTAATTGAAACGATTGTTGCATGCAATAATGTATATGCGTAACAGAGACGTGACTGTTAAAGAAAAAGTACAAGATGAATTGCACGGATGAACATATGTAACTTGCGAAACCAAATTAAAGGATATTACAGAAGACCAAAAATTTCCTTTTTTTACATACATCATGAAGGATTGCTACGAATGCCGTCATGGAAACTACAAAGGTAATTAAGGGAAGATCAAAATGTAGTATGTTTAAAACACCCAAGACAAATTTTAGTTGTATTAAGTATATAACACGAATTTGACAGATTTTAACAGTAATTCATGGTAACTCCACTGGCAAACAAGCCGTTACATAATACTCCTAAGGGATTTTTATCAATTCCGTTAGCCAGTAGAAACTGGTAGGCTTTATCCAAGCACAATTTTAAAGTATGTTCTAGTAACTAGCAAGTGAAAGTAGAAGTGCGGCACTATCCCTTCCACTTTTTTTACGTCACAAGCCCCGCCCCCTTTCACTTGTTTATATGCCCACGTGGGCGACCATATTTTCCACCCTTATTTTTTATTAGCTTACGTGTAGGACGTATTTTTTCACCCCTATTTTTTACACACCCCCGTGTGAGACCGTATTTTTTACCCTTTCTTTTCGGAGGCCCTTTTCAACCCTAATTATTTTTAGTCGCTTACGTATAGGACGTGTACTTTCACCCCTATTTTATGACAGCTCACTTGTAGGACGTGTTTTTTTACCCTATTTTATGACAGCTCACGTATAGCACGCGTATTTTCCACCCTTTCGTGGGGGGCTGGTCTTGGTGCTGGGGCTGGATCTGGAGCTGGACTTGGACTTGGAGTTGGGGGTTGGTCTTAGGGTTATTTTTGATGGTTATCTAATTAAGGTCCTTCTGGCTATATTAAGAGCAGTGGCCCTGGAGGTTAGGCAAATGCACACGCATACAATGTTGGAAATTGCATAATTAATAAGACATTATTATTAAAATTATCTATCCTATTGCTTTAACCTTCCTATTACCTTAGGGTCGATTCGACCCATATTTTAATTTTAATTTTACATTACTTTCTTAATTATTGTTTAAGCTCCTTAAAACTATTAACCATTGTTTAAACCATAGTTAGATACCTATTCCTAAAAGCCATTAATTTTTACAATTCAAATTAGCAGAAAAATGTACCTCTGTACAACAATTGCCTTCAGGGTCATTCCGACCCATTAGAGAATTCTTGTGATAACAACAAATTTCTTCAAGGTATTTAGGGTAAATGATTACATTATAATGCTAATTAGAACTAAAGACTAAATCCTTCAATTACAATTTAATTATCTGTAATAGCACATTGTTTCCATTTATCAGTCAGTCAATCTAATTGGTTTTTCATAATGGACTTCTATGGTATATATAATTGAAATTACGTTATAATTTTTATTTGCTTGTTCTGCAAAGGTGAATAGTTTATTATCATTTTGAAGCAATGTCTA
This sequence comes from Vesta saturnalis, assembly GCA_036346205.1. Lineage (NCBI taxonomy): Eukaryota > Metazoa > Arthropoda > Insecta > Coleoptera > Lampyridae > Vesta > Vesta saturnalis. The sequence continues at coordinate 1,736,385 of JARFJB010000673.1, forward strand.
AAAAGTTTTTATCGAGAGAAGAGTTAGCAGATTTTTCCGACATGGACGAAGTTATCTCAGAAGAAGAAGATGACAATTATGAACCCACTTCCGATAGTGAAGATTCTTCTGAAAGTGATTGTGAAGGTGGTCATCATACTAAAAGTGTTAACGTGACATCAAAGGGGAAAGAAGATGAATTAATCTCAAGAAACGAGTTACTTATTTGGAGAAGCACGCCTCCAAAGAGAAACAACCGATTTTCAAGTGAAAATATAATCAAGTTGACTCCAGGACCTACTACTTACGCTGTAAGAAGAGTGAAAGGTGTAAAATCATCATTTGAACTATTATTTTCAAGTGATATGGAGACTATTGTGCTCAATACGGCTAACTTGGACGGAACAAGAATTTATGGAAAAGAATGGGTTCAGATAACTTCGATAGATCTACAAGCGTATATTGGTTTGCTATTGCTTGCTGGTGTGTACAAATCCAATGGAGAAGCAACTTCCAGTTTGTGGGATGAAAAAACTGGATGACCAATATTTAGGGCTAAAATGTCTTTGAAAAAATTCAATACAATTTCGCGAGTTTTGCGATTCGATAATAAATCTAACCGAGAAGAAAGACGAGCGAATGATAAACTAGCGGCTATACGAGAGTTATGGGACATATGGGCAGCAAATTTACCTAAGTTATACAATCCTGGCGATAACATAACGATAGATGAGCAACTAGTGGCATTTCGGGGACGCTGTCCTTTCAGACAGTATATCCCCAGCAAACCTGCTAGATACGGTATCAAATTCTGGGTATCATGTGACAGTAACACTAGTTATGCTTGGAATATGCAAGTATACACTGGAAAATTAGCAGGTGAGAAGCCCGAAAAGAATCAAGGAACAAGGGTGGTGATGGATTTGACGTACGGGTTGCGAGGCCATAACGTAACTTGTGACAACTTTTTTACCTCTTACGGACTAGGCCAACTTTGCTACAAAGAAAAATTACTCTTCTGGGAACTCTTAGGAAAAATCTATGGTTGTAACAAAATCGGTACCAGCACTATCCTCAAAGTTTTGTTTTACTGAAGATACAACGATTGTATTGTATTTTCCGAAGGAAAGTAAAATAGTTCTTCTCTTGAGTACCATGCATCATGATAAGGAAATCTCCAATGAAGATCATAAAAATCTGGATATAATAATGGACTATAACAAAACAAAAGGGGCAGTAGATACATTAGATAAACTTATGGCTGCCTACACCTGCAAAAGGATGACTGCTCGTTGGCCTGTTACTGTTTTTTATAACATACTGGATGTAAGTGCATACAATGCGTATGTTTTATGGAGAGCAATCAATCCAGATTGGAATGCGAATAAATTACATAAACGAAGGATCTTTCTGGAAGAACTGGGTTACGAACTTGTTAAACCATTTATAGATGCACGACAACGTCTTCCTAGAGCAGCGCACAGTGCAGTAATTGTCAAGGAAATTAAAACCAAAGGAATATCAACGGTGCAAATAGATAACAAAACTGAAGTTTTTAGATCTAATAAAAGAGGTAGGTGTAAGTTGTGTGGAAACGGAAAAGACAGAAAAACAACAACAAAGTGCAATGTGCCAATGTTATATTTGCAAGGACCATACCATAAATGTATGTAATAATTGCCAATGAGTGATTTTGTTTTAAATTTTAACAATAATTTTAATTACTTATATGTATATTTATGGGTTACGTTGTAATAAAATTATAAATAATACAAGTGAAAAAGTTTTTCAGTTAAAAAGGGTCGATACGACCCAAAGGGCAAAAAGTGTGTTACAGTATTGAGGGCAATAGGAAGGTTAAAATGGTCAAATGCTATTGGATGATCTTTTACCTATACGAGAAAACGTTGCATTTCTAATAAGGAGGTTCTTGTAAGACACATGTAGGGCTTCGCAACTTATTCTCAGGCCTTCGCCCCCTGACCGGAGATGGTGTGGGAACCTAATCTTATAAGACAAGTGTAGAGCTTAGCTCTTATCGTAGCCCCATTGATGCAACTGTATGAGGGTCCTATCTTAATCTTACAGCTGTAGGCCTTCGTCCCATCATAAAAAATTGTATTCTAATAAGGAGGTTCTTGTAAGACAAGACTTGTATCAGGGACTGTGCCCTGGCCCCTTTGAGTAAAAATTGATTTTAACGCCATCTAGTGGCGTATAGACTAATGAACATTTTCTATAATAGAAGCTGATAATGCACACCTCTCTCTTGCTTTATCTTGTTTCTTCCTCCCCCTCTCTCTTTCTCACACACACACGCACGCACGCACGCACGCACGCACGCACGCCCGCGCGCACGCACACGACACACAGCACGCACACGCACACACACACACACACACACACACACACACACACACAGCACACACACACACACACACCAGACGCAGACGCAGACGCAAGACGCAGACGCAGACGCAGACGCAGACGCAGACGCAGACGCAGACGCAGACGCAGACGCAGACGCAGACGCAGACGCAGACGCAGACGCAGACGCAGACGCAGACGCAGACGCAGACGCAGACGCAGACGCAGACGCAGACGCAGACGCAGACGCAGACGCAGACGCAGACGCAGACGCAGACGCAGACGCAGACGCAGACGCAGACGCAGACGCAGACGCAGACGCAGACGCAGACGCAGACGCAGACGCAGACGCAGACGCAGACGCAGACGAACCAGACAGACAGACACAGACACGACACGACACAGACACAGACACAGACACAGACAGACACAGACACAGACACAGAACAGACACAGACAGACAGACACAGACACAGACACAGACACAGACACAGACACAGACACAGACACAGACACACAGACACAGACACAGACACAGACACAGACGAACAGACACAGACACAGACAGACACAGACACAGACACAGACACAGACACAGACACAGACACAGACACAGACACAGACACAGACACAGACACAGACACAGACACAGCACACAGACACAGACACAGACACAGACACAGACACAGACACAGACACAGACACAGACACAGACACAGACACAGACACAGACACAGACACAGACACAGACACACACAGACACAGACACAGACACAGACACAGACACAGACACAGACACAGACACAGACACAGACACAGACACAGACACAGACACAGACACAGACACAGACACAGACACAGACACAGACACAGACACAGACAAGACATCGACACAGTCACAGACACAGACACAGACACAGACACAGACACAGACACAGACACAGACACAGACACAGACACAGACACAGACACAGACACAGACACAGACACAGACACAGACACAGACACAGACAGACACAGACACAGACACAGACACAGACACAGACACAGACACAGACACAGACACAGACACAGACACAGACACAGACACAGACACAGACACAGACACAGACACAGACACAGACTCAGACACAGAGACAGACACAGACACAGACACAGACACAGACACAGACACAGACACAGACACAGACACAGACACAGACACAGACACAGACACAGACACAGACACAGACACAGACACAGACACAGACACAGACACAGACACAGACACAGACACAGACACAGACACAGACACAGACACAGACACAGACACAGACAGAACAGACACAGACACAGACACAGACACAGACACAGACACAGACACAGACACAGACACAGACAGACACAGACACAGACACAGACACAGACACAGAAACAGACACAGACACAGACACAGGCACAGACACAGATCCCGACACAGACACAGACACAGACACAGACACAGACACAGACACAAGACACAGACACAGACACAGACACAGACAGACACAGACACAGACACAGACACAGACACAGACACAGACACAGACACAGACACAGACACAGACACAGACACAGACACAGACACAGACACAGACACAGACACAGACACAGACACAGACACAGACACAGACACAGACACAGACACAGACACAGACACAGACACAGACACAGACACAGACACAGACACAGACACAGACACAGACACAAGACACAGACACAGACACAGACACAGACACAGACACAGACACAGACACAGACACAGACACAGACACAGACACAGACACAGACACAACACACACACACACACACACACACACACACACACACACACACACACACACACACACACACACACACACACACACACACACACATACACACACAGACAGCGTGCCAAAAATGGCCAAAATGGATTCAAGGTCTCTCGAAACGTGAAGATCCGTTAAAATTTCGAGTTTGAATTTTTTCATGATCGAAATAACTTCCCTTCAGTATACTTCGTATAGTATATAGGAATGTAACAAATATAAAAAAGGTAGTTAAATACCGGAAAAAAATTGAGGATTTCATTTTGTATAAAGTGAAACAAGCACGAAGTAACAAAAGATAGTTCAAAGCAAATAATTGTATCTAGATTGCGATCCACGTAGTTAGAACGGTTGCGATCTAATATTATATAACAGCCAGGCCGGCCTTGGCATACATATACATTGCTTGAGATAAACAAAATCTGATCAGTAAAATCTGTAGGTGATGGAGTTAAGAGCTTCAGGTACTACTATTAACGTATGTAGGAGATCATATAACTATTAGTAGAGAAAACATAGGTGATGTAGAAACGTCCTACAGAAATAAAGTGTAGAATATATATATATATATATATATATATATATATATATATATATATATAATATGTGCTTGAGAAAACCCCACGCTCAGAAGGAACAAATTTTCCGGAAATTCTGATTCCGAAATTAACACGGATAGAAAATATGTCTTCAAATTATTGTTATGTAAATTTGCCTAGCGAACCATTAATTGCTTATGTTTTCTTAAAAAAGGACATATTTCAAATATATTAATGGAGAACATGTGCCAGGCGTTTTTTCTGAAAATTTTTAACAAAAAAAATCGAGTGTCGATTTCTTGTACCAACAGACGACCCTTTTATTTAATATTAATATCAAAGGCAAAATTAAATTAAATGACAATAATTTAGTAAAACTTAGTATACACAGGCAAATAAATTTGTATAAAATTAGGATAAATAACTATTTGTTACAGTGAACCAGAAGATTTTTATGTCTATTTGCATAACCTTTAGAAATGTGGATTAAAATTCTATAACCAACTTACGCACGTCACAACATGCATAACTAATATTTAGTTTATCTTTAACAATTACATTAACTTTCATCTACGGCATAAACTTTCTCGAAATGCCATCTTATTCGTAACACTGAAATGATTTAAAATTCTTTATGTCAGGTACACTAATTGATTATTAATTAATCGTGTTCTTTAATTATTATGTTTTGCAAATTTTATCCACCGGTTGCCACCACAAAAAAGAGGAGACTACCAAAGAAGACGAAAACCGTATCGTCAACAGACGCCGCCATGCTAGCTAAGACCAAGCTGGCGGCTCCGTTGGTGTCCACCGCCGCGTCGATGGCGTTCGCCCCGGATCGACTAGCCCTGATGACTTTATCGTACAGAAGAGGACGAAGGTATGCACGCCTACATCGCCCATGACTGACAACGTGTTCATGCCACTGGAGGAGTTTACGGAGAACACAGCAACCATAGACCAGATGACCGTAGCCGATACCAAAGAGCATGTGTCACCGGTAATGCTTTGCCAGAAGGAGAACTGGGCCGTTTTATCCCGTTGTGCCAAAGAATGATCGGATTCGGGAGAGCCAAGGCCATCACCGATGGAATTCCAATAGAACCAGCCTCAAACCATGATCGAGACAGGCTGATGAAGTATATGGGTTCGTGTGGAGCTGCGACAGCCACATGAGCTCATAGCGACTACAACGTGATGTCCATACTCTTCTTTATTTCAAGATGATGTAGCGAGGACGCCCGATATTCCTTGTGCTGCCAACAGAAGGAGAAAACGAGAAGACCGGGGAGGTGGAGAATGTCGACCACCCCCGACTCTCTGTTAAGCACTTTCAAAGGAAAACTGGGTATTGGGCAGTATCACCAATGTCAGGGTTTCCGCCACGCAGTGTTGCTTCAGGGCAGCAGTATGCTCTTTCAAGTTCAGTAAGCGCACGGAACGTTGTGCGGATCGGGCAAAGCCCGTGAACTGTAGATGAGACCACGCTGCGAGCTACAGGGATTTTTTTATGATTGTGGACCTGGACAGGCTAAATTAGGCCTATCGTGCTAAAGCACTCAGGAACACTTAGGAGGATGGATGGAGGGATAATGAAGTTTCTTGAAGCTTTGCTACGGAAGAAGCAACAGAAGAAGACACCTCCTCCAGCGGCTCCTCCTGCAAACAGGATCGGCGTCCCAGTGACTGAAGTCGTGTTGGTAAAGCGGAAATAAAGGAGGCGGCTTCCTACGATGTCGATAATCCCGGTTACCCAACCCACATTGAGGTTGTGTATTAAACTTTTTCGGAAGTCTTAATATGGAGAAGACCATATCTGAGATCAGCAAGGTGGCAGATCGTTAGCAGGGGATACGTTTAGGAGGTAATCCACCAGCACCGTCAAAAAGGGTTTTCCCTCTTTTAGGTAAACATAAAAAGGACCAACGCGAAGAAGGGTGCTTCATTACAAGTATTTAGTATAGACATTTTTAATGTGTTGTGTACCGTTTCACCTACAGCGCTTTACCCTTAGGACTATTAACATGACAATCATACTGGCGAACCTACTCATTTCACTTCGACTCTTAAAACATTAGTTAGTGCCCTTTTCTTTCATTTTAGGTCTACTAGGCATCATCTGCTATGAGAATACCTAAAATCCAACGCCCACAACAATTACCCACAGCTACCTGCATAAAAACCACCTCAACACTGTAAATTCAACGTGACCATGTAGAGCATTCTAGCATCACCACACAAAAACCATCACATAGCGTTGAAGAGGATTGAAACATCCAGAGTAGCGCACGAAAAACACTTTACAACATATATAAATATCTCCTTTATTTAAAGAGATACAAAAAAAAAATTAAATACAGGAGTTGTAGGATATGTGCTGGTGCATATTCCAAAAATATTTTTAATTATACAGGGTAGATCATAAAAGCTTAGAAGTAATTTTAAATTTTTTTTAAATAGAAAACCCTATATATGATTACATATTTAGATTCTACATACAATTTTAGACACATTTTATGTGCAGTGTCCTATACCTAAGTCTAACCGTTTTTGACAAATTTCAAATTCTTTATCAAAAATGACGTTTGTAGGCGAAAACATAGGTGGAAATCTTTGGAAACGAAGCCTTTATCAATTAGCTATGGTTGGTTTCCTTGGAAATGTGGACCTACTCTAATGGGCTGTATTGATATTTTTGTAATACATCCATACAGGGTGATCAAAAATGGACAATAAAAAGTAGATTAAAAAAACATATAAAGTCATTTTTTTTTAATGGAAACCCCTATTTTTTTAATTATATCTTATTTAGCATTAAAAATAAGGGTGACTTTGTGTAAGAGTGTATATTCTAAAAAATTGTAGTTTTTGAAATAATGACAATTTAACATTTTTTTATTGTAAAAAGGCTATACGGCTTTCAAGTTTTGTTGTTGGTTGGCCATGACGGCGAGGCGTGACGTATAAAAATAATAGAGATCATCAGAAACGTCATTATTTATTGTCAGTTGATAATTTGTGTGATACATTAGTGTATTTTATAACAAATTGATTTAAAACTTGAATTAAAATTGTAAATAATGAATTTTTCGCAAGCCGAGATGGTTGATATGATTTTTGTTTTTGGAGCTAGTGATAAGAATACACTCTTAGCAAGAAGACTGTATCAACAACGGTTTCCAGAGAGACGGCAACCTGAAAGAAGGGCGTTTGAAAAGCTTTTGGAGCGTTTTGAAAGAACTGGCAATGTGTTATATGAAAAAATGCTAGGGAAAAACGTGCACAGACTGAGGAAAATCAATTAAATGCACTATTAACAGTTACCGAAAATCCATATATTGGACAACGACCCATTTCTCAGCAGGTTGGTGTTGAACGACGTACGGTACAGCGGATATTGTAGTCTCAAAAAATGCACCCCTATCACATTCAACTACTTCAAGAGTTGGTTCCTAAAGATTATCAAAGACGACTGGAATCTTGTCAATGGGCTCAAACAACAAAACTTGAACGCCGTATAGCCTTTTTACAATAAAAAAAATTTTAAATTGTAATTATTTCAAAAACTACAATTTTTTGGAATATATACTCTTATACAAAGTCACTCTTATTTTTAATGCTAAATAAGATAGAATTAAAAAATAGGGGGTTTCCATTAAAAAAAAAATGACTTTATAGGTTTTTTTGAATCTACTTTTTATTGTCCATTTTTGATCACCCTGTATGAATGTATTACAAAAATTTCAATACAGCCCATTAGAGTAGGTCCCCATTTCCAAGGAATCCAACCATAACTAATTGATAAAGGGTTCGATTAGAAAAGATTTCCACCTATGTTTTGGCCTGCAAACGTCATTTTTTACAAAAAATTTTAAATTATACATAAAATGTGTCTAAAATTGTATGTAGAATCTAAATATGTAATAATATATAGGGTTTTCTATTTAAATAAAAATTAAAATTACTTCTAAGCTTTTATGATCTACCCTGTATAATTAAAAATAATTTTGGGATATGCACTAGAACATATCTTACAACTTTCGTATTTAATTTTTTGTATCTCTTTAAATAAGTAAATAAATAATATATATATATATATATATATATATATATATATATATATATATATATATATGTATGTATTATATATATATATATATATATATATATATATATATATATATATATATATATATATACATCGTGCAAGATAAGGACGCCCACTGTGAGGATCTCGGAAACGGTAAGAAATGGAAGGTCGGTTAAATAGAACACGCATTTGAGAGGATGTATTTATGGTATTTGTAGAACTCGAATATCTCTTTTAGTTTTTGAGATATTTGAAAAAAATTTAATTTTCTGGTTTTCGTTTTTATTTTTTTCTGACCTTATTTGAAGAGCTATCAAGAAAAGAAGAGCACATTTTCATTGCCACTTTTCTAGCTCTACTTAATGCTGTTATTCAATTTTTTGATACAACCTTTCGTTTGTTAGCAACCATCATCAACTTAATTTTTTTAAATACGCGAAAAAATTATTTTTGCCATATTTAAATTCTCTCCTTGATTCTGAATTCAACGATGTATCATACTTTATATTTTTGATACGTTTGGGATGAGAAAATTCATATTCAATGTAAAACATGGAAAACGTACAGTTAAAACTAACACTAGAAACATTAGAAAACCGTAAAGTGATTATAAAATTATGTTTTGTAATTTTAAATGATAGACAAATAAAAAACAAATTTATTTTGAGGGATAATAAACTCACAAAAGATGTTCAAAAAGATCCCGTTATTCTCTAAACATAAATAGCATCTTCTAACTGTAGCAAATAAAACATTCTTCAGCATTTGTGAAGTCATACTAGCAAACGCTTCGGTAACTAATCTTTGTAAAATTTCTTCGTTTTCAATATCGTTTCCATAAATGTAATTTTTAATGCATCCCCAAAGAAAAAATTCCAAAGGTGTTATATCTGGAGAACGGCAGTACATTTGCATGAGTGCCAATACATCTTTCTGGAAATCTAACTGACAGATATTCTCTGACAACTCTGGAATTATGTGCTGGTGCACCGTCCTGCCTAAACCAACAACCTTCAACTTCATAGAAAGGCAAATCATTCAAAGCTATCTCTAACTCATTTTGGTGTAAAATTTGGTAACGTTCAGAATGTAAGGACTCGTGGTAAATGAAAGGACCTATAATTCGAGTACCGAATATAGCAGCCCACATATTAAATCCGAAACGGTGATGGTGTTTGGCTGTTTTGTACAGACGTGGATTTACTCTTGCCCAATAATGAGCATTTTTATGATAAAAATTCCATTATTATTAACCACACTTTCATCGGACCATATTATTTTATTCGGAAAATATTCATTGTCTTGAGATTGACGTGTATACCATTCGCAAAATATTCTACGTCTTTCTGGGTCACCTGGTCGAATTCATTGGCAAATTCTAAATTTATATGGATGTACTTTCTCCTTCTTTAGAATATAATGAGCTGTGGAATAGGCTATGCCAGTTGTCTCTTCAATTTTCCTAGTAGAAACCTCTGGATTTTCCGTTACAGCTAAGAAAACAGTATTGGCTTTTTCTTCATTGCAAGGTTTTTTGCGAGATTTTACAAGTTTTTTGAACCCACCATATTCTTTTAGATCAACTGCTAATGTGCGAAAAGTTCTTTTGTTAGGTTGACGCCTTTCTGGATATTTGTTTAAATACATTATTTCGGCTTCAGAACAATTACGTTGACACAAAATGTAACACGTCAGTATATCGAATTTTTCATTATTTGAAAAATGTACTTGTACCATATTGTTTTTAGGTAAACACAAAATGTAATTAACTCGAAGACCACCAAACAAACGTAATATGGACAACAATCAATTATGACGGATAGGTAAACAAAATGCAAAGCCAACTTATTTTTATCAAATGCACCAGTACGACGGAAGATGTATTTTAACTGTTTAATCAATAGTATTTTCACTGAATACTAAATTATTTTATTCGCAGCAGGCAGAAAATGAGAAAATATTATTTTATAATAATTTTACGGTTTTCTAATGTTTCTAGTATTAGATTTAACTGTACGTTTTCGATATTTTACATTGAATTAGAATTTTCTCATCCGAAACGTACCAAAAATATAAAGTGTGATATATCGTTGAATTCAGAATCAAGGAGAGAATTTAAATGTGGCAAAAATAATATTTTTGTGTATTTAAAAAAATAAAGTTGATGATGGTTGCTAACAAACGAAGCGTTGTATCAAAAATTGAATAATAGCATTAAAGTGGCAATGAAAATGTGCTCATCTTTTCTTGATAGCTCTTCAAATAAGGTCAGAAAAAAATAAAAACAAAAATCAGAAAATTCCATTTTTTTCAAATATCTCAAAAACTAAAAGAGATATTTGAGTTCTACAATGACCATAAATACATGCTCTCAAATGCGTAACATTTAACCCATCTTCCATCTCTTATCGTTTCCGAGATCCCCACAGTGGGCATACCTATCTTGGACACGGTATATATATATATATATATATATATATATATATATATATATATATATATATATATATATATTATCTTCCGGGTTCGGTCTCGCGTAGATTCTCATCCACGGTTCTTAAAAGAGCCAGTGTTGAACTGACGACGTTTCGGCAAAATTTTATCTGCCATTTTCAAGACTACTGGTAACTCGAACTGAACCGTGGAGGAGAATCTACGCGAGACCGAACCCAAGAACAATATATACTATATATATAATATATATATATATATATATATATATATATATATATATATATATATATATATATATATTGAGATGGTTAGAAATAGGCATAATAAAGGGGCTAGAGTTCATCGAGTTTAAATTCTACATAGTATGCAAGTTTAAATAAAATTGAAGAAGTATACAGTTCATTATGAGAAAAAAAATAGTATACGAGTGTAAAAATATGGTTTTGATGTAACAAAAAAGGCTTTGTGGGGAATGCACAAGGTTGTTATATTCATAAAAGCAATGAGCTAGACCAATAGCGTGTGAGAAAGGTCAACACGAGGTATATTAGTGTGTACGATTAGTTTCGTTTAACATATTTAAGTAAATTCACATTTTAATTAATTCATAGTTAACATAGTTAAGAACAACATTTGTGCAATGTGATATTTAATATATAATTACAATTTGTATACAAAAATTTACAAAAATGTGTTAATTATATGGAAATGTGAAATGACAAAATTATGAACTATGGAGTACAAATTAATAGTAATTGTGTTAGAGACATATATAGGAATATAATAAATAAACATTTCAGGTGAGATAGACGTTTAAAACGCAAGTTAAAAGTAAATTATATTAAGTTAGGTTAAGTATTATATTTAAGAATTTTACAAATTTATAGTTTTTATAGGATAAGATAAGTTTAGAATAAATTATAAAAGCATATAATAGTAGGTTTCCCTCATTTTCACAAAGAAATTAACAATAAATATGTAATCTAAACATAAAATTAGAAAAGTTGGATTAACTACCTAAAATTAATGTATGCAAGTGGAAATTTTGTTAGAATTAGGTAAAATGGGTTGAAATAGGTGTATTCTGATACAGTTTTTTATGTTAAATTTGAATATGTAATTAGTTTAGTTGTAAAATATAAAATTTGTTAGATATTAGTAAATTTAGATATTAGTTTTTGTCAAAACGTAAATTACTGAAGCGAAGTACACCATGTGACGTGTCTTTTTATGCAGAAAGTTGCCCTGATTCCAAATTTGTATTTAAAAAGCAAATCCGATTTGATTTAAAAAAGTTATGGCATAATTTATATTTTAGTTAATTTAACAATTTTGTTTAGACCAATCAGATGCTAGAATTTTTTGTGTGTAATGTAGAAAAAAAATTGAAAATTTGGTATCCATGAGAAAAGTATAAGAGGAATTGCTCCTGATTTCTCACTCTCTTGCTTTCTCTTGCTTTTGTAATTTTTTGTGACTAAAAGTCATAGTGCTAGTAGTGTTTTTGTTAACATGTATGTTAAAATTTCTTAACATTATCGGATTTGAAACGCGATCAACGTAGAGTCGAGAATTCAGAAACAATTGTTTTAACCCATAACAAAATTTAAAACTAAGGTTACCGATTATAAGTGTCGATAATATTGTAATTGTTTCATTTCGAAATCGTGTTTAAACATCGGGCGATGTGCATTTTTTTTATGTCAATAGATTCCTTCAGTTATTTTGGATATGATGTTTATTTTTTTGAAAGTAATGGAGATTATAAAATAAATTTATCTTCATAACGGCATCTAAAGTAAAAGTGTAAGTAAACATAAAATTTTACATAAAAATAAAACACAAATTAAATCCGAAAAATTATTAAATATTTAAACCAATATTTAAATATACAAATAAAATAAAGTGTTTGTCTGAAGGTATATGAGCATATTATATAATTACACTGTATTTACCACGAGGAAGACTTATCACCAGTTAATGGATTTGGATGAAGTTATGGAATATAAGCAGCACCAATTTCAACAGCAAGGCAGCATCATCGATACATGGAAAGAAGTCTACGTCCAATGTTAATATGGAATAAGCCTAATGTGACCATTGTTTGGAAATTGCAACAGCACATGTGAGTTAAATTTTTCTATCATAACCCACTATTGCATTGATTATTTTTTTGATGTCCTGTATTTACGTTTTATTGTTTGATTATATATAAATGTTTGTGCGACAACATGCATCAATATCTGAAAAGTTAAAGAACAGTGTAATTATAAAAATAATAATTTTGTTTTGAAGAAAATCGAAATTGCACTCACTAATATTAGATCCTTTGGTGAAATTTTTGGTAGGCTTCATTTAATTAAGTTAATAAGGACACAACGCATGCGTAATTTGTGCAAATTCCAACGAAGTCTGTTTCACATTGAAACTAGTAATTACAAATTACAACTTTATAATTGACATGTGTGAAACTATTAATTTCTTTTGATTTCACAAAAAAGATTTGATAAGATTTTAAATTATTTTATAATAATAAAAGATTAAAAATTTATTTATTTTATTTGCCAACATTAATTAAAAAGCATTTGAACCCTATCCCCAAGAAGATATTGAGTTAGTCCTATAAAAATTGTTTGTTAATGAACGCACAGAAGTTCAGTTTAATAATCATTAATTGTATTCCATTTTAAAATTAACTATTAAAGTACATATAGTAAAATATTAACTCGAGTGGATCTTGAACTTACGACCTCCACTTTACTAGAGTGGGGCTCTTCAATCTCAGCTATCGAGGAGGCAAGTCACAATCGATTCAAACTTAAACTGTATGTACTTCCCTAGTTACAATGTATTATAATTTTTATACACACAATGAAGTATCACAGCCAATTTTTTGTGAATGCCAATTTTTATAGTTATCTATTAGTGTTTTATACAGCAAATAAAAATTAACAATTAGTCACGTGTTGTCATGTGCGAAACCTTAGCGAATTGCGGACCCACATGACATTCACAAATAGTTGGCTGTGATACTTCATTGTGTGTACAAAAATTATAATACATCGTAACTAGGGAAGTACATACAGCTTAAGTTTGAATCGATTGTGACTTGCCTCTATAGCTCAGATGGAAGAGCCCAACTCTAGTAAAGTGGAGGTCGTGGGTTCAAGTCCCACTCGAGTTAATCTTTTAATGTATGTACTTTAAAAGTTAATTTTAAAATAAAATACAATTAATGAATATATATATATATATATATATATATATATATATATTACCTCTCTTGATCAGCTCCTGAAAGGGTCTCTTCAGATATTTGCCATTAAAGTACTTGACCTGACCCGCTCCCAACCAGTATCCGCTTAGTGCCCGATATCGACAACACGTAAGTATTTAATCACCATCTCACTATTATGAACACGGGCGGAAGCGTTGTCGCAAGGAAGTAGGCCAGGCGCCACTTCCCACATCTTCGGATAGGCAAGAAATAAACTTTGTCTGCCGACATACACAAACTTCGCTGCAAGAAATGGGAATGCCTTTGTCCACTGGCGACTACGATTGCAAATAAACCTGAAGACGGAAGCTGACCCAAATCCATAAGCTGACATTCAATTTCTGTAATTAACTATAAAATTAAATTCTAAAAATAAATATTACTTCTATTCACTTTAGGTAATTTTCCTGTTCAAAATTTCTATTACCAGATCCGGTTACATACCGGGTGTCAATTAGAAAACCTGCTAGACGTTATATATTCGAACCTATAGCGTATAAGTAAAATTTCTCGAAAACAATTTGCTGAAACCCACCCCTTATGAGTCGTATTGGTTCCCCTCAATGTTCTAGAAACGTTTTCGAGAAATTTTGATTACCTGTTACAGTTTCGAAGATATGAGACCTGGCAAGTTTTCAAAATAACACCTTGTATAATTTCGCTATTCCAGAAGTGAGACTGAGAGTACATTGACTTAAATCATAGTTTCCTGATTCATGATAATTGATTCTGAATTAATTAATACCCAGAATGCTCCAGTCCCGCATGTCCATTAACAAGTGTCAAATATTTACGCAAAGAATAATTTTCCTGTTTGAAATTTTTCGTAAAGGTTAAAACCCAAACCTGATAGCATTTATTCTCGTGTTTACACAATGTGTAGAGATCATGTTAGTCCTGTTCAATATTTTTTACGGAAAACTCCAGCAAATTTACTAAAATTGTAAGAGTGTTCCAAATTAAGCAAAAGCCAGTTAAGAAATCTTTGATTCTTCCAGAGTATCAACCAGCCTGTCCCGTGCATACTCGGGTGGCCCGATACCTCGCCAAATTTAGTAGTGCTTCCATTTGTTAGAAAAAGTCCCCAAACAATTGAATTCTAAATGTACGTCCCTTCTGTTAACGAAAAACCTAATTGTTCAGAGTCACTAAGATGTCATGACATCAAATAAATCGCTACCCATAACACAGCAAGTGTCCTTACTGTTTTATGATAAAACGTAACCACATTTGCGTTCATGTTGAGCATAACATCCTCAAAACAGCAAAGTGTTGGCATCTTCGGTTAGCAATTAGTCTTCCACAACGTTTAAATAATTTCATCATTTGTAAATAGTAGCGCTAAGTTGTCCTGTTAAAATTACCCAGTAATACTTTATCCAGTATATAACAATAAATATTAGGTGTAAAACCGTAAGATTTCAAATTAAATATGTAAGTTTCAACATAATTTTTAATAAGAGGGAAAAAGATAGTTTCTGTAGAAAGGACCCCGCACCACTTAAATGGCAGATGGCTTGCTGTGGATTTGGCTAAATTTTTGATATGTTGTAGATTGTAAGGTTCTAATCAAAGAATACCACAGGCAAATGCTCAACAAAGTTGTGAATGTGAAAGTGCTATTTTTAAATGTGTGTGCAAGAGTGTAACGAAATTATTTATTAACGCCGAACAACATAAGTAATTACATTACAATTACATATGGGCCATAGGACACATTTTCAAAATCTAGTCAGTATCCACTTCCATCGCATCGTTAATATTTGCAATGTTTGGATCTCGTTGTTGAGCTCTTTTAGCTGCATCCAATATTTTATCCAACAAAGTTGATGTTGGATAGTGAACATCATTTTCATAACGCGCATACCCCAATAACCACAAAACACTAGCAATGTGCGCACATGTTCCAAGAGTTCTTGCACCTTACTTGCACGTACAGTAGTAACCAAGAATTAGATCCTCCATAGTCTCATTGGCTTCTTAATTTTCTGTGGGTTAGTAAGCAATCCACAATTGATGATTTGTCGCATTGCGAGAGCGCAAAAAATGTTTAATTCTTATAAAGTCAGGTTGATTATTAAGAGAATCTGTTCTTTTTCATCTCGTTGCAACTTATCTTGAATGTAAGATGGGGCCAGGTTAACTTGGTATACCCCTGCAGTGAGCTCCCGAAGATAATCCAAAGTGAGATGAGGGAAGTCATCTAAATCATACTCATTTATTTGAACCCCTTCCGTCTACGAAGATTTTCTATATTCACCCGAGCTTGTATAATATTAAACAGGCTTGCCTTTTCCAGTAATTGCTGAGCCAGCTCTTCGTTAACGCCTAACGCAAAAACACGAGGGTGAAATTTATTTATTATCGCTCCAGCAATACGATAGAAATCGACAAGGTTTTCGATATGTGGTATTATAATTGTTTAACCAAGAAACTTAACTATGAATTTGAGGTGATCGTTTCTGGCTTCAACTATCCACCTTACTTTAGTTATTATGCGGCGCTCATTTGTTCCTTCAGTCGACATTTGATATTGCCCCGTTCAAGGAAATATGGCATCTTGTTGAAATACCCACATCGTCAAGCAGAGGTATGGATCCACGATCCAGTACAAAAATACCACCTTGGTGAAACCATGCTCTTATTGTATCGCCATCTTTATTAAACCCATTAATCAGTGTTTTGACATCATTATTTTTAGAGTTCGAAAAATAAGGATCTTGGATTGCTTGTACATATTGGTCTGGAGCTACAATGAGAGCCGGTTTTACTAATTGTCGACTCTTATGCACGTTGTAAGATTGTCTTAAGTCACGAAAGTTATTGCTTTTGATATACAGGAGTAGGTCCCGTTAATATATGGAATTACTATCGGTGTATTGGGTTGCGGATTATATAGTTGGTTGGAAAATTCTGTTACAGTGGTCGGCAATGTAATCCTCCCTTGTAATGGCTTAAACTGCAATACAACTAGGTACGAATCATTGCATTAGCGATTCCCTAACTGCAGCAATGGCCATACCTACAGCTTGTCTACTTGGGTAGTGGAAAATAATTTTCAAAAACTCGTTCGACAAACCTTGCGTAATCTTGCTGGAAAACGTCAAGAGGTCCTTTTTTGTCACATGCCTTTGTCCATCTTGCCGAGGTATTGAATCACGAAACGTATACAATTCCCGAAATTGTTCTTTCCTAACGGGGCTACGGATTTGAAATCTTCTTCGCTAAAACTATCTTCGTACTCGTATATCACTTTTTTTGACTAACGTCGCATCTCTTAAAAAAATGCATGTAATTGCTGACCTTTAATGACGTATGGCCTATTAACAAACCGCAACGCTGGAAGTAAATGTTACGAAATAAAATCCTTTCCTTCCAAGTGCTGCCGTAACATCGTGTTTTTGGTATGTAAATGTTTAAACGAATAAAAACATTTACTCTACACGATACGGATATCCTACGCTCATTATTATTAACATTACAAATCAAACAACTATAGGTTGATGTTTGTTTCAAAACATTTAGTCGTAGTCTTAAACAAGCTGGGTCATTTTCAACAAGGATCAGCCGAAAACACTTAGCGCAAGCTCTGATCAATCTGTTACTTCTAGCGGTGGCCTTCCATTCTCATTTCTTCTGAAAGTGGCTATTTTCCTTTTAACCATATTATTATCGCCATCAATTCTATTCATTAGCCCTGGCCGTCTTAGCGTATAGCAGACAACAGGGTAAACGATTTCTAAATGCCATTTATACGACTCTTCAAAAATCACAGTTCTTACCAAACCGCTTAAACGAATTTGGATTTGACTTTCGAACTAATTAAAAGACATGACGTTTTGAATGATAAACTTTTTAGGAACATATGTTAAGGCACGTGTTGCTATGCTTGTTATGACTTTTTGCGAAAATCATGGTAAATTGATAGACGTCAAAATCACTACTTTGTCGAGCTGTAGCATAATAACTGTCAATTTCTCGACTTTCTGCCTACGGTAGTCTTTGATTAGAACCTTACAATCTACAACATATCAAAAATTTAGCCAAATCCACAGAAATCCATTTACCATTTAAATGGTGCGGGGTCCTTTATTACGTTTTACTGATAATATTGAAAGGAACATTTCTTTTAAATATTTCATGAGAGGCAAATCAAACCACTTTAACGCGTCCCATTTGAATAACTACCTGACGTCAGTGACAGATCGAGGAAATTTTAAAAGTTTGAAAATTAGCGGTATTTAGCCGAATACTTTTCCACATAATTATCAATTTATTCTTGTGTCACTAAAATTAAATTTACCACATTATAGAAAGAAAAACAATATATATGTCAGCATGACGTTTAAAACTTCATGTCAGATAGAGATTAATGGACATAAATATATGTTAACGTAAAAATAGTATTTTACGTTATAAATCCGGTAAAAAAGATATTACGTACGAATAAGTAATTATTTTATTGCGCAATGAGTACGTAATATCTTTTCACCGGACGAATGACGTAACGAATTATATTTCATGCTGAAAATAAAATTTTAAATATTTAAAATAATCCAAAAATGTGGTCCAAACAATCAATTATAACAAAAAACGCTGGTTGGCATAGCTTTAGTAGTTGCTAAGGTGACTTGTTTACATTTTTCAACCAGTTAAAAAGTTTAAAATGAACGAGAACGCAAAGCACTAGCATTCGAAAGAAATTGCACAAAAATGTAGAGAAGCTATTCCCGTAAAGTCGGAAGAGCGTTGTAAAAAAGAATATGGAGTGTTTAGTGAATGGCGACAACATAATGCAGAAAAAATTGTTGAGGATGTTATTCTGGCGTATTTGTATGATTTAATGAGTATTTTTTGATATTTTAAGTATAAATTGTATTTGTAATGAAAATTTTTAGTCTACAAAATATTGTGGTACTTCTTTGTGGAGGAAATGTTCCATGGTGAAGTCGATGTTGCTCGTGTTTGAGAATATTGACATTTCGAGATTCTCGAGGGTAAAATCATTTTTAAAACATAAAACAGTTGCTCATCAGGCTAAACAAGCAAAAACACTCAGCCGAGAAGAAATTTATGAATTTCTAAGAAGTGCTCCTGATAAAGAATACCATCTCACAAAAGTGAGTAAACATTTTTACGCATTGGGGAGCAAATTATTTAGGAATCGTTTTTTATTTTTAGGTAGTTTCCATGATTGGAGTTGCTGGAGGCTGTCGCAGAGAAGAACTGTACGAAATGTCTTCTTAAAGAAGCACACAGTTATATCAAAAACATGTAAATTTACGTCCAAAAAATACTGAACATGGCAAGCTGTTTTTGGGCTACAGGTATGGACAGTGTATCGATCAAAGAGCTGGAATTCACACAATTGTTGGAGTGGAAAAACGTATCGCACAGTTTGTGTGTTTAGAAAATCCTGAAACCTACACTGGACATTCGCTCAGAAGAACAGGTGCCAATTCGGGAGCCGATCTTTCTATTCTTAAGCGATTTCGAGGATGAAAAAGCAGCACCATCGCAGAAAAATATCTTGAAGGTTCCCTTGAAGGAAAAAATAAAATTGGTCGTATGATTCAAGGTGGAGGAAGTTTTGTTGAAGTTGTTACGAGACGACGAGAAGAAGCATCTTCTTCAGAAATTGTATCTGAATGCAATTCAAGCCCTCAATTCAATACATCCAGCTCCAAAGGCAATACGTGTATAAAGACTGATGTAATTGCCACTGATACTCGATCCACAACAGTGTGTGATTGAAAATTCCTTCAATTCAAATTAATGGAAATAAAAGTTGTACCATTAATGTTAATTTAAACAAACCAAAATGACCTTAACTCTTGTTTTTCAGTTGAATTTCACCATGTCTATTTTCAATTCAATTTGAATTCTGTATCTGTTTATTTTCTAAAAATTTGTTAATACATTTTTTCTGCAGTTGCCTTTGAATTGAGTACGGTAAAATTCCTAGTGTACTGTAAAAAGCTACTATACCGTAAAAACGTGTTTTACAGTATACTAGAGTATGACGTAAAACTGACAATTACAGTACAGTATGAAATAAAAAATTACAAACCCGCCCGCTTCTAAAAAAGTATCGTTATACAGCTTAAGCATTTTCAACGATATTTATTTAAGTTTTACATTTACTTAAAATTCTGGCTCCGTTATTTCCTTCTACGCAAAATTACCTTCGTATAAAAAATCATCGAAATCCTTCAGGCGGTTATCTCGCAATCTGCGTGAAGATAAAATAACTAATGTTTTAGAGCAAGGGCAGTTATAGCAATCTAAAACTGAATTAAACTAATGATACTACTCTTATTACTAAAAGCTCAAAAGTTAAAACGCTTAAAAGGGCTGCCCATTATTTCTTCATGCTATCATATTTCCTTTTCAGGTTAACCTTCTTTTTAATATAATGTATATCTTGAATAATATAATATGTATTTCACGTGTATTACTTTACCAATGATTATTCGCAAATTTGAAAAAAAAAATAAAGTAGAGAACCAGAATTATACAATTTTACGATAGGAGATGAATTAACCAAGATTTGTTACCTGGTGATAGAATAAACATTGAATTATTTAGTTTAACAAAAAATATTTCTGGATTGCACTCAATTATTTTCTTCTGTAGGGCAATTCAGTATATTAAAATATGTGTAGAAAACGTATCCATATTATACGAATGACAAGAAAAATATAGCAAAAGTTAACAAAAAAAAAGAAAATTTAAATAAAATGTATTTCCTAAATATAAGAATAACAAAACGGAAACTGCAAACTTTGAAATTGAAGAAACTAAAAAGTAGGAATAAAAGTTTCACAAATTTCTAGAACACAAAATTGAAGTTTAGGTATTCCTATACTTTTATCGTCAACAATAACAATTACTTTAAGGACTCTTTTGTAATGCATGAAGTGCTCGCCGCAAAATAAAGGATGTGTAAGCGGATTCGAATTCCTTAATAAAAGTTTGACGTTGTTTAACTTATGTATTTGGCTTTTTATACAGTTACTTTAATAAGCAGACTTCACTTGAATAAAACCTATAATTGAGGTTCATAAACAAAGAGTTTTTTACGAACATAATAGTTTAGTCCAATTCACAAAGCCACTTTTATTACGCTTCTACGGAAGCTTCATATGAGAACTCAATATATCTCAAATAGCATTAAGATATCATAGTGAAGTATAAGATTTACATTGTTATCTTCACAACAAAAAGTAATTCTTACCACGTAAACCTTAAATTTAGAATTGAGTTAAATCACGTTTATTAAGAAGAAATAAAGTGAAAATTAATTTGTATGTATATTTTAGGCAATTGTGCTTGAAATTTATGTTAATGTTTGTTTAACAAATTATGTCTGGATCAGAATGATAGCGTTACTATTACAAAGGGCTATATTACGTTTTATATTAAGAAACAAGTCCAAGTTTAGACATTAATCAATAATTTGACCTGACATGAGTTAAGGTCATACCTTGTGTCATCTTGTTTCAAAACTCTTACTAATTATTCATTGTAACGGTTAACGGTAAGGTCATTTCATCAACATTGTGACTACCAAAATGTATGAAAGGTAATGCTTTATAAATAAATTAATGTCATGATGTCTGTTGAAAGTTGATGACAGAATGAACTACAAACTACTTTCATAATTAATTCTAAACTTGCTTTAACATAAACAACAGAATTTTTTCTCAATAAAAAATTAACCCTTACATTTTTTAAATATCTGTTTGATTTATCAAATACCCCACGCAAACATTGCAAATATGTGTTTAAAAAATTTGAAATTTTGTTTGGTATTCCTAGAATTTTTAACATTGGAAACATTTTCTGTTACAAAAATTGCCGGTTAAATTCCATACGAAAATATTTGGTTTATAGAAACATGCTAAAATTAAAATTAAAACTAATAGGAATAATATTCACATACCGAACATCAGTTACAAAAAAAAAAAGCAAAGAAAGATCATTACTTATTCATAAACTAGACAATTTTAATTTTTACGCAAATATCTAACAGTTTTATCCTTATTTCTGTGCTTTGTTCAATCTACCTAATTTTTTATATAACAGTAATCTCATATTGTCTTTAAATAGTACACCTCACCACAATGTGTGACTGAGGACCTGTTTTTAATAATTTTGTAACATAAAGAATGTAATTTTCAATTTTACAGTTAATCACTTAGCTACAGGTTAAAGTACAATATACAGAGTTGCACATATTTGCACCAACAATTAATAATGTAAATTGACTGGTAACCTAACAGTCAGCTTTATACATAAATTACAATACGACGAAATAAGGCAATGGCTAAATTTAATACGTCAACATGTACATTTTGTATAAATGCTCGATTCTCTATCTTTTAAATTGATTCAAATTTATTTGTTAGCAGTAGTCGTATTTTATTTGGCATCTGAGACTGTCTATAATAAGTGTTAACCCTCTAAACCTTTTAATCCTTCACTAACAAAATAGGAAATATCCACTTACTTACATGGTCCTTCTAGCGGGATGTATAAAACAGGTGTGTATTTTCTATTTTGTTACTGAAGGATTACAGAGATTGGAGGGTTCGTATTCTTGGTTGCCAAATTTAAATAAGTCTTACGAAAAACGAATCGATTTGAACCTATTTATAAAAAAATAAGTACAAAGTAACTATGTAATTAAAAGAAACCAGTATTAATTTAAGTAAACGTTTGGATAATAACTATGCACCCAGATCATCGTTATATTTGATAGGAATTATTAATTATTTCATTCTATGAATTCTATTTTAAATATGATTGACGAACTATTTAGTGACTCCGGATTTGTATTTTATTAAGAGAACGAAGTTATTTATTATTTTATGAAAACTTCAATTATATTCAGGATCATTTAATATTATCTTCTTAGATACCCCGCACGTACACAAACAAGAAGTAAACAAGCAAATCTAAAAAAATGTTACAAGACGGAATAATTCGACCCTCACAATCCCCTTGGAGTTCGCCCATTTGGATCGCTCCAAAGAAATAGGACGCCAGCGGAACACAAAAATGGAGAAAAGTGGTAGACTACAGAAAAGTCAATGAAAAAACAATAGACGACCGCTATTCACTACCTAACATCACCGATACCCTGGATAAATTTGGACGCTGTACTTTAAAACACTAGAATTGGCATCTGGATTCCACAAATTAAAAATGGACGAAAAATCCATCTCCAAAACAGATTTTAATGTAGAAGGAGGACATTTTGAATACATTCGAATACCCTTCGGATTGAAAAACGTCCCTGGAACGTTCCAAAGGATAATGGAAGACGTGCTTAAGGATCTACCAAATAAAATCTGCTTGATATACATGGATGACATAATCATCCGTTAAGGATATAAAATAATTCTTAGGACTCATAGGATATTATAGACAATTTATTCAAAATTCCGCGAAACTGACCAAACCTCTAAGAACGTATTTAAAGAAAGGATCCCAAGTGAAACACGACTCAATTCATTAAAAGCTTTAAGCTATGCAGACCCGATTTTACAATATCCCGAGTTGAATAGATCATTTAATGTTACAACAGATGCATCAAATTTTGCTATTGGAGCCATCTTATCACAAGGCCCAATTGGCAATGCCCTCCCCATCGCGTATTCCTCTAGAACATTGAACCCTTCTGAATCAAACTATAGTACTCTTGAAAAAGAACTACTTGCGATTGTGTGGGCAGTAAAATACTTTTGTCCGTATCTCTATGGCACAAGATTCAACATCATAAGTGATCACAAACTTCTACAGTAGTTATTCTCGCTGAAAGAACCTAATTCAAAATTGGTTCGATGGCGACTAAAGTTAGAAGAATATGATTATAACATCAATTACCAAAAAGGTAAACTAAATGCAAATGCAGACGCTTTATCTAGAATAGAAGTTAACTGCGGAAACGTTCACAGAGGAAGATACAACCTACTTAATTAATGATGTTGCCCCGAAAATATTTGTGGACTCACCAGCGAAGATTTTGAAACATCAAGAGACCTATAAGATTACAGAATAAGTAACAAAGAAGAACACTATGAGATCATCCACACGAGCCTAGAGAACCCCATATTTAGGATTGTCTTTACAGAAAGATCAACCAACCCCTACAATAATCAAATCATAATTTCAGAAAACACTAGAACCACAAAATGTAAATCAAAAAAACTATTTGATAAAAATCGAAATTTTGGCAAATATGCTCCGAACAGCGACAACCGTATAAGTGGTCATTTTTAATAAAAGAACATATCTAACCTAAAATAACATATTGCTTCCATTTTAAGGACGAAAGATTTAAGGTCCCATTCATTAATTTTATGAACAAAAATTTTAAAGACAAATTACTTAACCTACTAATATTTAACACACTTCTAACAGATGTAGCAGACGAAAACGACAAACAACAAAAAATCAGATACGACCATGAAACTAAAACGACACACTGCGGAATAAATTAAAATCTGATTGCTCTAAAAAAACATTTCTATTGCCCAGGCATGGACAAGTATGTATCTAATTATATATACTCATGCGACAATTACTTAACTTACTAATATTTTACACACTTCTAACAGATGTAACAGACGAAAACGACAAACAACAAAAAATCAGATACGACCATGAAAGTAAAACGACACACTGCGGAATAAATTAAAATCTGATTGCTCTAAAAAAACATTTCTATTGGCTAGGCATGGACAAGTATGTATCTAATTATATATACTCATGCGACATATGTCAAAAGTCCAAATACGAACGTCACCCAAGTGCAAGCAATCGTTTTCACTCCACTCGAACACATTTATATAGATAACTTTAAGTGTACAGGACAACAATTCCTGACTATAGTAGATAGTTACTCAAAATACGGATGCTTGTCCGTATAACCCCATAATTTCCCTGGCCGCCATCTAAATAGCAAACAAACTAATTAACTATATAAGACATTGCGGAATTCTAACCAAAATCACTTGCGACAAGGAATGGAATTCGAAAATCACATACTCCAAGACTACACCAAGTAGAGATTCATAATAAAACCGATTATAACCCTAACAGGAATAGCCCATTAGAGAGATTCCACTCATCTCTCACAGAAAGTATACGAGTTGTACGAAAGGAAAAACCCGATACTCCCATAATACAACTAACGTATTACGGCCTACTATAATATAACAACAGTGTACACACATCCACCGGGTATACACCGTTTCAAATATTGCGTGGACGATTAGACTTGAAAAATCCCTTTGAAAGAAACGAAAATGATCCAATTACGCAGTAAATACAAGAACACGCGAATAATCTCTATATAATCTCTGACTACATTATACCAAACTGAAAAAAGCACAAAGACAAAACCTAGGCCGCGCAAATTGATGTAAAAAACGAGAGATCCGAATAAACATAGAAATACCCATAAACAAATTAAACAATAACTCGAGACAAAATAAAATATACCAGACATATAAAAAGGTCACCCAACCAGAGTTGATAGGAGAACAAAATTAAAACAGAAGGTAAAATTTACCATTTAAGGTCACTAAAACCTTGCCACGGTGTTTACCGTAGAATATACTCGTCCAGGCTAGCAGTTGGTAATCTTGAGCAATTTAGGTGTGGGCGGCAGATATGCAGCAACTAAATAAATGTGGTTTAGAACTTAAGAAAAAAAAAAGGTTAGGCGCCACAAGTTTTCTTTAGCTCCCTAAACTTGAAAAGGGCATAAAAGAAACAATATTGTGAGAGTAAGTAATACTATATTTGACAAAACTATAAATGGGAATTTCTGTGAAATGTAAAATAAAGTTTCAATTTTTGAATTGGTAATTAAAAAAACATTCCTTTTAATGAGTAGTGAGTAATCAGAATTGGTTGCCAGTGACAGTGACTTGATAAGACAGGGCAGGTAGAAACTAAGCAAAGCGTTTAAAATAATATATCAGTAAGCTGAAATAAAAAAAATTAATTTATGCATATAAAAAATATAGTCAACACAGTAATTCATTGAATCGATTCAACGTATTGATACTGCGCACCTAAATAAAAAACTATAATAATGAATTAATTGCAAGCTACACAGGAAATAAAATTCAGTGTACAACTCTGCGTTGCTTCTCCCTCCTATACTCGGAATAAACAAAAAAAATAACTTGACTACCGGCAATTGAATTCTGACTGTACTACCGTAAATGATTTACAAAAAAAACATATTGTTACAATGGTACTGAAGGTATATCAAACACAATAGCAAAAGTAACGTACATAAACAAAATGCGGTACAATAGTCACAATAATTTCAGAGGGAATGGTATTAACCCCTTTTTTTTATAAAAAATGATTCAAGATTCAAATTATGAATTACAACAATGGAGTTTTCAATTGAACTTAAACGTGAAACAAGTGAAATTTTACAATTAAATCGTTATGTGAATCATAAGGATATATAACAAGAAAAGGTACGTAACCTCAATGTTTAATTTAATAATGTGAATGATAATATTAATTTTTAGCGAACCAACAAAAATGGACAGGCGATCTTCTTAAGATATAGGTTAACAACCATGGTTTCGTTTGTAAACAATAAATTATAAACTGTAGTAATCTGACCTGTTGTAGTTGTTATGAAGAACAGAACGGTAAAGGTAGAATCGAGTCGCAGACCAGAGAAGATGGGTTGTTGTTATACTAGTTACCAATCGCACACCTTGTAATAAGGGGTTCCGTCTGGATTTGTCGGTCGTAAATGAATTTGTCTTCCTTGATGTAATAATTAAATTATTGTTTGTAGCAGCAAGAGACATGAATCGTGAATAGTTCACTGTTAAATGTGGCCTAAAATACATGAATGAAACAGGAACAATTTGAGCAGTTGGTTTAGACTTTTACCTGAGTTGATAGGCGGCCAGACAGGAAACGTGCCAAGTATTATCCGAAACTTTCGAAATATAATTGTACAGGCAGGTAATTACTAAACTAATTAATATAAGCCTGTATTCAATTTTTTTTTATATGTGGATGCACGAGATTTATCCAGAATTACCGCTTCAAGTACACCACATGGCACGAATTTTTAAATAGAACCAAAAATTGTTGATAACAGAATGAAACCAGAAAAATGCTCAAAAGTACCTAGCAATGATAAAATTTGGCCTAGGGGTCAGGCTATTGAATTGGAATTCAAAATTGATATCACTAAAGACATCTATTATGCTAAATGTGACTTAAAATAATTATTTTTAAAAAGTTTACTATTCAAATAAAAATTAAACCGTTACATTCCCCCCTTCCTTTCAAGGAAGAAAATTCAATGAGGGAAACAAAATTTTCTGACGAAAAAATACACAACGAGAAGAAGAAAAAAAACTAAACAACTAAGTCGTCGGTCCTAGATGACCAGACCATATCACATGATTATGAGTGGAACTGTTCGTGGATTTTTTTTTTACCTCTCCTTTCATTACAATTTATTATCAAAACTTAAAACCACGATAACACATAAAAGCACAGCCGGTAATAAAGCTTAAGGCGGATTATAGACAGGATCATAGACATATGGTTTCAAGTCTTGAACATGCCAAACACCCTGGGAATTACCTTCTTCATCTTCTAGTTCATAAGATACTGACCCGAGTTTCTTTTTTATCTTAAAAGGTCCAACATACTTTGGAGCTAACTTGGCGTTGAAAGTTGCTAAGGCATTCGATAACACTTTATTCTTCCTACACACTTGTTCGCCAACAGCAAAACTGGTTGGTCGACGACGAAGATTGTAAGTTTTGCGGTTTTTATCAGACGAAGACTGTAATTTGGATAGAACCTGTACATACAATTTTTGAAAACCAATCTTCCGATTTTGTACTTCGTTTTCGTTTATCGGATGCTCTGAACTACTAAAATTTGCATCATATTCCGCACCAGAAAGTACATGTTCTCGACCAAAGTTTATGAAGAACGGAGTGAAACCAGTAGTCTCCGAACGAGAAGTACGAATAGCTAAAGCGATAGAAGTAATATTTTCATCCCAAGTTTTATGTGAGGATTTAATATATTGTGAAATCATTGTCTTCACAACACGGTTTACTCGTTCAACTGGATCTGCACGGGATAATAAAGTGGTGTAAAAGAAATTCTAACTTGATATTTATCGCACAGATTTTTGAATTCATTTGAACGCATCTGCACTCCATTATCACATATGATAATTTGGGGAACTGAGTAATTTAAAAAGATACCTTCCTCCACGAATTTACATAAATTCCTAGCGTTTGCTGCTCGACATGGGAACAACAGAGGATACTTACTGAAATAATCGGACGCAACAAGCAAACTAACGTTTCCATGTTTAGAACGCGGGAATGGACCAACAAAATCTAAACTAATAATCTGCCATGGGCGAGTGGGTTTTATACGATTACCCATGTGTCCAGAAGGTAATTTTTGTTCAACTTTGTGCGCAGAACAAACTAAACAATTATTAATATAGCGAGCAACATCGCATTTCATTTTTGGCCACGTAAATCTATTACAAATCCTACTGAATGTTTTAAAAATACCAACGTGTCCAGAAGTAACAGGATCATGACATTCCTTGATAATATGATGGCGGAAGTCTTTTGGAACAACTATTTTCCAGGTATCGGATTCGGATGACAATTCTGGTAGACGAACTTTAACGTATTTATACAGAACACCATTATTAAGACGAAAAGTAGGATATTTCAATGGATTTAACTTAACTTTAGTTTTTAACTGAAGATACCAGTTATCGGACGTGGATAAGAAATTATGAGTGGAAACAAAATTAATACTATCAGCAATCTGAACTGAACGTGAAAGCATGTCGGGTACGACGTGTTCTTTACCTTTTCTATGAATAATGGTAAAATTATAGGGTTGGAGTCTTAGAACCCAACGGGCTAAACGGCCTTGGGGATCTTTTAAATTATGCAGCCACAAAAGACTATGGTGGTCGGTTATGACCGTAAAATGTACACCTTCTAAATATTGGCGACAATGCTCAACAGCCCAAACAACACTAAGACATTCCCTTTCCGTTGTTGAATAGTTTCGCTCTTGTCGAGTGAGCGATCTGGATAGGTATGCTATGACTTTCTCACCATCCTGGAACGATTGAACTAAACACGCTCCCAAACCATATGCAGAAGCATCAGTTTGTAAAATAAATGGGCGACTAAAATCGGGACAGCAAAGAATGGGTGCACTAATCAATTGCTCCTTAAGAAGTCGAAAAGATCCTTCGCACTCATCACTACAATTATAAATAACATTTTTCCTAACCAAATTCGTTAAAGGGCCAGTGATTGTAGCGTAATTAGGAACAAAACGCCTATACCAAGAAGTGGTACCTAAAAATCTTCGAAGTTGTTCTAAGTTTTCCGGACTCGAAATATTCATAATAGCTTGTATCTTATCAGGATCTGTTCGCAAACCCTTTGAATCCACTACGTAGCCTAAGTATTTCAAACTAGGTTTACAAAATTGACACTTCTCCCAACTAATGATAAGACCAGCAGAACACAGTCGCTTGAAAACAGTTCCTAAAATTTCTAGATGACGTTCAAAAGTTAATGAGGTAATGACGATATCGTCAAGATATACTAGTACATGAGGTTGCAAATCTGCACCTAAAACTGAATCGATAATTCGCTGCCAAGTAGCAGGAGCGTTGGTTAAACCAAAGGGTAACCGCTTGAATTGAAATAACCCTCTACCCGGGATAGTAAAAGCAGCATATTCTTTTGAATTCTCAGAAAGTGGGACTTGCCAATATGCACTTTTTATGTCAATGGAGCTTATGAATTTGGCATCACGTAGTTGATCCAGTATAGCACTAATATAGGGTAGTGGATAAGCATCCTTCTTAGTAAGAGAGTTAAGTAAACGATAGTCTACACAAAACCTCTGGGTTCCATCCTTTTTAGGAACTAAAACTACAGGGGCGCTCCATGGACTTTTAGATGGCTCAATGACATCTAACTTAAGCATATTTTCTAGCTCTTGGTCAATCAACTGCTGACGAAATGGAGAAACTGGGTAATACCTCTGTTTAACTGGTTTAGCATCTGGTAACAAAATGATTTCATGTTCGATATTGAGACGACCTAATGGAGAATTACTTGACATCGCCGATGTTTTTATGAGAGTCTCCAATAAATTTTTTTGTGAAGAAGTCAAAACCGACATATCTTGGACACAATAAATTCCGTTTACCTCAGCCTCAGATGCAAAATGCCATACATCATCTACTAAATTAGGGATTATGTTCATTGTCTTCCAAAAATCTATGCCTAAAATCAGAGCGTGAGGCACATCAGGTACAACTAACACATTCACCAACTTAATTGTATCTATCAGTCGAAAGGGCAAGTCTACAGAACCAATGCACGGACAAGACATACCATTAGCGATTCGAACAGATTCCATGGGTACACCGTGTTTCAAAGAAAACCCTAACCCCTGTAAAATATCCCACCCGCTGGAGCCTATGATAGTACGACTGGCGCCACTATCTAAGAGACCTACTAACGGATAATCTAAAACGGATACTTTCAAATATGGGCGTTGATCATTCTTCGCATGAGCAAAAATATATTCGAGCAGAATGGAGTGTTTGTTGACTAAATTATCTGGTTTGATCGCATGAGCAGAACGAGAAGAAACAACGCTACGATCTCTCATTGTCTCCTCGATTCGTTTCCCGAGCATCGTGGGCAATCACGAACGGTAAAACCTTTTTCTCCACAACGATAACAATATCTTTCTCTAGGCCGATCGCAGTGTTGGGAATCGTGACCTAAACGTTGACAGTTCCAACAAGGACGCTTAAGTAAAGAAGATGTTCCTGCGGTTTCCGACGCAGACAGCGATAACGAACTACAACCAGATTCTACATACGCTAAATCAGGTTCAAGCAAACGAGTTGATTTACGAGACGGCGGTGGTGCAAAATTTTCTAGGGTTCGTTTTCTATTTTCCAAAACTCTTCCAATTTCTAATAATTCAGAACGCGAATTAACCTTATGCAAACCTAATTGTGTCTGATAGAAAGGATGAATATTTTTTAAAATAATTTTTAATTTGACTGACTCGGATAATTTAATAGTAAGTCGATCAAATAGACTTTCCATTATAGATAAATAAATACCCATAGATTCGTTCGGTCCTTGGGTTCTTTGACGAATTTCGTCAAACAACCGATCATTATAATCAAGAGGTTGAAATTCTTGACGCAGTAGGACAACCAAAGATTTCCAATCATGAACTAATTTACGTGAAGCACGATACCAAACAAGTGCTTTATCAGAAAATAAATCACTAGCGGACAAAAACAATTGTTCTTCTGAGAGACCACGCGATACACGTAATTCTTCCACGCGTTCGAGAAAAGAGCTTAGTGACATAAAACGATCATCACCGTTAAATTTTACGTTCCATTTAAATACGGGTACTGAAACTACATTTGAATTGTTACTAGTAGGGTGAATAAAAGACGAAGACGCATTAGGCGGAATTTCCTCCTCATCTTCAGACGACGATTCTAGATTAAATAGCATCGGTAAACATTCAGAGTCACCAATTGATCTTTCTTTGCGGCGTATCTTTTTTTCAAAATCGGACTTTAAATTTAAAATATCCACTAAAAAGGAAGATTTAGTGGTTTTGTCGTCTTGGGAAACTATAACAGAGCGATTTGCTCTTCCTAAAACATGACTTAATTTCGAAGTAATTTTCTTTTTAACATTCTCATCACCAGTAAAGTTTTCAACAAGATCCTTTATTTCAACAATTCTGGATTGAATAGCATTAACGTCTTCTTCAAAAGTAAAAGGATATTTGGGATAATCTATAGAAGATCCCTCACGTTCCAACCGAAAAAGACTACGCAAGGTCTTCCTCATCTGTTCTACCGTATTAACTCCTGTGATACCTCGAATGGCAATCTCATAGCTTAATTCATCAGCCACAAGTCTATTAACCTCCATTTTAAAATAAAGAAGTAACTACAGCAGATTCCACTCAAGTAATAAGAAAAAAAATAATACAGGTGAAATGTAAGTATGCACAAAAAAAATTTTAATAACAATGAACAATATGCCAAAATATCTGCCTAGGCCACAACGTTAGTCGCCACTAATTGCCACGGTGTTTACCGTAGAATATACTCGTCCAGGCTAGCAGTTGGTAATCTTGAGCAATTTAGGTGTGGGCGGCAGATATGCAGCAACTAAATAAATGTGGTTTAGAACTTAAGAAAAAAAAAAGGTTAGGCGCCACAAGTTTTCTTTAGGTCCCTAAACTTGAAAAGGGCATAAAAGAAACAATATTGTGAGAGTAAGTAATACTATATTTGACAAAACTATAAATGGGAATTTCTGTGAAATGTAAAATAAAGTTTCAATTTTTGAATTGGTAATTAAAAAAACATTCCTTTTAATGAGTAGTGAGTAATCAGAATTGGTTGCCAGTGACAGTGACTTGATAAGACAGGGCAGGTAGAAACCAAGCAAAGCGTTTAAAATAATATATCAGTAAGCTGAAATAAAAAAAATTAATTTATGCATATAAAAAATATATAGTCAACACAGTAATTCATTGAATCGATTCAACGTATTGATACTGCGCACCTAAATAAAAAACTATAATAATGAATTAATTGCAAGCTACACAGGAAATAAAATTCAGTGTACAACTCTGCGTTGCTTCTCCCTCCTATACTCGGAATAAACAAAAAAAAATAACTTGACTTCCGGCAATTGAATTCCGACTGTACTACCGTAAATGATTTACAAAAAAAACATATTGTTACAATGGTACTGAAGGTATATCAAACACAATAACAAAAGTAACGTACATAAACAAAATGCGGTACAATAGTCACAATAATTTCAGAGGGAATGGTATTAACCCCTTTTTTTTATAAAAATGATTCAAGATTCAAATTATGAATTACAACAATGGAGTTTTCAATTGAACTTAAACGTGAAACAAGTGAAATTTTACAATTAAATCGTTATGTGAATCATAAGGATATATAACAAGAAAAGGTACGTAACCTCAATGTTTAATTTAATAATGTGAATGATAATATTAATTTTTAGCGAACCAACAAAAATGGACAGGCGATCTTCTTAAGATATAGGTTAACAACCATGGTTTCGTTTGTAAACAATAAATTATAAACTGTAGTAATCTGACCTGTTGTAGTTGTTATGAAGAACAGAACGGTAAAGGTAGAATCGAGTCGCAGACCAGAGAAGATGGGTTGTTGTTATACTAGTTACCAATCGCACAACCTTGTAATAAGGGGTTCCGTCTGGATTTGTCGGTCGTAAATGAATTTGTCTTCCTTGATGTAATAATTAAATTATTGTTTGTAGCAGCAAGAGACATGAATCGTGAATAGTTCACTGTTAAATGTGGCCTAAAATACATGAATGAAACAGGAACAATTTGAGCAGTTGGTTTAGACTTTTACCTGAGTTGATAGGCGGCCAGACAGGAAACGTGCCAAGTATTATCCGAAACTTTCGAAATATAATTGTACAGGCAGGTAATTACTAAACTAATTAATATAAGCCTGTATTCAATTTTTTTTATATGTGGATGCACGAGATTTATCCAGAATTACCGCTTCAAGTACACCACATGGCACGAATTTTTAAATAGAACCAAAAATTGTTGATAACAGAATGAAAACCAGAAAAATGCTCAAAAGTACCTAGCAATGATAAAATTTGGCCTAGGGGTCAGGCTATTGAATTGGAATTCAAAATTGATATCACTAAAGACATCTATTATGCTAAATGTGACTTAAAATAATTATTTTTAAAAAGTTTACTATTCAAATAAAAATTAAACCGTTACAACCTCAACGCTTTCTTACAGAAACGAAAGCAGGACATGTTCACCATTTTGACTGTGACGATGACGTTTCTCTTTCTATGTGGATGAAATCCATTAACGATCAAAGAAATAGAGAACCCCTTACTGCTTGTACAACCAAGACAAGTGAAGGTAATAACTTCTAAACACACGTTCCTATACCATATTGACCTCACACAACCTCTTGAACTATCATCAAAAATAAATATACAATTAACCACTTTCAAGAACTTATCTAGTATATTACTCAACAAAATTTATAACGCAGCGTACTTAAATGGCATGATATTAGATAAACTACACTCATTCTCCAACCCTACAAGACCAAACCGGTCGTTAATTGACGGTGTTGGAAAATTATCCAAGTGGTTATTCGGAACACTTGACTCGGATGACGGAGAACGCATTGATAAATACTTAGAAACCCTTAACCAAAATGACCAAAGTTTACTATCGGAAAGCATGAAACCTTATTACGGGAAATGACACGCTTATAAGGAACATTTTGCAAAACTTTTGGAAAACCAAGTCACGTTACAAAATCAAGTAGCTAAACTAAAAAGAACAAGATTTAACAACGAGTTGTTAAATCTTGAAAAGGCTTTCTCATAGGTTAATTTAATTGATACTCTAAGAACGCAACTCCAAACAAGTCCAAATCATGTTGATAATATAGAAATTGCAATATCTTTTTCGAAACTTAACATTTTGCACAACTTTCTTGTAAAACCTGAAAATTTAAAAACTACAATATCCAAGTTAAACAAAATATACAAAGTAAGCCAAGTACCCCTAGCACGTAACTTTATGAATTACTATAATCTCTTTTCAATACAAGCAACTATAAAAAGTAACTTAGTAATTTTTAGAATTCACGTACCCATCGTTACGGAACCATATACTCATTTTCAAATTTATCCCGTTCCATAACTCTAACCTCGCAATTATCACCGACCAACCCTTTCTTTTGCTTAACACTGAGAGGTTTTGGACAGCAAACGAAGATTGGCCTGAAATAGGAAACTTCTACTATAGCCAGCAAGTCTACCTACATAAATATCAACCATGCCTAGCTGACATCCTAGTGAACGGCAAGAACAGTTGCCAAGGAACCAAGATTCAATTAACAGGAAACATCATAATACAAGTAATGATAATCCCTGTTAAATCAGTTACCATCACTGTGGGATGCCAGACAAATGGTATATATAAAATAATAAAACCATTCATCCTAACACTTGGAAATTGCCACACGAAGATTGATGAAAAAACTTTTCAACCCGAAGGAAACATACCTGACGATCTCGTTTACGAACCCCCGAAACTAAACCTTACCTACAATGACACTGATTCAAACTCCCCACAAGTGAAATTAAGAACACCCATATTGGAAGTGCCCAGTAATCACCTCGGATGGATAAACACCACGTCAATAATAGTAGTAGTACTGCTAATTATAGTAGCTTTAACCTATAATAGATATAAACATATGAAACGAAATAAAAACATTAAAATAGCAAATAATACTCAAAATGAGAACCCCTCATTTATTGAAGTTAAGGAGGGAGGAATTATGTAATTAAAAGATACCTGTATTAATTTATGTAAACGTTTTGGATAATGAAGTATGCACACAGATGATCATTATATTTGATAAGAAATATTAATTATTCCATTCCATGACTTCTATTTAAAATATGATTGACGAACTAGTTAGTGACCCCCGATTTATATTTTGTTTAGAGAACGAAGTTAATTATTATTTTATGAAAACTTTAATTATATTCAGGATCATTAAATATTCTCTTCTTAAAGAATGCAGTTCAATCACCACTGTTATTTGTTTAAATTCCCATCCACAAGTTCGGAATATCACTTATTAATTTTAAAATAACCAAAAAACCAAAAGCTTTTATATTTACAGCGGGCTTGTATTATTTGTTTGAATTGCACAACATACGTAAAAGTTGTCATTTAATTCAGGAACTTGTTACTTTAATCCGAAAAACAAACTTGCGAAACAGCTGGTCCATAGAACATAGCTAAGAAGCACTCTGAAGAACACGAAAACCACTTATATGTCCATATATGTCATCATGACAAACGATACACCACACAAAAAAAAACTTTAGGATGTGGGGAACCAATACATTATCCGAATCAGCGAAAGCGTAGCATCCTCCAACGGTAGTTCGATACACCTACAGCTTACGGAACTCCTTCCAACCCCGACTTAACTACCCCTTTTCCGGATATTGCGTTGACCGCAATCAAATAAACATAAATCTATCCCAGCATTCTGGACTACACTGTTTTAACTTCCTTCAGAATTCGCCATATTCCTCAATATTTCCCACTATATTACCCAAATCCTCATCAGCCAATAATAAAAAAAGGAACTACTTAAATTTAAAATGGCGCCAAAAACGAATGAACTCGTGAGCCGACTGAAAAAAAATTACCCTACGTGCATCTAAAATGTGTTCCCAAAGGGTAGCTCAAGTAATTTGATATACATATGACAACAAAAGCCAAACTTTGTTTAAAACTAATAACTTATCAATAGTAAAGGCGACCGTCTGGCGGCTTGAAATTTAACGCACAAAAGATGTACTTACTATATACCGCAATAATTTTATACTTAATATAATTTTATAAAAATGAAATTCACACGACGCAATTTCAAATGCACCTAACAAAATTCACCTAATTTAAAATGACGAGGACCTTTATTTACGCAAAACCTAAACTAAAAATACTCTAAGGTTCACCTGTGTGAAATAGAACGTAATTCTACGTTGAGGCAAACCCGGCACCTTCTTGCAACTGAGTTGATTGCGGCCCTGATGACTTCAGCTTTATCTTGGATCTCTTCCGCTGCAGCTAATATCCTGGCCACCAGGTCTTGTTCGCTTGCAATATCGGTCCCGTCATAGACTATACTCGTCAAGTGGCCCCAGAAACGTTACTCACCGATCTGGGCAAGTCCATCTAAGTAGATTCTGATAGGGCCATCAAACTGTGACGGGCTTCATTGTGATGGAACCACAAGCGAACTCGCAGAGCCAAAGGTAAAATATCTAAATAGTCTGGAAGCTGATGCTACAGGAATGCCAAATAGGATTGCCCGTTCAGCGTAGCTGGGAGTATGTACGGGCCCAGCAGGTATTCGTCACTAGATCAGCCCATACTTTATCGTTCCTTAGTAAGTGTAAGAAATTGCATGAGATGTTATAACACATTTACGAAAAATATGCTTTCATATTTCACATCTAAAGTAATCTCTTAAAGATTTTACCACTTACTATGGACGATAACTATAGTTGTTATCGAAACATTTAAATTTAAAAAATTACATATGTACCTTTGACTTATTCGTTCATAACAAAACTTATAATAAATTAATACTAACCAAGTTACTTTGGTGTGTGTGAATCCTTGCGATATTGCAGACTCACGCTACAATTAGAACTTACATCAGTTCTACATACATAAAGACAAAATTTACATCGATTGGGGCTTGAATCTCGATAGCGCAGTTGGTTAGCGCGGTACTCTAGCACGTACAGGTCGTAGATTCAAATCCTACTCGAGGTAAACTTTTTATTTATATATTTAATAAAATTAATAATAATTTTTAATTACATATTTACCTTTGAACTTATTCGTTCATAACAAAAATTATAATAAATTAATATTAGCCCAGTTGCCCTGGTATGCGTGAATCCTTGCGATATTGCAGGCTCACATTTCATTAATACAAGTAATTTGATTGTAATCTCATTACATTTAGAATTTACATCAGTTCTACATACATAAAGACAAAATTTTCATTAATTGGGGCTTGAATGTCGATAGCGTAGTTGGTTAGCCCGGTACTGTAGCAAAGTACAGGTCGTAGGTTCAAATCCTACTCGAGGTAAACTTTTTATTTATGTATTTAGTAAAATTAATAATAATTGTTAATTACATATTTACCTTTGAACCTATTCGTTCATAACAAAACTTACAATAAATTAATATCAGCCAAGTTGCTTTGGTGTGTGTGTGTGTGAACCCTTGCGAAATTGCAGGCTGACATTACAATTAGAATTTACATAAGTTCTACATACATAAAGACAAAATTTGCATCCATTGGGGCTTGAATCTCAATAGAGCAGTTGGTTAGCGCGGTACTCTAGCAAAGTCGTAGGTTCAGATTCTACTCGAGGTAATTTTTTTATTTATGTATTTAATAACATTAATAATAGTTTTTAGTTACATATTTACCTTTGAATTTATTTGTTCATATCAAAACTTACAATAAATTACATATGTATAAATAAATAAATACATTATTTAAAATCAAAAGCTAAGTATTTGTATAATGAAGTCTAGCATTACAGTAACAGTGCCTACCTTACCTACCTAACTGCAGCTTGCCGACAATTTCCATCTGCCAACCCATAAACAAAATGTATGTCTGTGTACTCTTCTTTAGAAACATTTAGATCAACGTAATTTTCTGATTAATAGTATATTAAGTACTTAGAACAGCAAGGACAGTTTACCGATCGACGATAATGTTGGAAGAGATCGGTAAACTCCTTACTGTTCGAAATGCTTATGCTATTTTTTGTGCGTTCAACAATACACTTGATGGCGAAATGGAGGCAAAACACATTTTATTTTCTCTCAAAATTGCTTAAAAGATGACCACAAGCCGAGCCACAAGCGTATGTATTGTCTCCTTAGTAACCTGAATGTTAATGTGACAGTTGTAAAATAATTGTGTCAGAAATTCTGCTAATCAGTAAACTATTATTATTATTATTAAACTACTATTAGTATTATTATTATTACCATTTCCAATTGTAACAATTGTACATTTAATTTTAATATTAATAAATAATACTATACCCAAAACTCTGGCAGGTGTTTCAGTAAACTATGAATTTCACTTACTGTTCGCTGAACGGTAAGTAAATTACTTACCATTCAGTTAGACTCATTAAACAGAAAATGCCACCTACTGTTGTCAAAACAGTGACAGTAAGTTGACAAAAATGAACGATCGCACAAAATAGTATATTAAGTATTAAGAACAGTAAGGACAGTTTACCGACCGACGATAATTTTTGGCGATTGGAGATCGGTAAACTCCTTACTGTTCGAAATGCTTATGCTATTTTTTGTGCGATCAACAATACACGTGATGGCAAGATGTAGGCAAAACACATTTTATTTTATCTCAAAATTGCTTAAAAGATGACCACAAGCCGAGCCACAAGCGTATATATTGTTTCCTTAGTAACCTGAATGTTAATGTGACAGTTGTAAAATAATTGTGTCAGAAATTCTGCTAATCAGTAAACTATTATTATTATTATTATTATTATTATTATTATATGGATAAATATGGAAAATGAATAGATTTAAAGAAAAACCAATGTATACAAAAATGGAAAATTAAATAAAAAAAAAAATGGAGGAAAAATTTGAAAAACGGTCATACAAGGAACAAATTATTATTATTACTTTTTTTTTTTCGAAAATATGGAAAATATTGAAAATTATAAAACTAAACCTAAATATAATGGGAAATAATGGTATGGAATCAATGTATGGAAGTAAAATAATGGAATATGGAAGGGATCGAAAGCATAGAAACTATGGAACTATCGAGAATGGTATTGGGTACAATGTTATATTATGATTGCATTTCGAAATGGAATTGCAACAGACTAATAATACAAAATGTATAAATTATTTAAGTAAAAAACAAATGTAAGCAAATATTAAACTGTAACTTTGGGTACCAATCGAAAAGTTGTATAACTTGGTTGGACCCCTATATTGTAACTTTGATAAATAAACACATTATTATTATTTTTTTTGCAGCATCGATTGCTAGGATCATTAGCTGCTTGAATCACTGTTCGTATTTATATCATGTGTAATATTTTAGATTCTTTTAAGGTAATCCAATAATCGCTTAATTGCTTCCGATTTTGTGCTGTATAGTACTTCATTATTTATGATATACTGCTCTCTAAGTCTGGTGTATTTTGCACAGTAGAGGACTACATGTTGGACTGAAAGTTTTGATTGGCACTCTGTACAAATTGGTGGTTTTGAGCCTAATAGTAGGTGTTCCGAGGAGAATCTAGTGTGGCCAATTCTAATTCGTGTGATTGTGACTGTCTCTTTAAGACTTAAGTTGAGAGGGAGTTGTGCTTGCACCACATGTTTTTTATCATTTTTTAACTTATTATCTGATTGCAACCATTCATCTTGCCAGAGCTTGTTTATTATTAGCGTAACGTTAGATTGCACGTCCGTATGACGTATAGGTTATCTTAAATTATTGTAGTTTTTTGGCATGTGGTCTCTTTCGTTGCCTTGTTCCTGATGCGATGTATCCAATATAGGTGTTTTAATGGTTTTGGTGTGTGTCCGATTTTCGTGTCTGTGGTCTAGGTCTGTTTGTGTTTCAGCGTTTGTGATCCGTACTAGATGGTGTTTCTGTGTCTGCGGGTCGGTTGCCCTGCGTTGTTGCGGTTGAGTGTGCCATTTGTTGTCTGTGGTCGTCGGTCTGTGTCTTGGTCACGTCTTCCCTGGTGCGTCTGTTTCTCGTGTACGTATGCGTGTTTGAGTGTCTGTGTGTCTTGTTGTGTTGTGTGCTGTTTGTGTTATGAGTGTGTGTGTGCCTGGTGTGTTGTGTGTATTGCTGTGTTCGGTGGTTTCTGCTGCTGGTGTAGTCGTGTGTCTGATGCTGGTGTGTTGTGTGCTGGTGTGCCTGGTGTGTGGATCTGTGTGTTGGTGTCTGGTGTTAGGTGGTCTGTGTGTGTTGGTGTGTCGTGTGTCTGTGTTTTGTGCTGCGTGTTTGCGGTGGTACTGGTTGCCTGTGTGTCGGTGTGTGTGGTTTGTGTCTGCGTGTGTTGTGTAGCGTGGTGGTGTGTCTGGTGTGTCTAGTGTGTTGCGTGTGTTGGTGATGTGCTGCCTATCTGTTTGGTAGTGTTGTGTGTGTATGTTGTTAGTCTGTGTGCTGCGTGTGTTGGTGTGTGTGCTTATGTGTTCGTGTTGCGTGTTGGTGTGTCTCCTTGTGCTTGCTGTACTCTTATCCGTGTGTTGCCCGATTTGTTGTGTTACTATGTGTATGTGTGTTGCATATGTATGGTGGGTCTGTGTTGTGTCTTAGCGAAATGTGTTGTTTGCGTGTGTAGCGTGTGGTGTGTTCGTGCTGTTCGTGTGCTGCTGTGTTTCTGTCGTTAGTTATTTGGTGTGTTTGTGTAGTGTGCTCGTGTGTCTGATGTTGGTAATTTGTGTTATACTGTGCTCGTGATGCATGTGTCTCGTGTGCTGTGTGTGATGTCGTCTCGTAGTCAAAACGTGATATTTCGTCGTCTTTGTGTTGCGTGTGAGGTGTGTTGGTTGAGATATTTCCTCTTATTCCCGTGTGTAATTGCGTGTGTCTGTGTGTCTGCGTGTAGCTGCTGTATCATGAAATGTATGATGATGTCCTTTGCAAGTCTGACTGATATGTTAATGTGTGTACGTGTTGATGGTCGGATGTTCTCTTGTGTGGATGAATCTTTGTTCTAGCCGGTTAACTGGTTGGTGTGCTGGTTGTTGCCATGCTCGTGTGGATGTGTGATGTGTTGCTGTTTTTGTGTCGTGTTTGGTGCTCGTGCTCGTCGCTGTCCGTGTAACTGTGCTCCGTGATTTGTGTCCCTGTGTCTGCGTGTTGGTGTGTTTGTGTTAGATGTGTCGATGTCTCCGTGCTGGTGTGTTTGCGTGTGTGTTCAGTGTCTCCGTGTTAGAAGTATAGGGACGTGTGTTGCTTTGTGTCTGTGTGTGTCTGTGTGTTCGTGTGTCTTGCTGTGTGTCGCTGTGTTGCTGTTGTGTTGCGTGTGTATGCTGTGTGTGTGTTGCGTGTGCTTGGTGTGTTGGTGTGTTGGTTGTCTTGTTTGGTGTTGTCTGTGTGTGTTGTGTTTGTGTGTCTGCGTTGTGGGGTTGTGTTTGCGTGTGTACTGTTCTGCCGTATGCACGTGTCTTTGCGTGTCGCGTGTGTCTGCGTTGTCTGCGTGTATGTAGCTTGTCTGGTGGTGTTGCGTGTCTTGCGGTGTCTGCGTGTTCTGTGTGTCTGTAGCATTGTCTCGGGCTGGTTCGTAGTTCCCGTTTGGACTGTGTGTCGTGGTCTGCGTGTCTGCAGTGTGCAGTTGTATTTCGAGTGTCTGCGTGTCTGGTGTCTGCGTGTCTGCGTGTTCTGTGGTCTGCTTGTGTCTGCGTGTGTCTGCGTGTGATCTGCGTGTCTGCGTTGTCTGCGTGTCTGCGTGTCTGCGGTGTCTGCGTGTCTGCAGTTGCTCTGGTACTGCTTTCGTGTGTATTTGCTTGCCCGCGATTTGATGTTCCTTCCGTTGTACTAACAATCGCTTCTTTTATGGTTCATAGTCTGC
Organism: Vesta saturnalis; assembly: GCA_036346205.1. Classification (NCBI taxonomy): domain Eukaryota; kingdom Metazoa; phylum Arthropoda; class Insecta; order Coleoptera; family Lampyridae; genus Vesta; species Vesta saturnalis. Next base: position 1,779,317 of record JARFJB010000673.1, read on the forward strand.
GTGTCTGTTGTTTCGACCCACGGTGTTGTCGGTGTGTCTGCTGTGTCTGCGTGTGTCTGCGTGTGTCTGCGTGTGTCTGCGTGTGTCTGCGTGTGTCGTGTGTCTGCGTGTGTCTGCGTGTGTCTGCGGGTGTCTGCGTGCAGTTGTCTGGTGTAACTGCTGTCTGCGTGTGTCTGCGTGTGTCTGCGTTTGATGTCTTCCCGTGTGTCTGCGTGTGTCTGCGTGTGTCTGCGTGTGTCTGCGTGTGTCTGCGTGTCTGCGTGTGTTGCGTGTGTCTGCCGGTGTGTCTGCGTGTGTCTGCGTGTGTCGGGTTGGTAGTGTGTCTGCGTTCTGGTGTTCTTGTGTCTGCCGGTGAATGCGAGTGTGTTCACAGTGTCTAGTGTGTTGCGTGTGTCTGCGTGTTCTTGATTGTTGATTTGCGTGTGTCTGCGTGTGTCTGCGTGATGTGTGGGCGTGTGTTGCTGTGTGTTCGCGTCCGTCTGAAACTTGCGTGTGTCATCGTGTGTCTTGCTGTGTTGCGTGTGTAACATGCGTAGGTGTGTTCGCGTGTGCTGGTCGTGTATGTGTGTCGCCTGTGTGTCTGTGTTTTGTGTGTCTGTATTGCCGTGTAGCGTGTCGAGTGTTAAGTAGTTGCAGTGTGTGATGCGATGTGTCAGGGTAGACGTATGACGCTGTGTTGCGTGTGTCTGGCAGTGCAATTAGCGTGTGTTGCGATGTGTTCCAGTGCGTGTGTGCGGTGTGCGGTTGCGTGTGTGCGTGTACGTTGTCGCTGTGCTGTGTGTGCCTGTGTACGCTGGTGCCTGCGTGTGTTGTGCGTGTGCTGTGCGGTGTGTGCGCGTGTCGCAGTGTGTGATGCTAGTGCGGTTGTCGCTGGTGTTTTCGTTGCGCTGTGTGTCGTGTGTCTGCCTGTGTGTGTGTGCGTCGTGTGTGCGTTGGTTGTGCGTGTGTGCGCGTGTCGTTTCTGTATCCGTTGACGTGTGTGCGCGTGGGTCTGCGTTGTTGCTGTTCGCGTGTGTGCCGTCGTTCGTAAAGTGTGGTGTGTGCGCGTGCTGCTCTGTTGTGTGTCAGTGTGTGTGCGCGTGTGTGCGGTGTTGTGCGTGTGTGCTGTGCGGTTGCGTGCTTTGTGCGCAGTGTTGCCGGTGTGTGTGCGCGTGTGTTGCGTGTGTGCGTGTGTGCGCGTGGCTGCCTCTGTGTGCGGTCGTGAGCGCGGTGTGCGGTGTCTGTGCGCGTGTGTGCGCGTGTGTCGCGTGTGTCGCATGGTGCGGTTGGCGAGTGCGGTGTGAAGCGTGTGTGGCGTGTGGAGTTTCTTTTTGACGTATTTGTGAGCGTGTGTGCATGCCCGTGTGCCCGGTGTTGCGCGTTGCTTGCCTTCGTGTGCCGTTCTTGTGCGTTGTGCGTGTTGTCCGTGTGCGCGTGTGTGCCTGCATTGTCGTTAGTTGGCGTTAGCGAATGTCCAGCTTGGCGGTGTTGCGTAGCTTGATGCGCTATGTGCGCTGAGTAGTAATTCGTGCCGTCGTTGCGCGTAACGAAACGTGCGCGTGTGAGCGTGCGTGTGCAAATGATGTGCGCCAAAGTAGTTGTCCTGCAGTGTGGGAGTTGTTGTGTCTGTGACAGTTACAACGTGCGCTGTGCGCGTGTGTGCCGAATTAATTGCGAGTTGTGCCGTGTGTGCGTTTCGTGGCGTATTGGTTGTTCCAATTGCAAATGTGCAGCGTGGGCGCTGTGATTGCGGTTTTGCGCAGTGTTGTGCGCTTGTGCGCGTTGGTGCGCTGTGTCGCGTGTGTGCGCGTGTGTGCGCGTGTGTGCGCGTGTCGCGTGTGTGCGCTGTGCGCTGTGTGCGTGTGTCGCGTGTGTGCGCGTGTGTGCGCGTGTGTGCGCGTGTGTGCGTGTGGCGCTGTGTGCGCGTGTGTGCGCGTGTGCGCGGTGTGCGGTGTGTCGCGTGTGTGCGCGTGTGTGCGCGTGTGTGCGCGTGTGTGCGCGTGTGTGCGCGTGTGCCGTGTGTGCGCGTGTGTGCGCGTGTGTGCGTGTGTGCGCGTTGTGCGCGTGTGTGCGCGGTGTGCGCGTGTGTGCGCGTGTGTGTGGTGGTGTGCGCGTGTGTTTTTCTTTTGCGCCTCTGGATTCATCATCCATCTCTATCTGACCTATTTCCAGTTGGTCTTTACTTTGTATCGTTGGCTTCTTAAAAGGAGCCATCCTTTCGTTTTTCATAATAAATACCGATTTAAGTGTATCTACCAAGGTGGGAATAAGTTCTTTAGCTAGTTCTGTAAATTCTACCTTCTCTTTACAGCTAAAAGTGCTTGGCTGTACGACGCATTACCAGCTACTGTTGGTTTAATCACAATTTTCTTTGCCTCGAAGTATGACAGATTCTCTTTGACTTTTATTTCCTGTATTGCCACTTCCTGCTTTTATAAAGGGCAGTCCTTACTTCTGGCGTTGTGATCGCCTTACAATTGACACATGCAATCGGTTGATCGCATGGCCTGCCTTCATGTGTGCTTTTACCACAAACGCAGATTTGGGAGTTACTACATTTAGCAGCAGTGTGACCAAATCTTTGACATCTGAAGCACCGCATGGGTGCTGGTACATATAGGCGAACTGCTGACCGATAAAACCCTGCTTTGACCTTTTCAGGAAGTTTTACTTTATTGAACGTCAATATATGGGAAGGCGTATCTATCAATTCTCCATTGACCCTGGTCTTAATGCGCCTTACATCTATCACACCTTCTGATGCCATTTCTCTTTATTATTATTATTATTATTATTATTAAACTATTATTATTATTATTACCATTTCCAATTGTACATTTAATTTTAATATTAATAAATAATACTATACCCAAAACTCTGGCAGGTGTTTCAGTAAACTATGAATTTCACTTACTCTTCGCTGAACGGAAAGTAAATTACTTACCGTTCAGTTAGACTCATTAAACAGAAAATACCACCTACTGTTGTCAAAACAGTGACAGTAAGTTGACAAAAATGAACGATCGCACAAAAGTAATATTAATCACCTGCAAATCTGGAGAAATTATGATTACTGTCATTTGAAACAAATTATTAACAAACCATACGACTCGATTAATTTTTTTTACCGAATTAAATATTAAAATTCTGCCATTTTTTCAGTTTCAGTTAACGATAATTAGGATTAATTATCCACAAAATTTCAGCTAAAAGCTCAAGCAGGTAGGCGCATTGTGAACTTGCGGTTATTTGTGACAAATTTTGTTAGTCAAACATTGATAGTATTGTTCTTGACAATATTACAGATTAATTCGGCTACTGGAAATTGTACCGAAAAGTAGTCCTAAGAAAAATGATCTTCATTTTTCCAGTGATGAATTTTGGTATGTGTCCATAAAATCATCAAAGAACGAACGACTCGATTAGTTTTTTTTTTTCCGAATTAAATATTAAAATTCTATTTCTATAGTTTTAGTTGTTTTAAACTGAAATTTGGTATTATTGCTAACGATAATTACCATTAATCATTCTCAAAGTTTCAGCTAAATGAGACCAATTTTTTGGGAGCCACAAGCCATACAGTTTTTCTGAAAGTTTAAAAATATTGACTTTTTTTTGTTTAACTGTAACTGAAACTCCATTCCCCAAAATTGTCACCACTGAATTGGCCACCCGTGATATTAGTAGTAAAAGTGTCCTTAGCTTCCAGTTATCGCGTACCATTTCTGTAGACAACCGAAGAAAAAAAATTATAAGTCAAAACATCTCCAATTGTTGTCCTCTTTGTCTTTGGGTATGCGTCTATTACCGGGACACCCTGTATGTGCCGATGGAACTCTTTGGTTTATAATACATAGAAAAATAGCACCAATTGTAGGGTTCGTAGGTAAATAACCAATCAGAGGCCAAACAATTGCCGGTGGAGGTTTTGTGTCAGAATCATTTGTGCTTGCAGTGTAGCGGTATATTTATGCCACTTATGGCAATAATTCTCAGGATGTGGCGAACTAATTGGAGGTACCAGTAAGTTTTGAAATGATCCATATTTAGTTACTAGAATATAAGACTAATATATTCAGAGGCGGTTGCACTAAGGCAGGCTTAGCAAGGAATACCTTAAGCATGGTACCAAAAATTCATTGGATAATCTTGGACTCTTGGCGCAAATGACAAGTGTCTCCAACAACCATTTTTCTTAGCTTAACTTAAATTGATTAATTAGATTTAAGCCACCTTTGTGTGTTGCGAAAAATAGATCTCGAATTCAATGTATAGTAATACGGAAATGCGGTTGCGGAAATAAACACGAAATAAGTTTTGTTAGAAGATACTTTCTGGGATAAAAAAATTATTTAGGAATTATTTTTGGGTTATTTTAGTTTTGCTGACCATATTAGTACCAAAGTTGTAAGTATTCATTGTGTATACTTTATCACACAAAATTAATGCGATTACCTACTTTTAAAAAACATGTTGATACAAATTTAATAACTTTCTGGTGCTTGATATCAATAGGGTAATATATAACGTATATTACAACTATGCGTTACATGTTCTTCGAAAAATATCACATTAAATAGAATTTTAATTATAGAATATGGGTAACCGTATAACACGGAACGATACTATCTATATAAGATAATGTAAAATTAATAATCAATATTAAATATAAATCATTTGATGGAGCTGACAAGATGTAATTAATAAGGGTTAGGAACAGGGCGTTGGAAAAGAAAATTAAGAAATTCAAGAATGTCATGTTATACAAACACCTTCTCAATTTTAAAATAGGTACAGAGGAATTTAAAACATAAATCCCAACAGAAAAAGCAAAGACAAATTAACGTAAGGAAATATACCAAAGGGATTTATTTAAGTTTATCTTACACTTAAAATGGTACATTAAAAACATACGGCTAAATGAATTGTTTATCCTGCCTAAAAGAAAAGTATGTTGAAAAACAAGGTAAACATTACCTATTTATTCCGGCGATTTTTATACCATAATTTCATAATGCTTTTATTGATGTAATTAAGTTTTAATCGATTAAGCATTGTTAACTTGCAGACAATGTAGATAAACCGCCAATTAATCATTGTTAATGCAGAAACGCTTAACATCATATTTAACAATTTTTTTTTAAATAAATATTAAATCAATTTTCATAGTATACATGTGATGTGGCATGTCATGTGCCGGAAAAAAGTTTGACATGTTCTTATAGATAAGATAGTAACAAACATTTTCTGTTTTTGGTGTCAACTAAAATTTTACAACACTGGTCGTGTCATTTTTCTATGACGTAATGTGGAGCAACGCTTTAAAACGTTTCTTGAGACATTTTGAAACATAAAGTAACACACACACACACGCACGCAGGTACGCACGCACCCATGCACCCACGTACGTACGCGAGTACGCACGCACACACGCATGCACGCATCCACTCACGGACGCACACACGCGTGCACGAACGCACGCACGCACACCCAAAAACGCACCCACACACACTCACGCACGCACCACTGCTCTTTTGTCTGTGACGTAACGTGTAGCAATGCTTTATGAAGTTTCTTGAGCAATTTTGAAACATAAAGTAAACACACACACACACGCACTCACGCACGCACGCACTCATACCACACACACACACACACACGCACGCACGCAACGCACGCACGACCAACGCACCACACACGCACGCAGCACGCACGCACGAACGCACGCACGCACGCACGCACACACGCACGCACGCACGCACGCACGACAGCACGCACGCACGCACGCAAACGCACGCACGCACGCAACGCACGACACGCACGCACGCACGCACGCACGCACGCACGCACACGCACGCACGCACGCACCACGACACGCACAGCAAACAGACAACACACAACACACAACACACAAACACACAACACACAACACACAACACACACAAACACAAACACACAAACACACAAACACACAACACAAACACACACAACACACAACACACAACAAAACACACAACACACAACAACACAAACACACAAACACACAACACACAACACACACAAACACAACAACACACAAACACACAAACACACAAACAACACACACACACACACACACAACACACAACACACACACACACACACACACAAAACACACAAACACACAAACACATAAACACACATAACACACACACACACACACATACACACACACACACACAAGCACACAACACACACACACACACACACACACACACACACAATTACACACATGTACAGTCACAATTTCTACAACATAAATCACACTAAACACTGAAGTAAAACATTACACACATCACACACACTTACACACACACACACACTACACTTTACACATCACACACATCACAAGACACACAAATTTACACTTACACACATATTTAACGACATACAGCACATCTTTTGACTTACACACGACACACCAGCCTACACGCTGTTCTGTCACTTACACATACGTACACACACGTACACACACTAGTAATCTAAAATGTAAGTCCAAGGTTTATGAACATTTATTATTAGAAAATATAAACTGGTAAAAGTATTCACATCCAAATTTAACACACTAAATATATTGTTAAATCACAAATCCAAGAAAGATGTAAGTTTACCTTAATATTTAACGACTGCAATAGTTTTGATTGTGCAATGAAAATGTAATGTGCTGGTTTTGTCATTATTTTAACATACGTTAAATTAGTACAATACTGTAATAGCTTAACATATTTAATTTATGAAGCATTTACTTCGAGGTCGAGGAAAAATACTGGAAACTACTGAACATATCAACAGTTTATATTAAAATTAAAGCATACCAGTTTGTCTTTTTTTAATTATAAGATGCCAAAACCTATTGAATCTGAGATTTTCTTCATTCTTGTTTAAATTATTACGGAGTTAGATATATTTCACTCGCCTCTCGTTGTAGACGAACATAATGAGTTTGCCTTAATACGATTTTCATACTGGCAAATTCATTATGTTCGACTATAGCGAGAAGCTACTACTAAACACCCCAATAACTTAAACAGGCAAGAAGAAGATCTCAGATAGAAATTTTGATCTTGTATTAAAAGGTCGCAAATGGCCATGATATTATTTTTAACTGTTGGTATGTCTAGAATTTTGGCTGTGTTTCACCTAAACCTTGAAGTAAATGCTTTACCAATTAAGTACGTTGTTACCACAGCATTGAACTAATTTAAGTTTGCAGTTAAAGTTTTTTACAATTTGGAATGTCCACCCACGTTCTGTACGCACATCAGGCAACTCTTATGAATTAAATCGACAGCACGCCTAAACTATATCTAACTGTCACTTAAAAGGTCGCAGCAAACGTATTTGGGCCACTAGTTCTTCCGTGTTCTTATTCTTCCCTCATAAACCCTAATTTTTAATGAGCAACAAAGGTAAAAGTCGAGTGGCGTTAAGTCTGGATTTATTGGCGGACACCTCGCTGGACCAAACTGCCCGATCCATTTATTTGCAAAATTTTTACGTATCCAGTCTCCAATTATTCTAGAATTATGCGCAGGGCAACAGTCCATCTGGAACCATAAATTTATCCGCTTATGCAATGGCATATCATCCAAAAAAATCAATAACTTTTTGTTAAAAATTTAAAGAAAACCTTGTGCTTTAAGTTCATGGGCTAAAATGATCGGACGGAAAAGTCGATTTCGCCTTAACTGGTAAATGTAGCTTCATCAGACCACAGAATTTGATCCCTTCCCCAGATTCTTAGCATGTCCAATTACAATATTTCATACTCGTAGCACTAACTTCGGGAAGAAAACGTTGAACCCTTGTATGGGTGAAGTCCATTTCTTCGTAATACTGTGTACACCGAGCTCTTAGAAGATTTAATTAGAATCCCCAATAGCCTTGTAGTGGTCGAAGGATATTACTTTATTTTGAACTGCCACAGATATTTCCTCGAGATATGCATTTGCAACACCTTTGCTTCGTGTCCTCGCGGAACACCCGTCGCTACTGTACGAAGAAATAAGGATACACACAAGTAGCTGTAGACGTAGTACGTGGGAAAAGTGTTGCACATTCCTGTGCAGCTGTTTCGGCATATCCATCAACAAAACCGTAGACATAGAGCATATCCCGGTACTCCAAATTAGAGAACATCGTTATTAATTATTTGAGATTTAGAAGTATGTGCCCCTCGTAATAACATTAATGTCAAACTCCATAAGTTTCAGACAGGACTAGATCCCTACCTGGCTATTGAAATTCGTTTCCGGCCACAAGTAAAATTATTTTACTCGGATGAAGAAAAAGTTTTAAATAAGGCACACACTTTTTTCGCAAATTCATTCCAAAATATTGTTTATATTGACTTATGTTTAAAAGAGCATCATTCGCCCGTATGACTGAAATCCGAGGATATGAATATTTGCAAGAGATTTACCCCCCTTCTCATACGACTGCCTTAGTTTATTACATACTGTTTTGAAATACACCAGGCAACCTCTTACAAATATTTTTAAGTTTTTCAGAAAAATGGCATATTAAAAATTATTTTTCTTTTAAGTACGGCTACTTTAACCAAAAACGAACAAACTAATGATATGTACTGCCCTTAGAATGAACGTCCATTTGTAATTCAAATCTACTGGTCAGATTTTTTTTCAAGGAACAAACAATGCGTTTTATGGTATTGTCAGAAAACTTTAAGGAAACTGACACAGAGAGTATTTTATGGAAATTTTTTTTGCAAACGAACTGTAAAATGGCCCATTCAGGTTTCGAAGTTCTAGGGAAGCACCTAAAGGTATGGAAATAAAGTCTCTATGCATTGCAGTTCAATAATTGATAATTCCTTTTTTTCTTTCAGATAATCGAACAGAATGCTCACAAAAGAAGAGCGAACAGTGTGTGTGTTCGTGTGCCCGTGTGTGCTGTGCGATGTGCGTGTGAACAGGTGCGGTGGCGATTTCACCCGTAAATTTAGAAAGCGAAGCACCGTCAAGGTGTGCGAAATAAAGAATTGTGCGTGTAACAAATTTAAACGTGAGCGGGCAGTGTGTCATGATGAAGCGTTCTGGAACCCGTGCATGAACGTGCGGTAACGGTGCGTGTGCGTGTGCGTGGTGCGTGCGTGCGTGTGCGTGTGCGGTGCGTGCGCGTGTCGTGCGTTCCTGTGCGTGTGCGTTGCGTGCGTGTGCGTGCGTGCGTGAGTGCGTGTCGTGCGTGCGTTTGCGTGCGTGTGCGTGTGCGTGTGCGTGTGGTGTCGTGCGTGCTGTGCGTGTGCGTGTGCGTGACGTGTGCGTGCGTGTCGTGTGCGTGTGTGCGTGTGCGTGCGTGTGCGTGCGTGCTGCGTGTGCGTTGCGTGCTGTGTGCGTGTGCGTTGCGTGTGCGTGTGCGTGTACGTGCGTGTGCGTGTGCGTGCGTTGCGTGTGCGCGTGTGTCGTGCGTGTCTGTGCGTGTGCGTGCGTGCGTGCGTCGTGGTGTGCGTGTTCGTGTGCGTGTGCGTGTGCGTGTGCGTGCGGTGGTCGTGCGTGTGCGTACGTGTGCGTGTTGCGTGCGTGCTGTCGTGTCGTGTCGCGTGCGCGTGCGTGCCGTGTGCGTTCTGTGCGTGCGTGCGTGCGCGTGCGTGTGTGCGTGTGTGCGTGTGTGCGTGTGCGTGCGTGTGTGCGTGTGGTGTGTGTGCGTGGTGCGTGTGTGCATGTGTGCGTGGCTGTGTGCGTGTGTGCGTGTGCCGTGTGTCCGTCTGTGCGTGTGTACGTTTATGCGTGTGCTGCGTGTGCGCGAGTGCTGTGTCCGTGTGCGTGTGTGCATCTGTGCGTGTGTGTGCGTTGCGTGTGTCGTGTGCGTGTGTGCGTGTGCGTGTGCGCGTGTGCGTGTACGTGTTTGTGTGTGCGTGTGGTGCGTGTGTGCGTGTGTGCGTGTGTGTGCGTGTGCTGTACGAGTGTGTCGTGTGTGTGCGTGTGCGTGTGGTGTGCGTGTGCGGTGCGTGCGTGTGCGTGTGCGTGTGCGTATGCTGTGTGTGCTCATGTGCGTGTGCGTGTGTGCGTGTGTCGTGTGCGTGTGCGTGTGTGCGTGTGCTGTGTGTGTGTGGTGTGCGTGTGCGTGTGCGTGTGGTGTGTGTGTGTGCGGGTTCGTGTGCGTGTGCGTGCGTGTGCTTGTGAGTGTGAGTGTGCGTGTGTGTAGTGAGTGAATGTGTTTGTTAATTTTGTTAGATTCATTTTAATTGTTATTAGTCAGATTCTTGTAATTGTTGACACTCAACAGGTTTTCCCATATTTTATTTATCTCTGTTATTATATATATATATATATATATATATATATATATATATATATATATATGCGTGTTCGTGTGCGTGTGCGTGCGCGTGTGCGTGTGAGGGTGCGTGCGCTTGCGCGTGGTCGTACGCGTTCCTGTGCGTGTGCGTGTGCGTTTGCGTGTGCGTGTGCGCGTTCCTGTGCTTGTGCGTGTGTGTTTGCGTGTGCGTGTGTGTTTGCGTGTGCGTGTGCGTGTGCTTATGAGTGTGTGTATATGTGAGTGAATGTGTTTGTTAATTTGGGTAGATATATTTGAATTGTTATTACTCAGATTCTTGTAATTGTTGACACTCAACAGGTTTTCCCATACTTTATTTATCTCTGTTATATATATATATATATATATATATATATATATATATATATATATATATATATGTATATATATATATATATATATATATATATATATATATATATATATATATATATATATATACACACACATTCATTGTGACCATGACGTTGAAGCAGGATAGTTTTAAAAAATTTTATACGTATTTTAATTAATATTTCACGATTACTGTATAATTTGCAAGTATTTTAAGTATTTTAGTTTGTAATTGTTGATAGAATTTTTGTAGTTCCTCCCTGAAGATGATATTTTAATTCATTTATATCCAAACGTTTTGTTTTGCTATTTGAAGATGTTAGTGTTTTTTAATTACGAGTTTCAATTCATTAAAGACTAATAGGAATGTTTTGGTTGTCACTTAATGTTAATTCGAGAATTGATTACGGTTCAGTCACAGATGATACTTCGTTACGGTTAGAGTACAGTATGGATAGTTTTGTGTAAAAAAGTATTTTCGTTATTTTAAGTTTTAGAAATTCTCTTAGGTAGAAGGAAAAAATTAAGTTGTTTTAAAATTAAATTGTCATTCTTTTGCTATTGTTGTTATAAAAGCTTTATATTGAATTTCGGATTGGAATTTGTCGTATTTAGTTGAAACGGATTCATTTGTTAGAATCAATTTAAATTAAGATCGTGAATATGATATAAATTGTTCCCAAGGTTTAAAATTAAAAACACATTTTGTTATTGAGAGATAAAATTCCAAGTTGTTTTCCTTATTATGTTTCCGTTCACATTTATTTGAGGAAAGGTGCCAAGATTCTTTTGCAGTACAGCTTACCGATTTATTTTTAATTAAGAATCATCATTATAGGAGAAGCCAATATTCGTCTAAATTACAATATGACCTCGGTAAATTTTTATGCATGTGCACCGTAAGTGTAGATAAGCGTTGGTTGTTTGAAAAGCTTTCCACGGAGTTTATATGTGAAAGAAAAATATGACGTAAATTCTCTCGAACATTTACTCAAAGGGGATACCGTTTTTACCGCGTTTATAATTCGAATAAATGTGTTTTATGATTGGTTGTTCTTAAAATTGAATATGGTGTAACTGAATGTATGTCCTCAGCCTTGGACTTGATCTGGTGCAGTATGGTTTACGAGAGTGCACCGCTTTTACCGTCGATGTTGCCGGTCTTTCCTGAACGTATCGTAGACTGCGGGTCCGTTTCGCCTTTGTGCGGTTCTTGTTGATGGTTCACCAGGCCGCAGAACTTTGTGTGGCTTATCGTGGCCTACTAGACCTACTTATCATTCTTGAGGTAAGGATAGTGTTTTTACAAGTGCTTTCTGAGCTTTTATCGTTTTTGCGGATTTTATATATTGTTCATGGTGGAGCATTGTGTGTCCGAAACTTTATGTTTTTTCGTGCTCCTGTAAACAGCCTTTAATAGGTCAGATCTAGCTTTGTATATATCGTCAATAAGAAGATGCCGTTTAAATAAATATACCGTATTTTAGTAATAAGTTTTGGATGCGTGAATTAAGTCAATCAACGCTTTGTAGATAGTGCATTTACGTTAGACCAAATGAAGAATTAGTTAACGTGGTTTTGATTATTAACTGTCGTAATTCAGAAGGCATTTTGTGTCAAGTAGCCAGTTTCGATCAAACCGAACCTGGGGCACAATTGAATGATCTGTTTCATTGTAATCCAGAGGACGGAGTGTAATCTAGTTTTATAACATGATGCTAATTAAACGTAAACCTTTACATTTTTTTATTCTGGTGTTATAAATAAAGTGTTTTTTGTGTTTATGTGGAAGGATGCGCACTCTTGCCTTATGTAATCTATCGTATAAAGGCCCTTCAGGCAATTTATATCTATATCCTGAATTTTGTAAATTTTTTATTTGGGAAAATTTTGTGTATTGAAAGTTTATATTACCAATATTTTGTATTATTTCCGTTGTATTTAATGAAAGGTATTTGTTTATAACATACGGTAACTGACCGAATTTGATTATTTTTTTAGATTTCTTGTTTTGAAATGCTAACTTCAATGTGTTTTCGTAATTGTAGCAAAATTTAATGTGTAATCGTCATAATATACGACCATTTTTAGTTGTATAAAATTATTAGAAAGAGAATCAAATTACAAGAAGAGATTATTTTAAGAAATGATTCATATTAAAAAAATACCAGTTGCGTTAAACTATAAAAGTGATATGGATAACCTTAGCGTTATTTATTATTATCTTATATTTAGGATTCATTACTGTAGAATTATTACTGCGAGATTTGTACATAATATTTATTAAGATAGCTGTTTATTACTGCCGTCAACAAATGTCGTCTTTATACCTGTTTGTTAAATTTAATTTCTATTTTTAATGTAACTATATCGTAAGTTAGGCTCCCTAAAAATTGTTAACTTGTTATTTATATTTATTATTCGTTTACCGAAGTTTTTCCCTGAAGAAGCATTGAATAAATGCGAAATATTGGAGATATAGATAAAAAGTTTATTTAAACTATAGAAATTGCCAATATCCCCTAACAAGTTTTAATCTATTTAATTGACTGGCAAGTAAAATTTAGTACAAATATATATATATATATATATATATATATATATATATATATATATATATATATATATATATATATATATATATATATATATATATACAGGGTGTTTCATTAAGGCTGGCCACCGGCCATATTTCAGAAACTAGTGGACATAACAAGTGGAGAAAAAATTCATTATAAAAGTCGCCACGAGAAAATCCTGGAAATTATTTTAAGTTCCGTAATTCATCGCAAGGGGCGCAATTGAAAATTAAAAATAAAATTATAAATTTCTCCGAAAATTCCCACATTAAGGCATACCTTTGGTAACATCGTTAGAAAGCTTAGACAATTCTGCATCATTTTGGTCTAAGGCTCATTGGCGTACTGACCTTAATAAGAGTGGGGGAAGCTATTGAATGTGTATTCATTTAAATCACTGTTATTTTTAAACGACTTATCCGATTGTAGTAAACCTAGGCTTGTTTAGAAGAAAAAGGTAAGTACTTTTAACTGTCGTATCCATTGGTACGCGATAGCTCATAATAAAATTGTTAGAGGGCGCAATTTGTAATAATACCAGTATTTTTGATTTTGATTTATAGAAAAATTAAATCATACTGTATAATTATGACATCATAAGCGGAAAGTAGCTTAAATTTGTAACAAAAAACGTAAATAACGCAATTTGATATCTTTATTTGTTCCAGAGTTATGGCGAAAAGAAGACTTTTTAACCGTTTAATTTAATAATTGATTGTTGCTATGGTTTCTTAAGGTGTATAGGTTGGATTAGTAATGAGGAATCTGCATTTATCATAGTCTGTGCCTCCCTTCACACTCTATCTAGGCTTAGGACTAGTCCAAACTAAGCAAATTGCAAAATTTGGAACGTGTTTAGAGGCCAACGGGCCATAACAACGATATCAAAGTAATGATTGATTTTGTTTAAGAAACTTTTTAATAGAATGGTAAAAATCATGAACAACTGTTAAAAACTAGTGAAAATCTATAAATGTTCAAATTGACGGCCGTTTTGTAAAAACAACTATTAATTCTTCTTCTGTGCGTTTATAACATCATATAAAACTTCTAAGGCATAATTCTAATGTGGTGTGTTTTAAAATAATAATCTAATTTGCTGCGGAACAAAGTCGGCTCGTTTCCATGGAGGTAAATAAATTGAAATAGTTGTCAACTTACTTAATTTTGATTAATGTTGTGTTGTAAAAATTTTTTCCTTCATTAGTTTTGGGTTTCATTGTACCTTATCAGAAATTAGTGCTATCCTTCAAAAATGTCGTATACCAATGCTGCCGAGGCTTACGACATGCTTGCCGTGTATTATGAATGTTTTCAAAATGCAGCTATTGCGGAACGACAATACGCTATCAGATATCCTGATCGTAGGCACTACACTAGAAAAGTGTTTCGGCGAATGGCAACACGTTTAAGACAAACAGGAAATGTACGACGTATTCCACTTCCTGTCAGAAGACGTCGCATAAGAAATGAAGACAATAGTATCAATGTTCTTGCGTACGTAGAATCGGAGCCTCACGTAAGCATCAGGGAGATTTCCACAGAACTAGGTGTAAGTGTTGCTTCTGTGTTCAGAATTTTAAGGGATTTTAAGCTGCATCCTTATCATCTAGTTTTACACCAGGCTTTATCAGACACTGATTTTGACAGGCGGCTCGACTATTGCTATTGGCTGAGAGACATGTATAGTGAAAATCTTCGATTCCTTTCCAAAGTTTTATGGACCGATGAGGCTACTTTTACTAGCTGCGGCAGAGTTAATTTGCACAATATGCATTATTGGTCGCAAACAAATCCTCACTGGATGCGCGAAGTGGATCACCAAAACAGATGGAGTGTAAATTTGTGGTGTGGTGCTTTAGGTGACAGAATTATCGGACCATTTGTTTTTCATGGACACCGAAATGGTGAATCTTATTTAAACTTTTTACAAAATGACTTGCCCAATCTTTTAAAAGACATTCCCCTTGACGTGAGATCCCTGTGGTATCAACATGATGGATGTCCTTCACACTATTCCCGAAGAGTCCGTGATTTCTTAAATGTTAGATACCCAAATCGCTGGATGGGAAGGGGTAGTTTGTTTCCGTGGCCACCTAGATCCCCGGATTTAACTGTATTAGATTTCTACTTGTGGGGAAGAATAAAAGATATTGTTTACGAAACGAGACCAACCACCCGAGAGGACATGATTCACCGAATTGAAATTGCAATAAATTCCACGAGACGAAATCGAAACAGCTGTTTCCAGTACGAGAAGAAGAACTAATAGTTGTATTTTACACAACGGCCGTCAATTTGAACATTTATAGCTTTTCACTTGTTTCTTAACAGTTGATCATGATTTTTTACCATTCTATTAAAAAGTTTCTCAAACAAAAATCAATCATTACTTTGATATCGTTGTTATGGCCCGTTGGCCTCTAAACACGCTCCAAATTTTGCAATTTGCTTAGTTTGGACTAGTCCTAAGCCTAGATAGAGTGTGATGGGAGGCACAGACTATGATAAATGCAGATTCCTCATTACTAATCCAACCTATACACCTTAAGAAACCATAGCAACAATCAATTATTAAATTAAACGGTTAAAAAGTCTTCTTTTCGCCATAACTCTGGAACAAATAAAGATATCAAATTGCGTTATTTACGTTTTTTGTTACAAATTTAAGCTACTTTCCGCTTATGATGTCATAATTATACCGTATGATTTAATTTTTCTGAATAAAATCAAAAATACTGGTATTATTACAAATTGCGCCCTCTAACAATTTTATTATGAGCTATCGCGTACCAATGGATACGACAGTTAAAAGTACTTACCTTTTTCTTCTAAACAAGCCTAGGTTTACTACAATCGGATAAGTCGTTTAAAAATAACAGCGATTTAAATGATTACACATTCAATAGCTTCCCCCACTCTTATTAAGGTCGGTACGCCAATGAGCCTTAGACCAAAATGATGCAGAATTGTCTAAGCTTTCTAACGATGTTACCAAAGGTATGCCTTAATGTGGGAATTTTCGGAGAAATTTATAATTTTATTTTTTAATTTTCAATTGCGCCCCCTTGCGATGAATTACGGAACTTAAAAATAATTTCCAGGATTTTCTCGTGGCGACTTTTATAATGAATTTTTTTTCTCCACTTGTTATGTCCACTAGTTTCTGAAATATGGCCGGTGGCCAGCCTTAATGAAACACCCTGTATATATTGAATTTTAGGTGAACTTGGCGAAAAGATTTTTAGAGTAGAATTTATAACCACTAATGTTGGTTACAATGAAAAATAATATGTAATGTGAACTGGTAAATAACGCCGGGTTCGTGCCGATATGTCTATAGGCCTATCTCAATTTTAACCTCAATAGCAATGTAATCAATTAAAATAAGTTTAACCTGACGTTTATTTAAAGAAATCATTAATCAATGACCGTAACATTTACATACGGTCTTCAACCGCTAAATAAATAAATAGTGTACCTTGCTAATACAGTGTGCTCAAGAATAAGGGAAAATACGATCGTATAATCTTACACTTTAACCACCAGACTTATTTCAAATTATTCAAGAATAGATAAATGGTACCAATCATTAGTGATATGTTAATGAATAATCTAAACTAAATAATTATTTAAAAATATTCTGTCGCACACAGTAACAAAAATGAAAATAAATTAGATTGAAAGTGACGGAAACATGTTCTAAACTCAACTGTACTTTAAGTATCTAAATTTTATAAATATTTTTTATATGCTGATCTCTAATGATTGAGTGTATAGTAAAAATTAAAATGGAGAAACACTTTTGTATAGCGGCTTCTTCTTTCAAGAGTTATCTGACGTTGATGATTACGGAAATTCTCAAAAATATTAGCCTGTTCTTAATTCAAATATTTCGGTTGTATTTAAGTAAAATTATTCGCAGACTTTTTTCACAGTTTATCCTTTATCTACCAGCACGCTTCCTGATAAAATATTGAACTTGACCGATTAGAAAATTTCGAAAAACACAAATGCTAATGGCGGATTCCCCAGACGAAATTGCAATATTTTAGCGTGTTTTTCAATATTCTGGTAGCTTATCTCGGTGGCGTATCTCGTATCAAAACAACATGCGAATATGAGTGCGGAAAAATGCTAAAAGACTGTTATAGGTTTTGGGTAATTAAAAGAATGTAACTTACGCCTCGTTAAGAAGACCTGCTAATCAAAAATAAAGTAATTAAAATTTACCACACTCTCAATAATCAAATCCGCAATTTGTGAAGTAAATTTCGATACATTTAAAAGGAACGTTTAATTTCAAAGTACTTTTTAAAATACTTCTTTGGAGGACGTTCCTAATCATTATTGGTATGTACCTTTTAAATTTTAATATGATTATTCTATCGTAAGATGGCGATGGAGATGGAGTTGGACGCGTGTAGAAAGTTTTAAAAATATACACATGAATTAGTTATAATTAAATCGTTACAAATGTTAGTAGTAGAGTAGCTTATTTTTGAGTGAACGATTTGGTTTCCTGTTAGACTAATCTAAGATCCGTTCATTACGTTTTCCCGCTATAAATGTTTTAACTGGTGACACCTTTTTAACGTTGTGGAAGTTCTGACGAGTGCCCTTTTACAACAATAAGTAAGAACCCCGTCCACACCTCTGAGCTATGCCGTGGCACACATTGCCTTTACGGGTTGGATGCCTGTAATAACTCCCAAATTTGAGAAATGGATTTTATTTCAAAAAATTTATATCCTTTATCCTTACTTCGAGGAATTCCATATTTAATAGGACTAATGTTTAAAATAAAATAATTTTTGAATTATATTGTATTTTAAACATTAGTGCTAATAAATAATAAATTTTTATAAAAACCAAATCTATTTATTTGCCTCAGTAGAGCAGAAAAGTGTCATTTAATAGAAAGCAAAGTAATTTAAATTGACGTAACAAATTGCTTGGCGGTTTATGGTCATTACATTTGGTGATCGTATATTTATTTCGTACTTGACTATTTTAATCTTGCGTATTTAGTTTAAATGAGCTGTCTGTGTTACCAGTAAGAAACTTACCAGAATATCTTTTAATGCATATTACACTTCATTGAGAGAAGTACTTAACAAATTACTATTGGAAATATAGCAAGTCTTGAACTGGTAGCACTTATTTTTACCCATGTATTTTGGTGTTTGATGCTCGTATTTTCAAATTACAATTCTCGCTCGCACACCGCTTGCTAGCTAGCCCCATACTTCATATGCAGGGTGAATCACGACCGAAGCCATGGAGTTCTACGCCGAAGCGGCATATAATCCTTAGTTTCTAATACAGTGATACTATCTAAGTCAATATGAGCAACATTTAAAATATTTTTAAATATACAGGGTGCTCCAAAAAGTAGCATATCAAAGTTACGTTTTTTAATGACACACCCCGTATATTGTTGCATTTTCGAATTTTACATAAAAAATAAGTAGCACATTCATAAGAGTTCCCTATACCTGCATATAGAGTGTTTCAAGTTATATCAATTTTTCTGAAAATGTAGGGTTTTAGGAAAAATTAAATATCTCCTAATAATAAAATACTTACCTTTTTTGGGTTTTTTAATGGTGTATTTTAAATTATACAATCTAAACGTTTCGATAACACTTACAGTTATCCTTGTCAGTAGTAATATCTGTTAAAATTGTTAAAGATGTTGTGGTAAAAGATCACAATCTGTAGAAAGGAATTAAAAGAAGTACAATTATACAATCTTGTTTGATAAAATAAAATGGGTCCTAATACATATTAATAAACACAGCTTAAATAAAAATCTTTTTCAATCAGAACACGTGCAATTGCCTAACCAGCAAGGGCTGAAAAAGGCCTCCGAAAGGAAACCATAAAATAAGGCCTATAAAAAAATTGCTGTCAAAAAGACCATAATTAGGGATGAAAATTCCATCAAGGGGTTGAAAAAGGCCTCCGAAAAGAAACCATAAAAACAAGGGTGAAAAATACTGTCTCCCACGTGGCCGGCCTTGTGACGTCAAAATCCAAGATGGCGGAATGTGCCCCCTTACTACTAACAATGAAAAACGTCAGCCAAAAAAACACATTTAACAAAATTTAATCAAGTTATGATGAAAGTGTCACGTTGTGAAAAACTTCAATATCAAAATGATAGAAGCATTCACAAATATAACCATGACATCAAATAAAATAATCCAGTTAAATCTAACAAAGAGATATCTTTATCAATAAGTGAAAAATGAAAAGCATAATGTAGAACGTTTTTTTTTAATTTTAATATAAATTTCAACTACTTATGTTAAATTATAATGCTGTAGTAATTTAACATGTAATTGGTAAATCATTTGCTTCAAGATCTAGGAAAAACACAGCATGAAACCTAGACATACCAAAAGTGAAAATTAAATTCAAAATCAAAACTTTTTTTAATTATAAGATGCCAAAACCTATTTAAGCGGAGATTTTCTTCTTGTCTATTAAAATTATTAGGGTGTTTATACACCGGGTTATTACAAATGATGTTCATGATTTCAAGCATACATAAATCGAGTTTTATTCGTTTTACAAATATAAAAAATGGTTACATTTGAAGGAAAACTCAAAAAGTTTCATAACAGGTATTCAGAATTATAAATGTTCAATATGGGAGCCCCTTGTGACACGACAGATGTCAAGCCTGTAATCAAGCTCTCACCATACGTTGTCGAGAGTTTCTTGATTGATTGTTTCGATGGCATTGGCAATCCGTCGCTGGACATCAAGTATGCTCTGTGGTAATGGTGGTGTATACACTTTATCCTTGATGTATCTCCACAAGAAAAAATCACAGGGG
This sequence comes from Vesta saturnalis, assembly GCA_036346205.1. NCBI lineage: Eukaryota > Metazoa > Arthropoda > Insecta > Coleoptera > Lampyridae > Vesta > Vesta saturnalis. Next base: position 1,799,390 of record JARFJB010000673.1, read on the forward strand.
GTGATGTCCGGAGACCTTGGAGGCCAGTTCAAGAGTGCGTCATCATTTGGAGATTTGCAGATTGTTAAGTTCAGCCGTAACAGCCAAGTGATAATGTTGAGGTGCGCCATCCAATTGCAGAATGAAATCTGGGGAATCTTGCTCTAATTGTGGTATAAGCCATTCCGTCATCATGTCCAAGAAAACCATTCCATTTATTGTTTGTTCAATAAAGAAGAAAGGCCCGTACACTTTATTGTAAGCAATAGCACAAAACACATTAACTTCAGGAGAATCACGCACGTGCTCAATGTAAGGATGTGGGTTCTCTGAGCCCCATATTCTTACGTTATGTCTGTTTACTTTACCACATAAGTGGAACGTTGCTTCATCACTAAAGACCACACGCTGTAGAAAGTTTTCATCCTCAATCAAGACTTGCATGCTCTCACAAAGAGAGAGTCTTTTAACTTTGTCATTTTGTTTTAATGCTTGAAGCAGTTGAAGTTTGTAAGGTTTGCATTTAATACGTTTACGTAAAATTTTCCAAACTGTTGGCTGTGGTATACCGAGCTCTCTGCTGCATTTAACAGTAGATTTATGTGGACTGCAGGTAAAACTTTTCCTTACCTGCTCCACAACTTCATTGCTCACTGACGGCCTTCCAGTTGATTTCTTTTTACAAATGCAGCCATTTCTCTTAAACTTCAAGTACCACTTGCGAATAGAGTGATTTCTAGGAGGATCTTCATTAAATCTGGTTCTAAAGTGACGTTGAACACTAATAACTGATTGGTTAACGTGATAATCTAGCACACAAAATGCTTTCTTGTTTTCAAATTCAGCCATTGCACAAAACTGTCAACAATGGACTTAAGAAACAACTGATACATACCGAAGTCAATGTAAACAAAACTTTATGAGTTTTTCTTTCCAGCGGTACCAACCAAAATGGTTTTAATACATAATATTCCAGTGACTTATGCAATCGAAATCAGGAACATCATTTGTAATAACCCTGTATTTCAATAGCTTCACGTTGTAAACGAACAAAATAATGAGTTTGTCTTGACAATATTTCCATATTGTATATTGTATACTTTTCCACATGAACAAGATAGCTTATACACTCCGGAAGATGATAAAGGGTTTGACATATCTTTAGGTGATCTTAAATGCTCTTTAATTTTTCTCGTGGGTTTAAAATAGTCCTAATACCATATTTAATTAGGATTTTTTCAATTCTATCTGTAACATTAGCAATAAAAGGAAGAAAAGCAGTACCAACATTAAGAACTGGTTTTCCTTTAAGGTTGCGTCTAGAAGGTGTAATAACATTATTAAAATCTGTAAGTCAATAACCATTACTTTGTAAGGATTTTGTTAAATATTTATATTCATTCTTCAAAAATTCAGGGTCACAAATTAGTTTTGCTCCATGTACCAAAGATTTAATTACACCAACTTTTTGATGTGGATGGTGGTTAGATAATTTATGAAGGTATCTATCAGTGTGTGTCGGCTTTCTGTAAACCTTAAAAAATAGAGAATTATTATTTTTAGACATTCATATGTCAAGAAATGGTAAACTTCTATTGGTTTCTCTTTCCATGGGTAAACTGAATACTAGGTTGTATACCATTTATAAAAACTCATGCAGTGCCTCTTCTCCATGTTTCCAAATAACAAATGTGTCATCTACACATCTATACCAAACTGAAGGTTTTTTAGGTGTATCTTGTAACGCAAATGTTTCAAATTTTTACATATGAAAATTAGCTGTAACAGGGCTAAGGGGACTACCCATTGCTACACCATCAATCTGTTGATAAAATTTACTATTCCACTGAAAATAAGTTGTAGTAAGACAGTACTGAAAAAGAATGGTTATGTCCTTTGGAAAAAGATGATCAATGTATTCAATAGTTTCTTTTAGAGGCACTTTTGTAAAAAGTGAAACAACATCAAGACTAACCATTATACCCTCCTCTTCAATTTTGAAGCTATGCATCTTTTCAACAATGTCGGCCGAATTTTTAATGTAATGGGGTGTTTTTCCTATATGAGGTTGTAATAAAAATGTAAAATGTTTTGCAAGGCTATATGTAGGAGAACCAGTTGCACTAACAATAGGCCTTAAAGGAATTTTTTTAATTTAATTTAATTTATGAATTTTTGGTAAACCATATAGTTTTGGTTATATAGCTCCAGAGTTAGTTTCCTTTTCATTTCTTCAGAAATAGATGATAATTTATTCAGTTCTTTAGTTTTTAAAAGAAGCTTTTTTTTTGTTGGATCTTTGGTATTTCACGATAAGTCTCTGGTTCCAACAATTGTTCTATTTTAACGTTATAAATGTTCATATTTAATATAACAGTTGCATTAACTTTATCTGATTTTAATATTATTGTTCTTTCATTGCATTTAAGATCAAGTAAAGCATGTCGTTGACGAAAGGATAAGTTGCTCTTTGGAGATTTTGTTTTACGTAATATGTTAACGGTGTTAACATGTCAATAGATGGTCTATTATTTTGTTGTTTGTATAATTTATTAAATTTTTCTTTTTGACGTCGATATGAGATGTCAAAATTTATTTCCATAGGTTTAAACGTCATAGAATCAATTTTATCCCAATCTTCTTTATTCAATATAGACGAAATTTCTAGATATATTATATATATATATATATATATATATATATATATATATATATATATATATATATATATATATAGAGTATCGGTGCTATCCAATAGCTTCCTAGTAATATGTATTTGATTACTAAGAAAAGCATTTTCAGTCCTGTAAATATTATTAGCTTGTTTGTTATTACAATTTCTTTTAATATAGATAAACTTTGGAACAATTTTTTGGTCTCGGCATCGTAATAATTTTTCAATTTGTATGATAGAACGATAAGTTTTCTCCCATAAAGGAGTGAAATATGAAAATGTAAACTTTCACCATTATCACATACAATAAGATACTTAATACCTAAAAATGTCAAATCAGAACACTCCCTAACGGCGAAAACTAACAATGAAAAATGTCACCCAAAACACACATTTAACAAAGTTTAATCAAGTTGTGATGGTGGTGTAAAGTTGTGAAAAACTTCAATTTCAAAATGATAGAAGCATTCACAAATATAAACATGACATCAAATAAAATTAAACCTACAAGAAAAATTAAAGAACACTTAAGATCACCTAAAGATGTGTCATACACTTTTATCATCTTCCGGAGTGTATAAGTTATCTTGTTCATGTGGAAAAGTATACATCGGAACCACAAGACATAGCTTTGATACAGGACGTAAAGAACGTATGAGATTTTGTAGATTAGGTCAATCAGAGAAGTCTGCTATGGCTGATCATGCCCCGAATAATCTAAATCATGACATTCAATTTGACAATATGGAAGTATTGTCAAGACAAACTCATTATTATGTTCGTCTACAACGTGAAGCTATTGAAATATATAAACACCCTAATCATTTTAATAGACAAGAAGAAAATCTCCGTTAAATAGGTTTTGGCATCTTATAATTAAAAAAAGGCATAATGATACGTCTTAATCTTTATTTTAATTTTGACTTTTGGTATGTCTAGGTTTTTTAGATATCTCTTTGTTACATTTAACTGGATTATTTTATTTGATGTCATGTTTAGATTTGTGAATGCTTCTATCATTTCGAAATTGAAGTTTTTCACAACTTTACCCTTATTATCATCATAATTTGATTACATTTTGTTAAATGTGTTTTTTGGCTGACATTTTTCATTGTTAGCTTTCGCCGTAGAGTGTGTTCTGGTTTGTCATCTTTAAGGCAGTTTAACAATATTTAATTATTAATGACCTAGTTATTCTTTACTAAAATTTAATTTGATAGTTGGCTTTATACGTTTCTCAAACATCTTTAACAATTTTAACAGATATTACTACTGACGAAGATAACTGTAAGTGTTATCGAAACGTTTAGATTGTATAATTTAAAATACACCATTAAAAAACCCAAAAAAGATGAGTATTTTATTATGGTGAAGGTTTACATTTTTATATCTCCTAATAAATTAACTCCAACAAATTTACGCTTAGGTTTAAGTAAAATACTGTTCCCTTAGTCCATTTATTGACTGAATGGTAAACACCTCTTTACAGGGTTTTTTTCAGTTAAATTAGTAGAACATTCATACCGTAATATTCAGCTTATTTTAAATGGAACACTTTGTATTTTATACGCTTATCGTTCAGCTTACTTAATTACCTTTCAACTTCTATAAGGGTTTCCTATACCAAAACCTTCAAATCTTCATCTTGTTTAATAATTTTTGGAATTTGTCTGTTCCTGTATCATTTGTAGATTGAAACATACTCCCAAAATGTCCACTTAATGCCTTTTTGCTAATGTAGTAGTATTTTTCTTTACCAATAAGTGGAAAGCTCGGTAGCAATCTTGTGTACATGATACATTTGAGTTATTTGTAATTTACATATTAACAAATAATGTTAATGTGACTTGTAAGTTTTGTTTTATGCTGTGGAATTGCCGGTAACGCATTTGTTAATGTTAATATTGTGAAATTTTTTCAATTATGTACATTTTCAATTTAATAATGGTTAATTCACAATAAGAAAGAATTGATATGATTTTAACCATTGGTGAATGCTATGAAAATTGTTTACTTGCTTCAATAGTGTACTCAGAAAAATACCCTGAGCGGGTGCACCCTGATAAAAAGGTTTGTGAAAGGTTTACTTCAAACATTTATTGATACAGGAAAACCCAAAACAACTAAAAGTGAAGTGATGATGGTAATGAGTTTTTGGTATTAGGTTCGGTTACTAGTACAAGAGTTATTACAAGAGAAACGGGAATTAGTCAGCCTAGTGTGTGGAGGATCTTAAAGAAACATAAATACCACCCTTTTCATATACAAATACATCAAAGGTTATATGGCACAGACTTTCAAAAACGTATTGATTATTCCTTATGGGATAGTGACAATGAATATTTTTTTGAAAATGTATTATTTACCTACGAGTCAACATTCCATAATAATGGTTTAGTGAATCGGCACAATTTCCATTATTACTACACCGAAAATAAACAGTTATTTCATACTGTTGATCGTCAAAATCGATGTTTGTGGTGAAATTGTTGGCGATCATATTACTGGCCCGTATTTTTTCGATGGAAATGTAAATGGTCAAAGATCCTTTTTTTGCTTATTTTTATTTAAAATTGATGCGGATCGTTTTCACTTGGAAGAGCCAAGAATCGTCAGAGCTTTGAAAGGTTATCGAGATTAAAGATAAGTGTATAAAAAATCTATTGCGATTTTTAGTTTAATCTACATAGTGTAGAAATAACTTTATAAACGTTTAAATTAAAGTTACTATGATTTGAATTTGAAAATTAGCCGAAAATCATTAAGTGTGGGTATTTTGAGCGGATATTTCAATCTACAAATGATACAGGAACAGACAAATATTTCAGAGTGAATGTTCTACTAATTTAACTGAAAAAAATGAACACCCTGTAAAGAGGTGTTTACGATTTAGTCAATAAATAGACTAAGGGAACAGTATTTTACTTAAACCTAAGAGTAAATTTGTTGGAGTTAACTTTATTAGGAGATATTTAATTTTATCTAAAACCCTACATTTTCAGAAAAATTGATATAACTTGAAACACTCTGTATGTAGATATAGGGAACCCTTATGAAAGTGCTACTTATTTTTTATGTAAAATTCGAAAATGAAATAATATACGGGGTGTCATTTAAAAAAACATAACTTTGATATGCCACTTTTTTGGAGCACCCTGTATATTTAAAAATATTTTTAAAATGTTGCTCATATTGACTTACATTTTATCACTGTATTAGAAATTAACGATTATATGCCGCTTCGCCGTAGAACTCCGTGGCGTCGATCGTGATTCATCCTCATGCGCCTCATTGTAATAATCATTATAGTTTACTTTGTAAGTACATTCATAATTTTTTTATGATAATCTTTATTATCCGTTCATACCTATATTATTTTAAACGCAATATGAAGTGTTTATGAATACAAAGCGAAATAAAACAACATAATAGTATTTAACAATCAGTAGACTTCAATTAACCAAATTTTCCATATTGAGTCAAAAATCTAGTCAATTGGAAAATATCCGTTTGCATTTTTTAGTAGGAATAATAAAAGAAGGGTTAACGTTTAATACAATGTATAATGAAACCATAAATCACAATTTTATGACACACTTTTAATAAACCAAACACTGTAACGACTCATATCACCTGCAATCAAATTTAAAACTAATGATATGTCATAATTGTTAGCCATTTATAGAACAAAATATGTTCAATCTATAATTACATTTTGTTTATCAAAATAATTAGGTTTTATTGCCAATTCCTTTCTAAAAAGAATCTTTTGTAACGTGATGTAGGAACAATGAAGGGGTAATTAGTTATAGTGCATCAATTTATTAAATGGCCGTTGAGCATGCTACAACGTTTATGCGGTATTTTGTTATTGAGGTACTATAATAAAACAATCTTGTGTAAATGGTTTCTTTACAAGCAATAAAATTTATCTAGATAATTAATAAAATAAATCAAAGTTTAAATTAAGAAATCAGACATCCACGTAACTTAGGGTGGTTTCTTTTATATGCTTCATTTCCTGTATAACATAATGGGGTGAAAACAAGTTAATCTCAATTTTTCTGCTTTTAATCAATTTAATCAATAAGAAAAGGGTTTTTGTTAGACTTTTTTCATTATGGAATTAATTCGGTTTTTTATTGGTGATTAAGATAAGGCTTATATACTTTTTGAGTTTAACTTCCATTGATTTAGTTTAAGTTGGAAATCGTATAGGGTGAAGTATTCTTAGTTTTAAGTAACTCTAATTATTTGTATTAACGTCGAAAAACCTTTGCAATAAACTATAAAAGTGATGTAAATTATTATTCAATAACCTATCGTAAATTGCAAACTCCTAATTATTTAAAGTTACAAAAGTATCTTTACGTTTAAAGTTAGAAATATTTTCACGTAACATGAAATAAATGGTGGATAAAAAACATTTCAGATTTTCTGAACCTGATTTGTGATATCTTTCACAAAGTTATAACGTTTTAAGGTTAACATTTTATTTTACGTAACTACAAAGTTTTTAAATCACAAAACCTGCAACTGACAAAGTAGATAGAGTTTGATAACTTTATGTTCTTTAAAAGTTTATAGGTGTTGTTTATTCAAAGATCTAAGAGAAACTTTTTCACCATTTTGGATTTTATATCAATTTCTTTTGTGGGAATAAGAATGCATGTTATGATAACTTTACACATTTATAACGCAAAACTTTTAAATCTCCCACTTAATATTAGCTTTCAGCAATTCCTTTTGGATAGTTATGATGCCTGTGTATATCATGTTTTATACCATTTGCGTCTAACGTTTTGGTTAATTCACGTTAAACTTTACCTAAACACATTGTCTTTAACTTTACACGTACAGACTGCATATAATTAACATATAAAATGTAAGGGTACTATTTAATTACGCATTTTGTAGAAATACTTTAGGGAATTGCGTGCCAATGGGAATGTTATGTTAGGTAACTTTTAGGCTACTGGACGTTACGTACATGAATTCTCGCAATGAAAAGAATTTGTACTTGGGTTGATCGGCGTAGTTCCACAGTTTCACTTACAAGTCTGACACATTTAGTTATGGGTTTGGAAAAACATACTTCTATTATTTTCTTCCAAAGGGCTTTTGCGATTTTATTGAAAGTTGATACACAAGATATGTCCGTTAGGTGTAACAACAATTGATGAGTACATTACATTTAGTTGCTATGCTAACCAAATAACAGGGTTGGCCTAGAGATTTTTCCAGTAGGTTTTATTTTGTGTGTGGACCAAATGCATAGTTTATTGTTTTCTCTTAAAGTTTGTTTAATACTACATAGAAAGGGTATTCAAGTTTAAAATGGATAATATGCACTATTCTCGAGGAAAATGATTTAGTTTAAGATACAGCCACTACACATCTAATATTTCGGATATCAACCTTGCCATGTTTTTAAATTATTTCCACTTTCAACCATTGGACAATTGAAATTATTAAATGCAAAGTCAAATAAACAATATTACTTAATCTTAATAACTAATCTCGGCCACCAACACGAACACAAGCACACACACCTCTCATTTTGTTTTAACTCCAGAAACACAATCCGGATTCTGTGTCTTAAAAAGTTTTCACTGGTGATTGTCCTACTGTATACTTTCTCCTTTACATTACCCCATAGAAAAAAAATCTAAAGGATTTAGATCGAGGCTTCATGGTGGCCATTCCTCTGGTGCTTCATGTCTGCTACCGATCCACTTAGCAAGGAAAGCATTATTTAAATATCTTGTAATAAACTCTTTACGTTTGTTAATAAAATTTACGTTTATTTAGGCAACTTAACATGAATTGCGTGCAGCGTGTGTTGCATATCATAGTTGCATAGAAACATGCATTTAATTATTGTAAAAGTAAACTCGTACGCATTTTGTTTGCACATTCAATCTAGACATGTTCTTGCGCAATAGACCACCTTAGCGTCGTTTTTGGTTGAGTTAATAAGGTGGATGTAGCATCCATTGTGGCTTTGTTAAAATTTTAATAAGTGCTGTATAAATATGTATGGTAAGTTATTTTAAACTATTATACAGCAGTTTGAGATGATTGCTTTTTCAAGCGCTTCTTCTTTTATTTTCTTCTACTTTACGTTTTACTTTATTTTATTAATCCGCATAATTACTTAACCAATTGCATTTTACCGTTAGTTGCTTTACGGCATAATTGCGTTCAACCAATAATGACGCAATTACCTTTATTACTATAAAGTGGAATTTTAATATATCCATTAAACCGGCAAAAAAATATACGTTTGGGAGCTTTATTGCATCTGAATCCAGTTTTACTTCAACTTCCAGAAAGCGCAGAAAGCCGCCATTTCGGAGCCTACAGCAGTGCTGTATAATCAAAATAAGGTATTTTATTTCTATTACTATAATAATTCCATAAATTAGTTTTACCCGTGGTTGTTTCTTGAATTGAAAACTCCATCTTCTGTAACTGAAGTAAACAGAATACTTTTCACAAAATCTGGATCACGCTCTATTTTATGGAGGACCCAATTTCAAAACGATGTTCTTCTTTCAAATTCCGATTGCATTAGTTTTTGTACGTGTAATAGGTGGTACAGGTGTAGGAGTTGTTGTCTAGTTGTTGTCACAATACGGAATAAACTATATTTTCCATAGCATCTATTATTGTAGTACTTAAAGTATTATCTGCTTCAAAACGCCTTAAGATCTGTTCTTCATTTTCAAACTTTTTAGTGATTGCACAGTAATTTAGTCGTAACGTATTGCGCTGGTGTATTGCGCGTAACTTCTTCGCGAAATGTGCGATGTATGTGGCTTCTTTGAGATTCTGACGGATTGTATTCTCGTCCTTTGTCACTATCTGTATGTTATCCCATTGGATGCCGTGGTCCTCGCTCCAGGCACGTTCGGCGATTCTTGATTTCTCTGTTTCGTCTTTGCAGAAGTTGTTCCTATGTTCCTGCGTTCTTAGTTTTCAGTGGTCTACTGCTCTCTCCTGTGTATGTTCTTCCTCATTCGCATGGTAGGTTGTATACACAATTCTTGGAATTCTGGTCTTCATTCCGTAGTTTGGTTTTGAGTAGTATTCCCCAAAGCGTTCTGGTCGATTTGAAGGCGCATCTTGTATATGCTGCCTATCCTTCGCATTTTGTGTGAGGTATCTTCTATATATGGTACTATAGCTGTATATTTAGGATCATCTTTTTCGGTTACCCTTTCCATGTTTAGGTTAGGTGTTAGATCGGGGTAGCAATTTTGTGTTCTAACGATATACTTTTTCCTTTTTCAGGTTGTCTTGTTTTGAGTATATTGCTTTCGCTCTACCGTACAAGCATCTTGCCACGCCTAACTTCACGCGCTTGTGGTGATTGGCGTTGTAGTGTACGTACCTCCCCGTGTGGGTTGATTTCCTGTATACACTTGTCGTGAAAGTGTTGTTATTCCTGTGTATAAGTACATCCAGGAAGAGCAGTTTTTGTTCCGATTTTATGAACGGTGCGCGGCTATTCAGATGATCTTGGAATCCATGCAGTTTATGCTTGCCGTGTTGAAAACACCACACACACACACACACACACACACACACACACACACACACACACACACACACACACACACACACACACACACAACACACACAACACCACACACACACACACACACACAATATATATATATATATATATATATATATATATATATATATATATATTCAGGGTGATGGGTGAATCTTATCTAATCCGCCAAAATTAAAGGAGTACTAGAACTCATCATTCTAAGCAAAAAAGTTCATATGTACATGGGTCCGGAAATGCTTAGTTTCCGAGATACAGGGTGTCAAAGTTGAAAAAAGAAATCGCGTTTACTTCAATATCTTGCGACTGTTTCGAAATAGTTTCATGAAATTTAGTATACAGGAGTTTTTTGGGATGACTAATTCGAATTTGTGGTCCATTTAGTTATGGTTTCTAGAGGGCACCAGCGGCAACCGTTTCTACCCCTTTACATCGTAGCAATTCTGTTGTGCTACAATGTATGCCATTTTGGAATAGAAAAATCGAGTCTCCTATCTTTTCTGCTAAAAAAAGGTATATCTTAGTGAAGTCGCTAGGAGCAACCCTTTCCGAGAAAGCCACATTTAAAACTCATGATGCATACACATTTTCGGAGGGTATTTTTTGTCAGGTTTATCAATAGGGATTCTTAATTGTTACTAAGTAACTTACTTGTTTACTTATGTATCTGTCTCTTTGCGTTCATTGATAATAAAATTTTAATAAAAAGTCCATAATTAAATACGATAGAATGCCTAGACATAATATATTTTCAAATTCAGAAATGCGTAATATGCTTTGCGTTTACCCACAAAAAAATTTTGTTGGGCGTAGACCGCATAGACGATATGTAGAATTGTATCCCAATAGACGGCAGCCAAGTCGTATTGATAAATGTATTGAAGTTAGAGGTGGGAATTTTGAACAGTTGTTATCAACAGAACATGTATACTTTTAATATTAATTTTTTTCTTTTTATTTTTTTAATGTTGGATATTTTAGTACTCCATACAAAAGTTAGTTTTACATAAATAAACATTGTGAGCTATAAATGTGTTTTTCTCGGAAATGGTTGCTCCTAGAGACTTCACTAAAATGTAACTTTTTTTAGCAGAAAAGATAGGAGAATCGATTTTTCTAGTTCAAAATAACATATAGTGTAGCACAAAAAAGTTGAACGATTTAAAGGGGTCGAAATGGTTTCCGCTGGCGCCCTCTAGAAACCACAACTAAATGGACAAGAAATTTGAATTTGACATTACAAAAAATCTCCGTACACGAACTTTCATGAAATTATTTCGTAACAGTCGAAAGATATTGAAGAAAACTCGATTTTTTTTTTCAAATTTGACACCCTGTATCTCGGAAACGAAGCATTTCCGGACCCATGTACATATGAACTTTTTTGCTTAGAATGATGAGTTCTAGTACGTCTTTAATTTTGGCGCATTAGATAAGATTCACTCTGTATATATATATATATATATATATATATATATATATATATATATATATATATATATATATATATATTTGCTCATTATGGGAGCCCGTCCATCCCACTCTTGTTGGTAGAATTTGTTGTTATGTAGTTCTAATGCATATTGCAAGAAGTTCCATTATTGTGTTTACTGAGAATTGCATGCGTCCGTCAAACGCTTCATCCTTTTGCGGCCTGTCCCTTATGATAGTTAATGCCTTATCTGTAGAGACATTTGTGAATAGGTTCACGATGAAGCTTACCAGTATTTATTTGTGATTTGGTTGAAAGTTCCTGATGGTTTCCACGAAGTGCTGCATATTCTTGACCATAGATCCGGTTTTTCCCCATAAGAGTGTGACGATTCCTATCAGATAGTGTGCTAATGTGTGACAAGCTGAATGTTTGTTTTGGTTTGGTTTGTACAATTACTGTTTTAAGTGTCCGTTTCTATTACCATAGTCTCATTTCCTTTGTCTGCCGGGAGAATTTTGATCGATGGGCTATTTTTAAGGGAAATAACCGCCCTCCTTTCTAGGATAGAGAGGTTAGGTTTTTAATTATTCTAGATGAATCTAGGACTGATCTAACCTTATTTTTATGTTCTTCGGCTTCTTCAGAATCTAATTTCATAGCTGTTTCTTCAACTGCGGTTATTAAATCTATTTTCGGAATATACCTCGGCGTTGTCGCATAGTTCAAGCCTTTATCCAGAACCTTCATTTCGTTCTTGTTCAACCGTGGTTAAGAGATGCTTATGACAGTGTTTTTGTGTGATTGCTGTTGGTTGGTTCTTTCTTCTCCTTTATTAGACTTTCTAGTTTTTTCTGCTGAATTTCCTTTACCTAACAGTACAAACAGTTAAATTCTACCTTAGGAATTTTTTGCCGCTAAATTTCCCGTCGTATCAAAAATTACATGGTGCGTGTGTGCGTGTGTGCGTACGTGCGTGCGTGCGTGCGTGCGTGCGTGTGTGCGTGTGTGCGTGTGTTGTGCTGTGGTGTGCGTGCGTACGTGTCGTGCTGTTGTGCGTGTGTGTTGTGCGTGTGTGTGTGTGTGTGTGTGTTGTGTGTGTGTGTGTGTGTGTTGTGCGTGCGTGTGCGTGCGTGCGCGTGCGTGCGTGTGTGTGTGTGTGTGTGTGTGTGTGTGTGTGTGTGTGTGTGTGTGTGTGTGTGTGTGTGTATATGTGTGTGGATGGATCTGTGTTAGTATCCACTGTAACTCCAGAACTTAAAATCTTGTTTTTAAGTTTGGTTTGATTTCGCTTGGAGCTGATTTGGGAGAAGGCAAGCAACGATAATGGGGGTTTATTATGGTCAATTTTTGTTTTTAAGCCATTATTTCTGACACAACTTTTTTGAAAGATACACAAATACCTACAAATTTACCTTAAACGTATTGATTATGTTCTATGCAATTTTTTGATACGATGCGTATTCTATTTCTAAGAAATAATTTTATAAGAAAAAGTGTAGACATACCTTTTTAAAGATAATTTAATTTTACATAACTTTTGTTTATTGAGGTTCTTAATATAACACAATGTAAATCTAAAAATTAATTAAATATGAATGAAAATGGTTAAACTTTATAGCTGTATAGAAACGGGCGGCTTTGAATATGTTTTTAAAGTTAATATGTATTTATAATCTATTTTTTTTATTTGCCTCCTAGATTTGGGGTGTTTTATTATTACACCAAAGGTATGTTCATATTAGACGATTCTCAATAACCTCAAATCTGATTATATGTCAAAATTAATTTAGAAGTTGCCACATTTAACTGAAATGAACAGTAACCACGGATCACTGTATAATAACAGACGGAACCTATTGAATTTGAAGTGAAAAGTAGGGCACCGCCGTATCATAATTTACCCATAAATTTATTCTGGGGTGTCTTTCAATTGAAATAAAAGATTTTCATTAAATTTCAAAAATAATTTGGTACAACTCAAAAATCCTCATTTTTAATAAAAAAGGCAACATATATCTATCATGTGAAAATAAATTAATCAAATTTGACGTTAGTGAAAAATATTATACCAATTTTGTAAATATAACTCCCAAATTTAGGGGGCAAATAAAAAAAACGGATTATATGGCTATGAACCCTACGAGGCATACGCTCTCGTTTATACACATTGGCATACGGTGGGTGAAAAGTACCCATTGAAATAATATAGAATACAAGATTAATATTTGTAAAATACTTTGTTTATACACACTAACAACATTGTGAAAAGTATTAAATGATTATTTACACATTTTGTTTATATTTTTGGCAGTAATATACAGTGTGATCTTTGCAAATGGCAGTTCCATAACAAATACACAAACGGTCGCAGTTACTGTCTTTCTTTGTGGGGCATAGAGAACATCGCTTCTTTGTGTACGCTTTCTTGGGTGCAGGGGGTTCAGCGATAGTTTTAGAAAGGTTGCGGTATTTTGATCGTCTCGTCATGTAACGTAAAATTAATTGAAATACCAATTCTTGTAAAAATAAGCGTCGTTATCATTTCTTTGTTTATGATGGTCCGGGTTTTTGTGTGTAAATAGTATAAAAGCATTGAGAGCTCCCACATCCATGGTATTGCTCCATACAATATACGGCCACCGTTCAGTTTGTCTCTTGCAAGTATAATTGGCAACTTTTTGGTCCATGATGTCGACTCCTCCTTTAGTTTTATTGTAAAAGTCTATTATTTCTGGCTGATGTTTTGGATTATCGGCAACGATGCTATTGATTGTATGCATGGTACTTAAAAGTATCACCGATTTATTTTTGGGAGGCACGTAACTTACTATGGTCATATCGTCTTGAAATTGAAAACAAGAGGAGTACACGGGCCTAGTTTTGTGTAGTTGAATTTCAACGGGAATATCCTTTTATTTTTACGAATTGTTCCTACGGCTGTGATACCCACTGACAATAAATTTTTGAACAATTTGACACTCGTAAAAAAATTATTCACTATGAGATTCCGGGAACTTTTGGTAGAATTATTTATTAACAACTGTACAATATGCATTTTTAGATTTTTCTGTACTTCTGCTCCAGGTTGTCAATGTATATACTTCCGTTCAGTGCATATCCAGTGTCTGATTTACAAAGCCAACAAAATTTTATGTCGTATTTGGCTGGTTTGGATGGCATGTATTGAACAAATCCGCATTGACCTCGAAAGCCAACTAACTGTTCATCAATTGTAAGATTAATTTTCGGAATCATGCAGTTTTTACATTGCGTCAAAAATAAATTCCAAATGTAAGAAACAGCGGTTAATTTATCAGTTTCTTGTCTGATTATACGTGTTCTTTTGTCGTCAAACCTCAAAAATCGTTTTATATCTTTGAATCTATTCATTTACATGGCAGCTTTATGCAATGGATTTGACAATTTATTGAGAAACAATTCAGGTACTGGTACATTCCAATTTTTATCAACTCCAGTCATCAGTAGTATACCTAAGAAAGCATCTAGTTCAACTTCATCAATTGGCTGCCATCTTTTATTCTTCCCTAAACAGACTCTCGGCTTCTTTATTAGTACACATAATAATTTCGTTAGTTATAGCAGTAGTTATAAATTTTTTCCAAGCTTGAAAATGAAAAAAAAATTCGTTGCGTTGCCTTGAGCCTGGCGTAAAACGAATTATATTACATGGGTGGACCGTTCTGTGCTTATTAGATGGTTCTCTAGCCCATTTGCTACCATTTTTTGATATCATGAATTCTATATTTCTTAGTGTGCCATTTTCTTCTTCTCCAGAATCACTCTCAGAACTATCACCGAAGATGGAAGAAAATTGGGGCTACCACTAACGTCTGCATTTACTTGAATATCTGCACTCTTCACAATCATATTCATCACTAGCTTCAGATCCTACATAATCCTCTTCGCGAATCCATTCAGAAATAGTAGTTTCAAATTCTCGATCTGTAAGTCTTACAAATTTTTTACTAGCGGAAGCTATCACTACGTATGTAATATTTATGCATTATTCTAAGTGAAGTAAATTAGTAATAAACTTACCACAGAATAAATAAGAAACTACAATTATAACACAAATATAAGAATTGAAAATTCACCCACACAACTACCATCGATTGATGGGTTGAGACTGAATTATACTCAGACAAATATTATTGCGGCATTGAAGTCCACTTTCAAATAAATATAAAATTTTGATTTGATAAAAATGCTATCGTTGTTTGTTTTTAAAATTATTTTATACTAAACTGCAAGGAGTTTACAAACTACAATTTTGTATATACTGCAAAGAACCAGCGTCCTTTACGTATGCTTTTTAGAATAAATTATGTGCGGACCATCCTGTATGTAAGATTTCAAAAGTTTACGCGATATTGCACAACGAATAATTTATTCATCACCGCTGACGTGTATTTCTAAGAAACCGTAAGTTTTTGCACGTCAGAACGATTTTAACCAATCGCATAACGGCATCCTCCGCACGGTAGCCGCGAAGCCGCCCACAGATGCACCTTTATAAACCCGCGACGCACGTGAAAAGAGAATGAATCGCAGTAGATTCAAGTCAAGCCGTTCAAGAAGTAAATTCCCGTCCAGCCGATATCCAGCCTCCACCGTTTGCTTCGTGTAAGCACCGACCTGTTATTCACCGACGAAGAGTCCTTCGCGATCTGGCGATAACGCGCACCACGACGCACCTTGCAACCTAAAGTTTAATCCTGTACTGCTATTGATAGACACGTAAGTTGTAAAGTTATACAATCTGACAATTTACAATCAAACACTACAGATCGTAAATCACTCCGGGCTGAGCCTCCAGGAGTTATACCAAGTACACCTAGAGTCACGCAGGGTAGATCCCGACGTAACTCGCAAATACAAAGTACACTGACACCTAGAGTCACGCAGGGTAGATCCGTCGTCACTGCCCACACAAGTACACTAAACCTAGAGTATCACGCAGGGTAGCCCCCGACGTAACTCGCAAAGACTTGAGGGTGAAGGGTTGTTACAGGGCTGTAAAGACCTACGACCTTTCTCTTAGTATATCCAGTAAAGACAGGCCGTCGCCTACGTCTTCTGAGCATTACTGAAATTACGCTCGAAACTCATACATACACTACCTACAGACAAACACCATAACCGTCCACGGTGTCTTTGATCGCAGGAGAGTACACGAAACCTGTAGTATAAATTTGTAGATAAATTTGTAGTCCACCTAACCATCGTAAACACCTGGTGCGAGAACGTTTGTAAATAAATTAGAGAGTACGTAGATTATTCTATCTTTACGTAAACCTATTAGAGTAGTTTTAATATTAAGTATTTTGTTCCCTTGATTAATTATAAATAATTAAAACTTAGTATAGAGATCAGTAATTAATTTAGTTAGATAAATAATCTAATTGCCTACATTAAACCGGTTATAATTAAAGAAAGACCGTCCCGAGATCTCGCGTTTGCATACGCGCATTTCGCGTATATTATTTCCCGGGAGTAGGACATACTTGCTTCAGCGCTCCAGAGTTACTAAAGTCTAAGCACGATATCGATTTTCTCAATCCCCACAACGACTCGAGTTCATTGCGCTGGCGCCCCGACCAACAACGGTATCAAGGATAACGCTCTCGCTACTGTACATACAAGACCGTAACCTAAATTTTACCTCTTAGGTAAGGAATAGATTAAAAAAGACTATCTCTGTTCACAGAAGCGACTACGCACACAGTGATCGGCCGCCAACCAGGAGAACGAGCCGCCAGGACCAGGAACAAGAAGTCCCAATACATTTGTTAATTACCTCTTGTTTATTGTTGTTATTTTATTTAATATACATTTTAAAACCCTTTAAGGTATTTATTTAAGGTGACAGTGTTAAGCCCATCCAGTACTTACTACGAACCACACCCCGTTTATAAAATAAACACGATTGAGCAAAGCCGAGGCAAAATAAAACCGCGTTGGGTTACCAAACCAGAAGGGCGCAATATAAATATAGCACCTAAAAGTAGGTGAGCATTACAATACAAGTCAGCATAATTGCACCTGTCTTAGCTTCGCGATAACGTACACCAGATTGTGTTTGGGTGGAAATCACCCACCATATGCTTATAGCGCTTTAAATTGAAAAATCTTCATTTGACGAATAACACGATAACATAGTGTACTAAAAGTGATACTACATAACAAGAACTCCTCAAGGAAGGGATACCTAAAAGGATTTTCTTAAATTCTTAACGATAAACCAGAAAAGCGTTATTTACTATTAGTATGGGTATAAAATACCCACCCTATGCCTCGTAGGGTTACTCTTTATCTGACATGAAGTTTTAAACGTCATTCTAACATACATTTTTTTTTACAATGTTGCCTGTTTTCGTTATGAACTTATAAAAAAGAGGTTGCATAGTTATCCTAAACAAATTATAATTATAGTATATTAGATAACAAGAGATTGAAGTGACTCATTTAATCCCGCGAATAGAGTTTGCCGCGTGTCTAACCATCATATGGCATAAAAAAAGGAATGGGCTCGACTAAGCTCAGGCATACGGTCGGAAGATAGTGATAGTTATATGGTTAGATAGGAACCGCATATGAGTAGGCGCCACAGGCTTCAATAGGGAAATACCCAACAAGTGTTGAAAGGGGTGTAAACCCCGTAAAACCTGAAACAGGATTTACAAAAAAAAGAAAGAAATAAAAAATGAAGGAAGAAGTAGAAATGAGTTAACAATTCCCCCCGATAAAGTAATATTTATTGTCGATATCCAGACAAAATAATAAAAAAAAAGAAATTAACATTCCACCAAAGCCCACGATGGCAAGCAGTGAGCCTCGGCTTGTGCCCACGGAAATTATAATTTAAATTTCAATTAGAAAAAAAAAGTAAAATTATTATATGCCCCCTTTCGGCCGCTGTAAGATCTTACTGTTCGTATTCGCAATTGGCTAATTTAACACATAATCCCATTGGGATGTTTAGTAAGATAAAAAAAATAAAAGGAAATTTAATTAATGAACTTGCTTGCCTTACGCTTCACACAGTATATAGTAAATTGAAAGCTTGTTCGGTCCACAGTAAATAACTACCGTAACATGTGCCACTTAGCGAAGATGTGGACGAATGAATCATTTCAATTATATCCGCCTTTTAAAAGCGTTAGTATTACTTTTACTTAACCAGGTATTACTTTAAGTGAGAATTTTCCAAAAAAATGATGCTTCAGCATCCAGAACCAGAAACGAAAAATTCTTTGGAAACTCAACATCATCCACCATCAAGGGCGTTCTTAAAAAGGAAGAAAGAAAAATCAATTTTACAAACTTGAGAAAATTTGTATTTAATCATTGTTGCTAAAAGTTAAAATGTGTAGAAAATATGTATTTATTATATGTATGTGTATTATTTGACCCTAATAGATCCCAGTATCCTTTTTAACTGCTTTACATTAAATGATCCGAAATCTTAGAGATGTCGCTGAAGGTATTAAATTTGACTTATTTTAACTAAATAAGAGATGTGTACGAAAGTTACATACGTTAATTTAAATGCAATTAGAGATGCGTAAAAATTTGTGAAATAGTGAAGTGGAAGCATTCAACCTAAGAATAAATTGCTGTTTTTAGTAAGTAAATTTGACGAAATGACGAACGTTATCAAAACGAAACGTTTTCCAATTAAACACGTAACAAGTTTGTTGGTCAAGGGCTTTAGCCGAGACATTGTACCTTTCTAACAAATTAAAGGAAACTAGTTTCCCGCTTATTCCTAGAAAAATGTCAACACTGCATACCCTGATAGTACGTTTTGTTGTTTTCAAAACATTTAATACTTTTGTTTTCATGGTTGAGTAGAAATTAGAATTATTTAGTGCTGATTAACTACGTCAAATAGTTTTGTAATACCTATATAAATACCAATATAAATTAGTGCAGAACAATCATGACAATAAATTATTAATAAAGCTTTACGTATAATTGTAATCCATTAACGCTATTCATTCGATAAATGCTAATATAAATTAAATTAGCTTAACGTCAATATACATTTGATATCAAAGCTTTTTTTTATTCTACGCATACGATCATGTTTCTAAAAAAATTGTATTTAAGCTTTGCTCGTATTGATACATGAATCATTTATATAATTGTATACAATGTGTTTTTTGTTTTTATATTTCTATATACTCTTTAAATGATAATTATCTATAGAAACTTGAAAAGTTGTAGGCAAAGTACTTGACAAATAATTTGCTTTAAATAATACTTTTTATTAATTATTTAATTTTCAATCTATTTGTGATTGGTCAATTCGATAACTGTATTCTAAAGTTACCAATTACCCTTTGAAAAGTAGATATACCTACATGCTTTTAGTTCTATTTTTTTACGTATAGAAAAGTGTATACTGGCTCTTAAGGAAATAAGTGTATATTTAATTGATACGTATGTATGTACGAAACTGGAGGAGAATTATTTTTATAATCTTCAAATTGCGCGAGACAGCTTATAAAATTTAGTGGCGATTCGGTAGCAAGAAGGAAGTTCCGCAAGATTCTCCAAATCAATGTTAATAGAGCTTTATGTTCTCCAAACGATAAAAGGAGCTATTACATGGAACTCAATTAATTAATATTGTAGAGGCATTCGGCAATGATTACGACCGGCTTTCTAATCAAAAGCTGGATCCCTTTCGGTTCAGACGTAGTAAATTGAAATGGCTAAGAGAATTTACTAGAGCTTGACCGTCCTGCAGCTTTCATGTATTTCAATTATTTTAGATTAGAAAATACTAGCTAACAAATATGCGCCTACAATTCAAAAGGAATGTTCTTTGTTATTCGTGTTGTGCTACAGATTTATTCAAGCGTAAAAAATTTCTTTTGTAACTTCTTCTTCATCTTATATTTCAAAAAGTACCAATGGTGTTTCAACCTCCGTTGAGATTTTTAGTCCTTTAACATGCAAATAACTTTACACTGAGTGTCGCCTCAAAATTATTAACACAATAGTTGTAGATTTATTGTGATTTTACTTTACGCTCGAGTATTATGGAAATTTTGAAAAAGTGCACTCACTATCGGTTGAATTATTCATTGCTAAGTATACACCTAACGTAAAATTATTGGCGATGGTTTATTTTTCGTATTAACAATAGCACTGCATCAGGCGTGCTGAAATACGTATTTATTAAGTTTAGTCAAATTACTATAAATGTTTTCTACCACCTATTCATTTAGTAGGTTCTCGTACGTTGAGCTATCGCAGGATATGTAGGGAGAGTGTAAATATTGTAGCTAATGTAGCTAAATCTAACAGCATTCGATATCGATAAGAAAGTGTTATACCTATTAGCAACATTACTTAAACAGTTTGGCCTAAGAATTTCCAAATAATATAGTAACGCCCTCTGGTTAGGGTATTAGTATAATCTATTTACTGCATTTCATCACGAAAACACAGAACCCATTAAATATTTTAAATCCACAATTAACTGTAATGCTTATTTTTAAGTTATACGTACATATTTAAAGTGTTATTTATTTATTTATCAAGAATAATGCAATAATCTAAATATAAACGCATACTCACTTTCCAGTGACGATAAATTAATAAATAAGCATTAAGTAATCTAGAACGGCATTGATTTAAAATAAAAAGTGAATTAAGAATAAAATCAGTCAAAAAATTGTAAAGTAACTCGGTGCCGTTCAAACAAATTTACAAAACAGATCTTATAAAAGTGGAAACAAGGCTCAAACCAAAATACCTAAGAGCTATGTAAAAGAACCGGGTTTGTCCATCGTAAGTAACGTTATCAGTCAAAAATAGAAGTTTACATGCAAATAGTAAGAACTTTTTTCCAGTTTGTTATACCGGTTGAAGTGACAATAGTAAAAAGAGCTCTAAAATCTGTAGGAAACCCACAATTATCGCCAAAAAACGATTAAAAAGAATTAAAATAGTATTATATTGATTTTGCTCAATTTAGTGATAAAAAGAAGATTAATTAACAAATTTATTTATTTTTAGAAGAAAATGCTAACTGGTTTTAGTGTTCCGATTTTGTTTCCCATCACTTGAATTTGTTTTTCTGTTTATCAGCGCTTCAGTTTTCCGTGCCCTTTATTTTCGCACAGTATTAATGCGATGTGTTTCTTGTAAAAGGCACAGTGAAGCTTTCTTTTACAGCCTAAAAATGAATTTTTTGCTTTACTGTTACGAATGTCAAGAAAATAGTTGTAAATCTCCCCACTCATTATAAGGTTATTCAGTACGTTCTATAATAGGTTACTATAAGTAATAACCGGGTATTTTATACAAATTAGAAGTCAATAATAGAAATAAATGAATACAGATAATACTACTTACTAATCAGCTGATGATGAATCACAGCAAAGTGCCATCAGGTATTCACCTACAACAAAAAAAAGTTAAGGATTAACATCATCTTTTGCTTAGTTAGTTATGAAAATAAATGTAACCGCGTATTTATTCCACGTACGCATGATCAGGTCTGTATTGTACCATAAGGTTTATTTATTATTGAACATACCATTCAAATGTGTGCATGTGTGTATGATGGGTTCAATATATACGCCACATTTCATTGACCAGGAACATGGGATGGAACCTGTGATTGTGACATTAGGTTATGTCTATGATATTTTCATTGATGTTTGACACCATTTTTATGTAAAATTATTACATTATTACCGACTACAAGTTTAAAGAACTGAAAGTTAATAAAAATTTACAACAAATGCACACACGCACACGCACACGCACACGCACACGCACACGCACACGCACACGCACACGCACACGCACAAAACACGCACACGCACACTAACACGCACACGCACACGCACACGCACACGCACACGCACACGCACACGCACCCACGCATACGCATACGCACACGTACACGCACTCGCACACGCACACTCTCACGCACACGCACACGCACACGCACACATACACGAACACACACGCACGCGCACACGCACACTCACAAACACGCACACAGCACGCACACACACACACACACACACACACACACACACACACACAACACATACACGTACACGTACACTACACATACGTACACGTACACGTACACGTACACGTACACGTACACGTACACGTACACGTACACGTACACGTACACATATACATACAATACACATACACATACAACATACATACACATACACATACACTACACATACACATACACATACACATACACACATAACATACACATACACATCACATACACATACACATACACATACACATCACATACACATACACATACACTACATACACATACATACACATACACATACACATACACATCACATACATACACATACACATATACATACATACAATATACACATACACATACACATACACATACATACATACATACACATACACATACACATAACATACACATAACATACACATACACATATACTATACACATAAACACATACATACATACACATACATACACATACACATACACATACATACAATACAATACACATACACATACACATACATACACATACACATAACATACACATACACATACACATAACATAACATACATATACATAACAACATACACATACACATACACATACACATACACATACACATACACATACACATACACATACACATAACATACATATACACATACAATACAATACACATACATATACACAATACACATATACATACACATACACATACTACATACACATACACATACACATACACATAACACATACATACACATATACACATACACATACACATACACATACACATACACATACACATACATACACATAATACATACACATACATCATACACATACACATACACATACACATACACATACATACACATACACATACACATACACATACATACACATACACATACACATACTACATACACATACACATACATACACATACACATACATATACACATACACATACATACACATACACATACTACATACTCATACACATACATACACTACACAGTACACGTACACGTACAGTACACGTACACGATACACAGTACACGTACGCAGCACACGCCACGCAGTACACAACACGACACACAACTACACACACATACATACACATAACATACACATACACATACACATACACATACACATACACATACACGTACACGACTACACAGTACACGTACAGTACAATACATACACATACATACACATACACATATCACATACACATACATACACATACACATAATACACATACACATACATACACATACATACATACACATACATATATACTACACATACACATACACATACACATACTATACATACACATAACATACAATAACATACATACATACACATAACATACATACATACATACACATACACATACACATAACATACACATACATACATACACATACATACACATACACATACATAACATACACATACACATACATCACATACACATACACATACATACATACACATACACATACACATACACATACTACACATACATACACATACAACATACACATACACATACACATAACATAACATACACATACATAAACATACACATACACATACACATACACATACATACACATACACATACACATAATACACATACACATAACATACACATACACATACACATACACATACACATACACATACTACATACAACATACACATACACATACAATACTATCATACACATACACATACACATACACATACACATACACATACACAATACATACACATACACATACACATACATATCGTACATACTATACAATCATACAACACACGTACACGTACACGTACACGTACACGTACACGTACAACGCGCACACGCCCACGCAAGACACATCGACACACACACACATACACACATACACATACATACACATACACATACACATACACATACACATACACATACATACACTAACGTACAGTACATACACATACACATACACATACATACACATACACATAAACATACACGTACACGTACACATACACATACATACATACACATACACATACAACACATACACATACATACATACACATACACATACACATACACATACATACACATACACATACACATACATACACATACACATACATACACATACACATACACATACATACATATATCACATACAATACACATACACATACATAATACATATACATACATACACATACATATCACATACACATACATAACATACACAATACACATAACATACATAACATACACATACAATACACATACACATACACATACACATACGCATACATACACATACACATACACAACATACACATACACATACACATACATACATACATCATACACATACATCATACACATACACATACACATACACATACACATTTACATTACACATACACATACACATATACATACACATACACATCGCAGCCCGATCTGAACCACGAGAAGCTTTATCCGCCCTCTGCGGATCCGCAATAAAACCGCGACGCGCTGCCGAAGTTGTCGATTTAAGCAACCTTGCAATACCGTTACCATAACTGTGCGTAGGCACTCGTGTAGTTTCTGTTTACAGGGCCGGTCTTAAAACTTTTCCCCAAATAGGTTAACTAAAGGTAGTATTAACTATATTTTCACATAAACGTCCCCGAATTGAGTAGCAGGAGGATTGGGCCACAGAGTCAACCCAGACCAGGCGCCCCCCTGAAGATTTTTATATTTATTAGTGTACATAGTTATTCAGTATTATCAAATTGTTCTTCGTAGGTTAAGCGTGAATTTATTAGATTGTAAAAAGGAATAGATTAACATAAATATAACACCCTTATATGACTATAATTCAGTTTGTACTGTGGTCAACCCCAGTAAAAGTTCGTAAACGTTTTATTAATTTAAAATACGATTGAGCTAGTCTGAAGCAAGTTAAAGTACATAAAGTAAAGTCCCTTTCTTTTAAAGAAAGGGCGTGAAAAATCCCAGGAAGGCTACCAAGATACCCATTAAAGAGCCATCAGCCCCAAAACTAGAGAAAGCAAAAGCGGTTCCCGCTGAGTACGCCATACGCAACACTGCTCTTTCAAAGAGGAGTAATTTAACGAAGGAGACATCTTAGGGAGCTAATCGCAAAAATAGGTGTACGTCCGCCGATGGACGGCTGATAAGTGATAATCTCAATTTCTTCACGTGACTTCCTTTACTTGAAAGTATACCACTTGGAACTAGAAGTAAAATGATTTACATACACCCAGCATATTTCTGTTTAAATGTTCGTTGGTACATAAATTATACGTATGAATAGCACTGGATCAATAAAGATAAAATTCAATTTTGAAAACAATGATATTATTGTCTCTGATAATATCGAAAGAATTATTTCGTTTTATTTCATGATGTTGGATAATCGAACACTCGCATAATAAATTAATGTAGTGTATTGCGTTATACAAATACTCGTAAGTACGTTTTTTTTAAATTATTATAAAAAATTAAGTTACGTCTACATACGGCACAGTTACGTTTTTCTTCGTATTTAGTTAATTAGTTTTTCTTTATATCTAGTTAATTAGTGCATTAACTTTAGTATTAATTTATAATATGTTATCCTTAGAATTGCTTACCTTTGAAAACAAGTCATGCAAAGATTATGTGCGTGCATTTGAATGCCTACTAAAGGATATTATTATATTGTAGTAACTATAAATAGCTGGGCTTCTAATAGATTATGAATGCTTAAACAACTAGAAAAGTGATATTACTGAACACACTCTGTCTGACGAAAGCCAACTAGTAAAAACCCTATAATCAAAAGAAATTGAAAATGTAACCAAGTTTTATGCAAATTGTAAAAAACGTTAAAAGCATTCACAGCCAAAACAATTGAGGTACCAGTAAGGATCAAGTAAAATACTAAGAAATTTAGTTAAATAAAAGAATAATTTGCCATTACTGCTTAAATATGATAATCATTATGATCCGTTCAAAACAGAATATATACATATTTGCCATATCATTTCAATGCTGTGATGACTGAACATGTTTTACTGGAAACGTAAGCTTATCGTTGAGTTGTTTTACAACAAGAAGCTATTGAGACATATAAACATGGACATAACATCGACACGCATGGTGCGTCTTAACTGTAGCTATAGGATGTCAAGATTTTTTGTAGTAAAATATTTACCTCGATGTTTAGGGAAAACCTAGACCTCGAGGTCAATATTTTACCAATTGAATATGTTCAGTTCTGTAATGATTTATCATATATAGTTAAAATTAAAAAAAGATTAAATGTATGCGTTCTGGTTTCAATGTATCATAACACTTAGGATCTTTAAGTAGTAATGAAAAACTATTTCTTTTTTACACTTGTTACAAGTTTTTATCTGTGAATACTTTTACCAGTTTGAAATTGTAGTCTTTCAGAACTTTGCACCAACACCACAAAGTGATCGTAATTCGTCAAATTTGCTTTTTACAGTGACATTTTTCATTGTTAACCACTGTTAGAGGGTGTATTTGCTTAAATTTAAAACTTTACATTTTACGTTAGTTACTAGAATGTTCCTCAATGAATTATGTTACGACTTGATTGTTCAACAAAAAACCGACCACATCAGGGAAGAATTACATTTATGTTTGATTTCAGCCAATGTGATTAATACAAATTACGTTATGTTCTAAAGTAGTTTTGAATTTAACCTTAAAATACTATATTTACATATATATGCACAATATTCAAATAATGTTAAATTATGGTCATCAGTGCATATCTACTTTACAAAATTATACATAAGATTCTTCAAGTGATAGGGTAGGTGGTTCTAATTGAAAATAAGATGGTACGTTGTAGATTTCGACCATTCCTACGTGTACTGCATTATAATGTAGTAAGGTGTTTCCTCCTTTCCCTATGTAATCTTTGATAATGCAAACAAACATAAGAAATTCGTGCCTTTTAAAATCCTAGGATGCTAACCTGATTACGTAATTTCTGATGTGAATTTTACATAATTATTGATATTGCTGACATGTAGGTAACATTCTTAACCTCTATCTATGGTTAATAACAAACATAATGATTGTAATGATTCGAAAAGGTCTATAGCTACACCATTCGATCTAATTTTAAAAAAAACTTTCGAAATAACGTAATATTTACAGGGCGATTAAAATTCGGAAGTACCATTCATTGAGGAGTACGTGGGATATTAATAGTCCCACATCTTAGCAGGGGAGAAATCAACGCCTGAAGTGATAATAAGAAAGTGAGATCGTGTGGTGTACCATTTTAAAGATTTTTTTTAATAAAGAGTACGATAAATTGAAATACTAGACCAATAGTCCGGTAGAAATTACATGCTAAGGTTTGTATGATATTGGACTTACTCGGCAGGATACACGATACTTAAACAAAGTACATACTATTTGTCACTATTAAAAACTAAACTCAGGAATACAGGCTTATAGGAGATCAGATGTCTATTTCTACAGCTTCGTCTAAGTGTTCAATAGTATGCAGCAAGTTTGGATTAATTGAACTTACAAGGTACAGTCTAGACGAATTGTTTGGAGTACTACTCATGAAGTACGCATTCATTTAATATTGTGTATCGTAAAGATGCTCCAGGGATGTTTGTATATATCTCACTATTTATTCACCAGTACGTGCAACTATGTTTTGCTGTAAATAGTAATTTGAGATTAATAGTATATCTTATGTAAATGGGACAATAAAGTACCCCATTCATCTTAATCCCTACCCACCATATCCAAGAATGACTCGAAGTAAACCGGTGTGAAAACAGCAACCAAAACTAGCAACTACTTGACGAAGTATCCGAGGGTGACGTCACACCTTTAAAGATAAGTTTCATATTAAAAGGTCTGTAGAACTTACATGTACCGGAATATATACACATTTAATAATTTTTAAATTAACATGCAAATACTGTTTCCATCAATACTGTCAAAATTTAACCTCTCGTGAAATATTGTGTTAAGCGTGGTACGCGATTTTTCAGCATTGCAACTGAATGCTAGTGTCCTGTCCTATAACTACAAGATAAAATACACTTTCCAATAAAAGTTTTAAATATTATTTCCCGCAATCAAATTAAATCATCCTTACTTAGGGATTCAGAATGTTTCTGGAAATTTAGTTTCTGATTAAACTACAGGGGCGTAACGAATGTTATACTATAATCATACCATCGTTTACCTATAACTTTCTGGGAACTACAGACGGTTGCTGTCATAGCATACTTTACATGCAGTTATCACACAACTGGTGGTCGCTACGCTCCTCGGCCCCAAATCTGGATGCGTACGCCAATAGAGTGACTAATGGTACTTGTGTTTTAATATACTATTATCTTCAAGAGACTAATAAACTATTACCGTCGATTTCGGTAGTTTAAGTTGCCTTTTATTTGTGTATTTCAAATCACAACCTAATGATGATACTGAAGTTGAAGTGATAATGGGGCTAGGACAAAGTGATTGTAATAGAATCAAACCCCTCCGAAGGAGACTCATTTGAGGCTTGAAGATAAAATAGTATATGGCGTTTAACGTGTAAGTTGATTGTTAAGTTATTGAGTTCAAGTTTTGCAGTCGAGGCGACACTCTACTATTATTATAATTATAAAACAGAATTCGTGCAAACATTTGCAGTTCTAAGAAGATTGATTATTAAGGGTAGTATGATTTTAGTCCAACGTTTGATACGCTCTTGGATGTTTCCAAATCATAAGCGAGAAGCGGAATTTTTGCACTATTATAGGAAATAGCTATTTACGTAACAAGTCCCGAAAGTGATATTTTACGGGAGGAGTAGGCAGTTTCCAGGGCGAACCGTAAGCGAGTCCCGTAAAATCACTTTCGGGTAGCGTTACGTACAATATTTTTTCTGCAGCCGTTTATTAGATAAAATATTAAAAAATAATAGGGATAGATACTATAAATATTACTTATGAACATTAATTGTACAATTATAACAATTACTTATATTAATAGTATTAGGAATATTAACAGAAGTGGCTGTGTTGAAATTAGTATTAGACGTTGCAGTACTTGCACTAGCTTTCGAGATATTAATTTCGTTACGGCCATTTTGAATCTTGGAGGCTATGCCAATTTTGTTTCTTAAATAATTTTCTAGGTATCCTTCTGCCACATTCGTCGATTTCCACCCTCCGTGCCTCTTTAAATTGGTGATACTGCCACCGCCATCAACTATTCTTCGTAAAAAGTGACCGGTGTATTCTTTGGGGTGTGGCAATTTAAGATATTCGGCAATTTTGGAGGCAATATTTCCAAAACTGTGAATACCAATGGGTTGTACAGTACATTTGCCGTTTTTGTAAAATACAAATAATCTACGATGTGGTGTGTTGGGTTGACGTAATGACAAATATCTTCTGTATAAAGAAATATTATCTTCTCTAACGACGACAAAAGTTCTTTCAATATTTGTTTTAGAATTAGGAATTTTTATGACTAGCATTGTTTCTTTATTCTCTATATTATCTAAGCTCATTTCGCAAAATTCCTCACGCCGACAAGCACCTGCCAACCCAATTATTAATGCAACCTAAAATATAAGTAGACACAAATTCTTCAAGAGAAAGAAGAAAAAATTTGATTTTATTTTTACCTTTATCGCCAAGTAAATATTATTATCAGCGTCTGATAAAAAATTATCTATTTCTTCTTTATTTAAAACTCTTGATTCTTTGCTTTGTATCCTACGGATTTCCTTTTAAGAAAAGCGATAACTTTGGGATATCGGCTTATATCGATATTGTTTTTAATGTTAATAGTGGACTTAAGCATCGAGTAATTGCTCCAGAGTCTTGACGGTTTTAAGATTTTAGATTTTCTACTAAATACGCAAGAATGACTTCTTCATTTATAATACACACATTTTTATCATCTCGCCATTTTTGGAACAAATTATAGACCATTTCATACCTCTCTCTTGACTTTACCGGCAACAACTCATAAGTAGCGGCTTTAGCAGCTTCACTGAATTCATGTGGAATAATTATTTCCTCGTTACTTTCGTTGTCGATTTCCATTTCTGGATTGGAAAATTGAAAATACAGTGCAACTATCAACAAATTTATTTTGACAAGTGATGTCATGATAAAAATTCCGTAAATGTCGTTGCTAAGGCCGCCTACATAGATATTGAAAATTTTTCCGAAAGTAAAAAAATCGTCCCGAAAGTAAAAAATAACGTTCCGAAAATAGCTACTTTCGGTACGATTTGTGTAAAGTTTCACTTTCGATTTAATATATCATACCGAAAGTTCTATTTTCGGGACGGCTGCAGAAAAATGTCTTATATAGTGTGATGCTATATCACAATTCTAGCAACCAGTTGCAGTTGTGTAAAAATCGCTTTTAAGAGATAGTATGGCATTAATATAAACCTTGGTACGTCTATCTAGAGCTCCTAATCAATTGCGAGGTATGGAATTTTTACATTAATTAAGGTTGGTATGATTGTAGTACAATGTCTTAAACGCCTCTGTATGCTTCCCAGTCATTTGCGAGAGACGATATTTTTACAGAATTGTTGGAAACAGAGTATTTGTATTATAAATGTATAGCAGAATATGAGTAAGTATCTGCAGTTCTAAAAAAATTAATTGATCATTTGGAAGAACCTACATTTTCACAGTGTCGAAAAATGTGCTTTGTGTTATAATTATAAACAAGAATTCCACTAAGCAACTGCAGTTATAACAAAATTGCATTTAAAAAATGGTATGTTCCTAGTACAATGTTTGATATGCTGCTGGATGTTTCCTAATCATTTACGAGAGACCAAATTATGGCAGTGTCATCAAAAATCTGTTTTATAATATAATTATACAACGAAATACCGGCAAGCATCTGCAATTGTGTGGGAATGTCATGTAAATGACGGTATGACATTCCTTTGATACGCCTCTGTATATTTTCCAATTAGGTGTTTACGAGAAATGAAGTTTTGACATTATTGAGAATGTGTTATTATTTTTTTTTTTTATGATTGTGGACCTGAACAGGCTAAATAAGGCCTATCATGCTAAAGCACTCAGGAACACTTAGGAGGATGGATAGAGGGATAATGAATTGAAGTGTTATAGTTATATCACAGAATTCGAGCAACCAACTGCAGTATATGATAGTATGATCGTAATCATAATCGTTTGCGAGAGATGAAAAATAGAATTTCAGTAATCATCTGCAGTTCTAAGAAAGTTTCATGTAAACGAAGGTATGATCTTTGTATAACGATTGGTATGCCCCTGTACATTTTTTTATCATTTGCGGGGAATACATTTTAAAAGTAGTACTGAAAACTGTGTTTTGTGTTGTAGTTATAGAACACTAGCAACCAGTTGTAATGTTGAAAAAATCGCGTACCACGCTTGATACACTTTTATGATAACCCTTGGCATACCGCTGAGGGTATCCGAATATTTTCTCGAGGGATGATATTTTCGCAGTATTACTGGAAACCGCCTTCTATGTTAATTAAATCATTAATAAATGTGTGTTTTTACGTACACATAAATCGTTGTAAAGAATTTTCCCTTTGGAGGTTTTGCGGTTACTTGATTTAAAATGAGACGTTACTAATGCAATAGGCCATTTAAACGTTGACCTCACAACACAACTGTAACATCACCCTCGGATGTTTTTCATTAACTCCAATGAAAATAGTATTTTTATTTTTGAATCGCCTAACAAATTTTATTTCAATTTTGTGTGGCATCCTTCTACCTAACATTAACCTTCCTGAAGTTATTAAAGTTTCTTACAAGTGTTTGCAATAACTTAATACTAATATTGATAATGATTTGACTAACTTTTTCTAAAATTGTTAGAATTGCAGGAGTAATATCAGCAAATGGTAGTACACAACTTGTTATTCTAATTTTCCTAATTATGAATATAAGCCATTATGTACAAAGGAAATATGTTAATTGTGTTATTACGATTACTCTTGTGTATATTATGCTAATTTTATTACAGTTACGTTGAGAATTAATATACCTGCGTTAAATTTTATTAATCAGTTTTTGCATTAAAAAGCACATTTGTGCTATCTGTTAGAATTGTGCAACAAAGTTTACAATTGTTATTCCAGCATGCCTGCACATATACGGCGGCTTGTTTCAACTTGAGATTATAAAAAGGTTCTTAGTTAGCGGTGCATAGTAAACGATGGGAAAGGAATACGCTGATGTCTACTGAATTTTAAATGAACCTGTAAAAAATTTATAAATGCATTATAACAAAGTGTATATAACGTTATTTATCTTCAAATAAGTACTCTAATAAGAACAAACAGGTACTTTACTATAGCTATAAAATTTTGTGTTCGTTGGCATCCTTAACAACCTAATTTATATGATAGATGAGGATCTTTAGATTCACCATTACGGAATATCATACGTAAGAGAATGCTTGAAAAATGAAGCGTATTAAGTAACACTATCAAACCGTAAGATTTTATACGGTTATAAAAAGTTTTAAGTCATAAAAACACCTATTATGTACCTGTAATTATCTACTTACATTCTTTAATTACAAAATCTGCCAAAATGTATAAAGTAGAACACATTTTCTTAGATTGCATGCAAACGCTTCAGTGTTCAGAATAAATCACTAATATGATTCATATGACAAAAAAAAACGTGTTATTAAATAACTAAGGTAATGCCTTATAAAATAAGAATGTAATTGTATGGTGCATCAATACTTATTCCTTCAAATATAACTAGTATGTCACTTATTTTTACATGAAGCATTGTTTAGCTAACAAAAAGATGTTACTTTGACAATATGTATAACATTACATAAAATTCATTGAAATTGTCGTATGCCACGTGGATACCGAAAACTAATAATAAATGAAAATCAACGAGACCTACTATACTATATGTCCTACTGGACATATAGTATTTTAATCCAATTACACAAACAAAAGTGTCAGTGCATATGACTATAGGCCCACATGTTATGAGAAAATGAATATCTCAAATTTAAATGGTTAAGGCACAGTTATATATATATATATATATATATATATATATATATATATATATATATATATATATATATATATATATATTTGAATAAAATTTCGCACATGAAGGTTCTCATACATTGAGAATACATTGGTACTACTGCTAATTTCATTTGACTTCCGGTTTAACAAGGAATAATTTGTTATTTTAAATTAAACGTCCTGTATATTTTTTGATTCGGATAGAACAGTCCTTTAGGTGTTCAGTGATATACGGTTTGATACCATTATTTTTAGACAATGCTGAGATATTAAGTAAAATATTTGAAAACGTGTATTTACCACTTGATCTAGTTACCTATGGAAACAAAAAAAAATAAACATTGATAGGGTTGTTAAGAATCATGTACATAAACCAATACTAAAATTTTTTGACGTTGTAATTGTATTTTAAAATGGTTCAGTTAACTGAAAAGAATACAGCTGTTGATGATGGTGGGTTATGGTGACAAGCGCCGACTCAGCAAGAGGCGTGTACCTTATTCAATAATGTGCACCGTAATTGATAACCAATAACCCGCACTACTGTTACCAAAACGTTAACGTTAACGGCAATGTTCGCAAGTAGCAAGAAA
The DNA here is from genome assembly GCA_036346205.1 of Vesta saturnalis. Taxonomy (NCBI): domain Eukaryota; kingdom Metazoa; phylum Arthropoda; class Insecta; order Coleoptera; family Lampyridae; genus Vesta; species Vesta saturnalis. Next base: position 1,833,851 of record JARFJB010000673.1, read on the forward strand.
TGGAACTGACATCGACTACAGACCTTGCACAGATACATGGTATTAGTCACAGGTCAGCAGGGCGAATATTAAAGAAAGAGAAATACTATCATTAATAAGTTTAGCTTAACAATGAGTTATCGGAAGATGATTTCGATGGTAGACTTCAGTTTTCTGAGATTATTATGGATCTTTGTAACATCAATCCAAATTTTGCCATGAATGTCTTCTTTTGGACGAAGCAACCTTTTCGCTAAATGGAACGGTTTTATATATATATATATATATATATATATATATATATATATATATATATATATATATAATTTCCCGTGTTTCTGTTTTACACTAACATAGTAGCGCATATTTACGAACTTTTGGCTTTTAGCGCGTTAGATACATCGGAACGCTCTTTTCAAATATTCTAAATTACGTAAAATAGACATCATTGCCATCTCTAGCATGTTCCGCCGGTAGTCTGGTCGGTTACAAAATCCTAATCATTGGGATTACAAATACAATGAAATAATCCTGTCTAATTTGCTCCACTAGTGCTCCTGAAGCTATTTACTTTAAAAAGTGATATGTATTAAAATTTTTAGAGCTCAAAAATGCACTAATATTTAAGAATTCTAAAATTAGCTAGTATTCGCCAACAATTAAATTAAGATATGTATATTACTAATAATTTTGATAATGTAGGTGAGAATCCAACCCGTAATGCTTGACTTTTTGAGCAGTAATGAAAAATATGGCAACGACATTATGTTTAACAACATAAACGTCTACTCTAAAAGTTTATAGTGAAGCATACACGGCTACAAAAGTCGGCAAAATTGGATTACAAGTCTTATACTTAGATATGAGACACAAATGTTCGTTCTAGTGTTTTTTGCGTATTTTATATGTCATATGAGACATAACTATTGTTCGTTAGCATATCACATATAAAAATCACGCTAAATTGAGTATGTAAATGCTGTAACCCAAAGTTGTATTTATTATATCTTCTACTAGCATCAAAATAAATTTGGGGCCATAAATATCCGAAAGCTTTTTTTTTTAATTTCCTTAGGAAAACGATCAGGTGCATGGGCAATATGTTATGGTTTCAGGTCATTGATTTGTTACATGCTGTTAAAAAGTCTAAAAAGCTATTTATACACCATTCTAGTTAATGAACCCGCCGAACTCATTGCTGTAAATGATAAGAGCAAACCTCTTGGTCATTATTCAATATCCTTAATTCATACACCAGTTTTGTTGGGGATCATTGCTCATCATATGGAGTCAAATATTGCCAAGAATTTGATTTTTTCATTAACTTACTTGGTCTAACGCATTGTTCCGGTTCACAATAACAGAATTTTATCGCTTTACAATGCTAGTTATCATTAGGGTCAGCTATATCCGTAATATTTATTTATATAATTACATATATAATTTTGTCGCTTTTAGGCAACAGTTAAGATTTATGTGGCTGTTTTTTAGTATTATATGACATTTTGCTGCAAAACTCAAGTTTATTATAGAAATTCTTTCTGGTTTCTGAATTCTACGCTTGTTTAGAAAATGTTTACTTCATGGTGTAATTAGTGCCTTTGCTTTCTTAGGAGACCATTTCATTGGCATTTCCTAACTTATTTGAACCAAAAATTAATATGCAATAATACCGGTAGATAGGAACGCACTAATCTCTATGGTAAAAAAACAAGGAAAACTATATGCTACACTCCACGTTTTTTTGTCCTCGAGGTACACCATTTCTAAGTTTTTCAACACTTTCCATTCACTTTTCCACAAAGACTATCAGAAGAGAATAACGTCAACTCCATACATCTTCAATTTCAGGTGAAAATAAGGTTTGCTAAAAAAACCTAGTTACTATTGGAAAATGTGACAAGCGAATTATAACAAAACAGGTCGTCATTGCCAAAAAGTAATTGTAATTCGTAATTATTGGTAATTGTGCCATTATGGAGCTAGAAAACCTTGATTCTTTACCTGCTGCAGTATTGGCAATTGCAAACAATGCATGTTCGACTTTGTTGCCAACTAATAGTCGAGATCTTTACGAAAAAACTTATAATGAATTTGATACCTGGTGTACCGAACAACACATAACCAATTATACGGAGCCTGCCTTCCTGGCATACTTTTCCAACATTGCTCAAAAAGGCTTCATAGCGAGCCTCTGGCCAAAATTCTCAATGTTAAAATCAACTCTTAATGGGAAGAAAAATATTGACATTAGAAAATTTAACAAATTGATTATGTATCTTAAAAGACAAATTGAAGGACATGTCCCCAAAAAATCCAAAGTTTTAGAAAAAGAACAAGTGCTAAAATTCATTCTTGACGCTCCTAATAATTTGTTCTTAATGACCAAGGCAAGCAAAGGGTTTAAATTTAAAGTTGTAATAGCAAACTACTCTATAGGTCGCACTAATTTTTGGAATAGCTGGAGCGTTAAGAAAGCATGAACTTCTGAAGTTGCAAACCGGTACTGTTGAAGACCTAAAATCTAAATTTCTAATCACTATCCCAGGATCAAAAACAAAAACAAAGGAGAAAAGAATTTTTACGGTTGTGGATAATTATTAAAATACATTCTTAAAATTAATCAGACAATATATAACACTGAGACCACAACATACAAAACACACACGATTCTTTGCACACTATCGAAACAATAAATACACTATAAACCATGTGGGCATCAACACATTTGCCAAAATACCATGTACAGTTGCACAATTTCCAAAACTGGATCAGCCACAGGTTCTGCCTCAATATTGTCGGATTCAGGGGCGGTTTTTGCAGCAATTAAGAGACGTGGGGGATGGAAATCAACCAGTGTTGCGGAGGCATACATTGAGGATTCAATCCAAAACAAAGAAAACACTTGTAAACAAGTATTTTGCACAAACGAGACAGCCTCTTTTTCCAAACCCCCAGCAAACATTAACATAACCTGAAACAACTTCGAAAACATCCAAAATAATTTAAACCTAAATATAAATCCTAACGTTCACAACATAAACACTGTATCTGTTCCGTTCTTAAATTTGTACAATTGTAATATTAATATTATTATAAATAACCAAAAATAATTATGGATTAATATGGAACAACGCGAGGTCTTCCAACCTACAAAGCGTAAATTGAAATGAATGAACTGAAGGAATGAATGGACGTGTGTGTGTGTGTGCGTGCGTACGTGCGTGTGTGTGTGTTTGTGTGCTTTCGTGGGTGGGTGGGTGGGTGGTTGCGTTCGTGCGTGTGTGTGTGTGTGTGTGTGTGTGTGTGTGTGTGTGTGTGTGTGTGTGTGTGTGTGTGTGTGTGCGTGTGTGCGTGCGTGCGTGCGTGCGTGCGCGCGTGCGTGCGTGCGTGCGTTACGTGCGTGCGTGCGTGCGTGTGTGCGTGCGTGCGCGTGTGTGTGTGTCATGTGTGAGTGTGATGTGTGTGTGATGTGTGTGTTGTGCGTGTTTAGTGCGAGCGCGCGTGCGTTCGTGCGTACGTGTGTGCGTGTGAGCGTGTGTGCGTGTGTGGGTGTGTGCATGTGTGCATGTGTGCGTGTGTGCGTGTGGGCGTGTGTGCGTGTGTGCGGGTGTGTGTGCGTGTGTGTGCGTGCGCGCGTTTGTGCGTGCGTGCGTGCGTCCGCGCGTGGGTGCGCGCGTGTTTGCGTGCGTGCGTGCGGGGGTGTGTGGGTGCGTGCGTGCAAGCGTGCGTGCGTGCGTGCTTTATTTGAGAAACTGAAGATATCATACTGTATGATGGCACGACCATCCTAAACCGTATAACAAAATTTGAAATTTTTTAGCTTTCTCCAAAAATCAAACATTTGTATATTTTCTACTATTACACTTTATTAATGCGTAATTGTATAACTGCTTTTCGTTGGTGTTTTATCAGTAAACCTTATGCTTAATAAAGATCGAAATCTACAAGTAGTTAACATATATAATTTTACAGTAATATAATAAATATGTAAATTAAAACTATTGTCTAGCAGAATGTAAAGTAGCAATATAGTGTAGTCATTAAAAACAGGTCACTACTACACCTGGTACGATGTTTCGAGGTGAGATTAGCACGGTTAGTAGAGGTTTCTCAAATAGTTTGTCATTGAAATGTAATTAAATATCAAACGGTAGATCGGAAAAGCTTCCTTGCAAAATGTAGAAGACTTTAACGTCAATTATGTGATAGAATTGTTGTGTAAGTATCATTATATGTATTTCCTTTTTTGGTTTAAAAGTCACTGCTAAACATTCACTGACGTTTGTTGTGGGAAAATAATTTTCTACTTGTAAGGCTTCAATATGTTTTCTTACTTTAGTTTTTAAATAAAACGTTGAAAATTTATGAACTTATCCATATATAACGTATAAAAAGTTAGTAACATGAGTGGTATTATTATCTTTGTGATTCAGCCTTTCAAGTCTTTCCCCAATGTTCCCTATAAACCGATTTTAAATAACAAGCATAAAATTGTCGCTTTTCACTATCGCATAAAACCGCATTAGTAAGCTTTATTATGTCTCTGAGCATGATAGCTCATTTCAGAGAAGAACTATATTTAAATATTAAAACTAGATACCAGACTGTCTACACTAATGACAAATATATTGAATAACAGTCCAAAAGTATCTACGTTTGTAATAAGTTTAAACATAGCTATATAACATATATCTATCTAAATGCCTTTTTCAGTCTATCAATAGGAATTCCTATTGTGTGTACGTATTGCGCTGAGCGTATGCAAAATAGTTAATACGGACTTGACATTCTAGATACATAGCTTGATTTGGCTTAGGGCACTATTTTAATTTAGCGCGACTGAAAGCTCTGGTTTCCTATCATACTTTATTATGTTAAACAGTTCTGCTCAGTTGATGATGTCATCAATAATTTTAATTCGTTTTCTAACAGCAATCTTTGAATTTAATCAATACGTTTTACAGGAAAACACATGGTTGTATATCTGTTTGTTATATAATAGATTTCACAATATATAAATTATTGAAATCTTAAGACTAAATCAATTTTTTCGTTCTTATGGAAGGGAAGTATTTTTCTTTTGTGTCTAAAGAATAACTGCTGGAATAAAATTTATTGTACATAAATTACTGTTTTTTTCATTTTGAATGATTTACTGGGCACAAAAGTGTTATGTTTACTGACTGTCAAAATTTATTTATTTCTTTGCACTGATTTTCTTACGTTTCGAAGACCATAAAGTTATCCAAAAATTTCGATAACTTGGCAAAAACAAATTTTCACAAAAATAGGAGACATTTATTATTTGCATATTCAGGTTTTATCAAGTTTTAATAGCGCAGATTGGGATAAAGTTGATTCATAAGATTTCGATATATGTAAATTTTGTTAGACATTTCTAAAAAACGTCGTCAAAAAGCAATGATTAATAGATTATGTAAGCAACAAAATGCTAAACTATGTTGAGATAATAGGATAACGTTATAGACGTTTTTAATGAACTGTTTAGTAATCATACCATTGAAAGACTCTCCAAAGACGGAAAATTTGTAGTCCCACAAAGAGTAATGTAATATTAAAATATAATTTCAAACGATGAGGATTCTATTGAATAGGATTGTTCACCTCATCACCAAATGTCCAAAAATATTGCGAATAGATTAATAACCAGGTCCAAGTCTTGTGGGCAGGTTTATAAAAAAGTTTAAGTACATCTCAGAAAATAACACTGGCATAGGTATAAAGTTAAAGATCTTCTCTATAAGCATTTTAAGTAAAGGAATATTTATCGAAATAAATTGGTCCATTTGGTTTATTTGAGGAAAGCTACAGTACTTTGGCGAACGGGTGCATTACAAACCTTAATTATTGTGTATTGGGGTTATGTGCACAATATTATAACTACATAACTTGTAACTTTATTAAAATTGTGTAATTGGGCACATCTTTTGTTTGACTAGTGAGGTGGAGATCATTTTTGGAGTGATGCAAGTGTGTGGCGTGCGTTTTGTTTTTGTTGTGATTTATTTTGTTGGTTGAAGATTGTAAAATTGTTAATTATTTCTGTTCTGCTTAACCACACTTCACATTTCCATATGTTCAAGTTTTCTCAATTTTTCTAAAATTTTGTTTTACTTTATATATATATATATATATATATATATATATATATATATATATATATATATATATATATATATATATATATATATATATATATATATATATATATATATATATATATATATATATATATATATATATATATATATTGCACGTAGGTTAGTTAGATTACTTGTTCTTTAGAGGCTAGATTAAGTCTGGTTGTGATAGTGATTCATTCTTATTCTTTGCCTATCTTTGGCTTTTTAACTAACGATTTGAATGTATAACCGATTGTGACTTATTACTGGATTTGTCGTTATTTGATTTGTTTTTGGGTTCAATGTGTTTTTATCTGAATGCGGTCGAAATCAGGAGTCGGACGCTGGTTTGGAAGGAGTCACGTCGGATACGGGTACTTGACCTCTCAGCGTCATTGGGTGTTGTCCCTCGCGGCGTAGATAGTGATTGATGTAGGTGAAACCTCACCAATCACGAAGTGGAAGCTCTGAAAGTTATAACTGTTTACTGCTATGCGGTACCTTGGATCTGTGAGCGACTGCCCTCATGAATGTGCCGTATTTCCGGTGATGTGGCATAGTTGTGTGTGAGTCTATAATTATCGTTCTCTCTGCGATGGTGAGTGGAGCTTATTCATTCTCCACCACACACCGTTAGTGGTGGCTCCTGGGACGTGGTGTTCTAATGGGAGTGCTGTTTTGTGTATTATCAGAACGGAAGTTGTGCAATATTGATTAATTCAGCACAATTGCTGATGACTCAAACACTATAAAATTCAATAAATTAATAAACAATATTCATGTATGAATATGCATCTCGTAATATAAATTCAGATATTCAGATACGCCACTGGTAGGGGTTGAAAATAGATTGGAAATACATTAAAGCATTTTGTATAAATATAACATTAATCGTATATTCAAGTTCAAAATAAGTTTGCAAATATAAATTATTGCTTATAACATTCAATTCAGAATTTATTAAAGATAACGAACCGTCAATGATCAAACTGAAGGGCATAATATAGAGGCGCCTCTTATCGATAAAATGTATGCTAAAGTCAACACAAATTGTTAAAAATTAAAACAAATTACGCCGCGTTTGAAGCCTCATATTTTGGCCAATTAAATTTTGTTAGAAACGTGGGAAAATTATGAGAGTGGAATTTTACGGCAGCACTAGCAAACTATTTGAAATTTCTGGCATTCTACGTAGTAAAATGGAACATATGTAGTACAATTTAATTAAAACCTTCCAGAAAGTAGGTTTTACGAATTTTTATTGTCCAATTTAAATATTCATCCTGATAAAGGTGTAAAAAATTATAAATAAGACTAGGGAACGAGAGCTAATCAGTTTGCATTTGACATTGACGCAAGAGGGTTCACAAATCTGATTTACTGCATTTTTGAGTTGTCATTAGTGAGTCTGCACTTTACATCAGTTCGGAAATGTTGAAAATTTACTCTTTTGTTATTGTTGTTTGAAATTGTAAAAATTTCAAATACTTTTGTCAGCAATAATTTAAAAATTAGGTTGCTGAAATCTATTGTGATTATATACAGTATTTAAAAGGCCAAAATGTTAAATTGTGAGATTTGGTTAAAAATATAAATGTGTATAGTGCATAAAGTGTTAAATTGTGAGATTTGGTTAAAAATATAAATGTGTATAGTGCATAAGTTGAACAAGTGTATATTCACAAAGGAGTGTAAATGGTGAATTTATATGGTCCACAATTATTTGGTTATAATTGAAGAGCCAATGGATTTGTTAAACTGTGTTTAAGCTTGTAACTTAACAAACAAACAAGTGGATGTAAATAATTGCATCTTAAATTGGGATAGTATTTCACACTAAATAGTGTAGTTCAATTATACCATAACCTATTTTATATATTTAAGTCAACTGCCGATCAGTGTCTCGATAAGAAACAGCTGTGTGTCAAAAGTACTGAAGGCAAAAAAAATTGGTTTGTCAAGGGACCAATTGTAGTTCGAGGTGATTAAAACCTTATACCGCACTTACCTTGAGATATATACTAGTGTTGGAACTTATAGTGAACCAAAAAGAAGTCGACCAGTAGATGATTATTCCATTCGTAAAGGTACTTTATGTTTTTTCCATAATATTGAAATAAGTCAATGGTCGCGGTCTGAACGTATACTTCGTTTTCTTTTATTTTTTTAATATTCATTAAACTTATTGATAGAGAATATAGATTATATCAGAACCCGACCATTAAATATATGTACTTAGATTAAGAATAGCTAGCTTCAGTGATGATAGGGTTACATAAAAAATACCCATGTTTACGCTTGTGACGTTGTACAATATATTTGTTACACTTACATTTAATGTTTAACTTAACTTGGTGTAGTAGATGTGTACCTTGGAGTTCCTTATTCCAGTTTAATGTAAGTTAAGGAGGATAGTAGTAAGACAAGGTTGTAAAACAGTATTTGGGCTCACTTAATTTGTGGTAGAGAATAGAGTTCTCAATGGTACTTAATTTGATTGTAGCATAGAAGTTCTCTACATTTGACAGTAAATTTAAAAAAAATCAATATAAATTTTTCAATACCTCCATTATATTAGTTTTAAAGTGATCAAAAGCATAAGTTATTTATCATTGTTCCTAAGTAAATGGAGCGTATAACACATCAGCGTATATTATTAGTTCACTCCAAAAATAATTTGAATGTAAATCAATATTTATGACTAAACGTCAGAGTTTCTTTTAATTCTTTTATCACTTTAAAGCTGTTAAAATGGATAATGGGTGTGTAAACTTACGTTGGGAGGTCGTTCCACTGTTCCTATGCATTTCCCATTTTTAGCATTGTTACTGTCGTTTTGAACATGGTTTATGTTCAGAGTTAAAAAATGTCTCTCCCTCTCTCTCTCTCTCTCTCTCTCTCTCATATATATTATATTATATATATATATATATATATATATATATATATATATATATATATATATATAGATATATACAGGGTGGCGCATTAGTGTGACAAACTCTCATATCTCCTTTATGTAAAGGGATACAAAAAAAAATTAAATACAATAGTTGTAAGATATGTTCTGGTGCATTTTCCAAAAATATTTTTAATTATACAGGGTAGATCATAAAGGCTTAGAAGTAGTTTTAAATTTTTTTTAAATAAACCCTATATATTATTACATATTTAGATTATACATACAATTTTAGACACATTTTATGTATAATGTCATATACCTAAGTGTAACCGTTTTTGACAAATTTCAAATTTTTTGTCAAAACTGACGTTTGCAGGCCAAAACATAGGTGGAAGTTTTTTCTAAACGAAGCCTTTATCAATTAGTTATGGTTGGCTTCCTTGGAAATGGGCACCTACTCTAATGGGCTGTATTGGTATTTTTGTAATACATGCATACAGAGTGATCAAAAATGGACAATAAACAGTAGATTCAAAAAAACCTATCGTCATTTTTTTTTAATGGAAACCCCCAATTTTTTTAATTCTATCTTATTTAGCATTAAAAATAGGGATGCCTTTGTATAAGAGTGTATATTCCAAAAAATTGTAGTTTTTAAAATAATGACAATTTAACATTTTTTTATTGTAAAAAGGCAATACGGCTTTCTAGTTTGTTGTTAGTTGGCCGCGACGGCGGGGCGTGGCGAAACAAAAAAAATTGAGCACTTCAGATCGAAATATTACAATTTATTGAACCCCATATAAATAATTATTTTATTAAACGAACTTAAATTAAAGACAATATTTTTTTTATTCAACAAATTATGTCCTAATCCTAATCGTAAACTTAACACCTCTAATGTAACTAAACCTGTAACTAATTATACAGATAAAAGTACTAGAAACACGTCAAATCCGTACTACCTAATATGTTCGAAATGTCCGCCTCTTTCTTGAATACACAATGCAATACGTCTCTCAAATTCGCTGCTTAAATTTCTACACATTTCAACACTAATGTTTGGAAACAGTTTCTAATCCTAATCTTCATGTCTTCCTTTGTTGTAGGCGGTATTTTATAAACCTGATCTTGGACGCTAAAGTCCATTTTAGTAAGATCTGGGGATCTAGCAGGCTAAGCAACAGGCCCTTCCCTCCCAATCCAACATTCTGGATATCTAGCATTTAAAAAAGTTATTATCGGACCTGTATGATGTAATGGGGCCCCATCATGAAGAAACCACATTTCTTGTTGCGTATCGTGTGGCACTTGACGCCACAAATTAGGTAGATGGTTTTGCAGAAAGTCGAAGTATTCCCCTGTTACTCGTTGATCAAAAAAATATGGTCCAATTACATGATTACCGACAACACCTCCCCAAACATTTAAAGACCATCTAGTTTGAGAAGTATATCTTACAAAATGTGAATTTTCGGTAGAATAGTAATGAAAATTGCGTCTGTTTACACTTCCGTTTCTGTGAAATGTGGCCTAATCTGTAAATAAAATCAAATGAACAAGATTTCTTTGTTGGTTTATTTCGTTTTGATCCCATTGACAAAATTCCAGTCGTCTTTGATAATCTTCAGGAACCAACTCTTGAAGTATTTGAACGTGATAGGGGTGCATTTTTTGAGACTTCAATATCCTCTGTACCGTACGTCGTTCAACACCAACCTGTTGAGAAATGTTTCAAGTTTTAAATCAATTTGCTATAAAATACACTAATGTACCACACAAATTATCAACTGACAATAAATAATGACGTTTCTGATGATCTCTACTATTTTTATATGCCACGCCTCGCCGTCACGGCCAACTAACAACAAAACTTCAAAGCCGTATAGCTTTTTTACAATAAAAAAATGTTAAATTGTCATTACCTCAAAAACTACAATTTTTTGGAATATACACTCTTATACAAAGTCGCCCTTATTTTTAATGCTAAATAAGATAGAATTAAAAATATAGGGGGTTTCCATTAAAAAAAAACGACTTTATAGGTTTTTTTGAATCTAGTTTTTATTGTCCATTTTTGATCACCCTGTATGAATCTATTGCAAAAATATCAGTACAGCCCATTAGAGTAGGTCCCCATTTCTAAGGAAACCAACCATAACTAATTGATAAAGGCTTCGTTTATAAAAGATTTCCACCTATGTTTTGGCCTGCAAACGTCATTTTTGACAAAAAATTTGAAATTTGTCAAAAACGGTTAGACTTAGGTATAGGACATTATACATAAAATGTGTCTAAAATTGTATGTAGAATCTAAATATGTAATAATATATATAGGGTTTTCTATTTAAAAAAAAAATTGAAATTACTTCTAAGCTTTTATGATCTCCCCTAAATATTTTTGGAAATTGCACCAGAACGTATCTTACAACTTTTGTATTTAATTTTTTTTGTATCTCTTTAAATAAAGGAGATATGGGACTTTGTCACACTAATGAGCCACTATATATATATATATATATATATATATATATATATATATTATATATATATATATATATATTATATATATATATATATATATATATATATATATATATATATATATGAGAGAGAGAGAGAGAGAGAGAGAGAGAGAGAGATTTTAACTCTGAACATAGACCATGTTCAGTTTTAAAACGACAGTGACAATGCTAAAAATGGGAAATGCATAGGAACAGTGGAACGACTTCCCAACGCAATTTTACACACCCATTATCCATTTTAACAGCTCTAAAGTGATAAAATGCAATGAAATACTTGTAACACGAGAGAAAATTTGAATAAACCAACTGTAATTCAAGTTAGTATTGTCTTAGTTTTAAATCATTTAATATAATAGTAGTAAAAGGTTTCTCAATCTATCTAAGAATATTCATATTGTGAAAAATTTATCTCCGTTAGGTTAATTAAAGGAAACTCTGACCTTTAGTCATAAATATTGATTTACATTCAAATTATTTTTGGAGTGAACTAATAATATACGCTGATGTGTTATACGCTCCCTTTACAGTGACAAATAACTTATGTTTTTGATCACTTTAAAACTAATATAATGGAGGTATTGAAAAATTTATATTGATTTCTTTTAAATTTACTGTAAAATGTAGAGAACTTCTATGCTTCAGTCAAATTAAGTACCATTGAAAACTCTATTCTCTACTACAAATTAAGTGAGTACCAATACTGTTTTTCAACTTAATGTCTTACCACTATCCTCCTTAACTTACATTAAACTGGAATAACGTCACAAGCGTAAACATGGATATCTTTTATGTAACCCTATCATCACTAAAGCCAGCTATACTTAATCTAAGTACATATATTCAATGGTCGAGTTCTGATATAATCTATATTCTCTATCAATAAGTTTAATGAATATTAAAAAAATAAAAGAAAATGAAGTATACGTTCAGACCGCGACCATTGACTTATTTCAATATTATAGAAAAACATAAAGTACCTTTACGAATGGAATAATAACCATCTACTGTTCGATTTCCTTTTGGTTCACTTTAAGTTCCAACACTAGTATATATAAGGTAAGTGAGGTATAAGGTTTAAATCACCTCGAACTACAATTGGTCCCTTGACAAACCAATTTAAGAAGCCAAACTTAAAACCTGCGAGTAATATTGTAAAACGTTTACGTTCAGACTTAATTGAGGAAGGATTACTTTTCAAATCAGTATCACGCACCCAACAAAGAATATTACTCCCATTCTGGTAAATCCACAAATATCACATTCCGACTTAAGTTTAAAAAACTTCCTGAGAACGGAGATTTTTAATTCAACGACATATTTTTTATCGCACAGTTGTTAACGTCCATTAAAAATTTTGTACTTGTACCCCAGCGATTTTATAATTTTGAATAAACTTGATCTATACCTTCAAAATCCAAATATTCGAGACTGTCGGCCAAAAGTTTGTCGATTGTGAAATGTTTTGAATTGTATTGCCAAGTGAGTCGCTGTAAATCCTTACGAAAAACATAATTTTCGAACATATCGTCACTAGTAGGTGTCGGTGTACCTAATTTAGCAAAATTTGTCTGTTTGTCGCGTCCGTTCACAATTTTATTGATGCTCTTTACAGAAACTTGAAAAACTATTAATTTAATATATTGCACAATTTCATATAAACTAATACCACTTACATCACATATTTTTCCCGTTTCAATTAAAGCTTTTGTACGAGGAACTTTATTATTTATCAAAATGTGAAAGGTTTTTTTGATATAAATCATCTTATTATCTAATTTTTTAGGCATTTCGAAGTTCAAGTGACAATATTAACCAATTATAAAATTCTAACTGCTCTTTAAGTTGCTATGGAAACTGATATTTATAAAAATCCTTCTTTTTAGTACTCAAAAATAAAGGCTACATATATCAATCATGTGATAATAAATTAATCTAATTTGAAGTTAGTCAAAAATATTATACTCAAATCTAGGGGGCAAATAAAAAAAAAAGATTATATATGATACATGATTGGTAGGCTGTTCTGGGTTCATAGAGATCATATTGAAAATGGTCAAATCTCTAAACGTAAAAACATTGAAATTGAAACTAAACACATTACTTTCATTTTTATGTTCTTAGGTTTCTTATGGATACTGAGATTGGTCTATTGATTCCTCTGAACGTGAGGTTTAACAGCGAACGCATTGAAATTAATACTAAATGAAGAAAAAGTAACAAAATGTTAAATGTTTGTTGTGCTAGTTGTATCATCTGTACAGTAAGAGTAATAAACAACTGTCTAATACCTACATAACATAATATTTGTTCCTAGTTCACAAATAGTGTTACATGGTTGTTAAAATAGAGTAAAGGTACAACAAAGGGTTCTAATGAACAGTCTCTGTGTTGTACAAATTGCATTACGAGAGTAGTAAAATAAGTTATATGTAACACAGATTTGATAAACTGAGAGTTTTGTCATAAGCAGAAATAATTCGATATCGTTATTGTATTTCTATTCCAAGATTTTATATATTATTGTCGCGATTCGTCATAAATAATTCAATTTAATTTTTATAGAAAGTAATAAAAAGAAAGTGCCTTTAAAGGAAATAAAGAAGGTGGGCGAGGTTTTTTTAGAACATCTATAAAATCAGATTTCTCAAGAAGACGTGCAAAACCACAACAGTTATATAAAGAAAATTTTCTGTTACACCATCTATCCTCAAGGTTCAAATAGTTTACAATGTATAAGCTGTGTGGAATATAAATCCGGTGTCTCTTTACGACTCAAGCGTTTCATAGGGATGGCCATCAGACCTACTGTATAGCCTGTTGAACATTTTACTGCCAGACCTCCGGCGTTATTGCAAAACTTTCTGTCAAAACTACATTTCATGAAATTACCTTTGACATGGAACAGATGCCACGATACTTGTGTTTGAGTGAACGCTTTTATATACTGAAGGTTGTAATTTAGAAATTTGTTCTTGACTAAACAGAATGATTAAGCGCTGCTATACGTTATAAATTTCAATATTTAACAGTAATCACATATTTAGTTGGAGATGATTAAATGCAAAATTAATGAACATTGTTTTAATATGTATTAATGTCACTCTATAACAAATGTATTACATTGTTTAGTATTTAATAATGGCATTATTCACTGGGCTTAATTCAACACTTTAAAAACGTAACACATTGAAACAGCCTTATAGCGTATAAAATTCAAGTTGTACATCACCACACATAATCGACAAAATATCTTTTCCATAGGTGCAAAAGGGTACAACATTCCCCAAGGTAGAATATATACTTTGCGTTAAACATAAAAATGACAGAAATTATTAACTTCACTTTTATACTTTCGCACACTTTTTTGCGGTTTCGGAACAACTTTTATGCTAATTTTCAATAGAAATGATGACATCTTGTAATAGATATAAATATAATATTTTCTACAGGTGGTAGATTGATTTTTATTAGCATCTGAAATTTCAACGAACCAAAGAAAGGGACGCTAGAAGAATACCATTTAGATCTGTTATCGTGGCAAGATGAAGAGCATCAAATATATTTTGCTGATGTTACAACATATTTTCTGCGGGTGCTGAATTCGATTTTATCCCTCAAATTTATGCTATTCGCGTATTTCACAGGGATTACTAGTTTGAAAGCCGACTCGACAAGAAAGAATAAAGTTTGAGGGAATTGAAGGGTTTCTTCGTTGTTGCTAGTTTTATGTACTTTAACATTCTGTGGGATATTTAGGGTATTTAGACTCAACCGAAGTACGTAAGCTATCAATGCATATCAAACCTATACAAAAAAAAATATATCAATTCTTATACTATACGGTAGTTTTACGATTCATACGAAAATGTTTCTGGCCATATTTAAAGTTTATTTAAATCCATTTTTCGTAAAGCGATTTCATAAAAATAAGAAATGGAAGAGGAATAATACAACTCACACTTATATTGTGGCCTTAGATACTTTTCCATTTTCCAGGTACATTTTATCAAAACTGAAAGCTTATTGGAAAAACATAATCAGGACATATAGTATTAAAGGCTTTTCATACACACATGCATTTATACTAATCTTAAACAAAATATCACGCAAGTTTCATAAAAAAAATCTATATGAAAATTAAAAAATGAATAAAAAATGTTATAAATAATAACTACTTTTATAACCAAATTTATTATTATAAAATAAATTTAATTTTACAGGTGCATGAGTCTTTTATTTTAAAAGAAAACTCCCAACATATACCGGCCGCCATAAATAAATTAAACACACAGTAAACGCTGATGTGTATTTTAATCAAATTTTTAGAAAACCTTTAGTTTATTTCTATTAATAAACGATGAAAATTGTAGCAAGATACAAATATTTTTAACACTAATAATGCGTCGACCCTCCTCTGTTTCTCACACATTCAGCTAGCCGATTAGGCATAGTTGAAATGAGTGAATCTATGCTAACCTGAGGTACATTATCCCACACTTCTAAAATCCGTTCTTGAAGAGCATCTACATTATCTGGGAGTGGCTGTAGATCATTTACTCTCCGTCCTACCATATCCCACAAATGTGCGATTGGTGATAAGTCTGGCGAACGAGAAAGCCATGGAAGCATATCAACATTAGCAGTATTTAGAAACTTCATAGCAACCCTTGCGGTATGCGGCTGCGCGTTATCTTGCTGAAAAATTGGATTTTCTATTTCTTGCAGATATGGCAGTAATACTGGTTCAAGAACGTTGTTATTGTACCGATTTGCATTTAATGTTCCCTTAATAACTACTCGAGGAGATATGCTTCCCCCCACACCATCACATCTTTAGTAAGGGCAGTATATCGTTGTACAGAAAGCTGCAAATTGCGTCTTTCTCCAGGACGTCTTCTAACCAATCTGCGACCATCATGAGCCCATAAAGAAAATCGATATTCGTTACTAACGACGAATTGATTCCATTGCACATTCCAATGCAACCTCTAGTTACACCATTGTCGCCGTACAGTACAATGGCGTGGGGTTAGAGCTAAACAACGCAATGGTCCGTATGATCTGAGCACAAAAGACCAAATTCTTCGATATGTCGATCGTAAGGAGAAAAGAGCAACCAGCCGAAGAGCACGATCTTCACGATCAGTGGTTCGTCTAGGATGTCCGGGACGCAAACGTCGTTCCTCATCATTTTCTGACCATCTTGGTTAACATAAGGAAATTGTGGCGACAGTGCGTCCCACACGATCGACAACATCACGAATTGATAACCCGGATTCTCGTAAACCGCTTATTCTGCCACATTCAAACTCGTTTAACTGATGTAAATTTGCACGATATCGCACAGGACGCATTATTTCAAGTGTTTACTTATTGAACTTACAAATACTTAACATTGACACTTAAGTAGCTAATGTCAAATGAAAAGAAAGATTTTTTGTTTCATTGTCAATGATTTTTGATTCACCTTTATTGTACCGTGCTGAAATTTTCATCGTTTCTTAATAGGAATAAAATTTGATTAAAAAACATCAGCGTTTACTGGGTGTTCATTTATTTATGGTGGCCGGTATATTTCGTGTTTGATTAACACTTCATCAAAGTAACTAAAAATAAAATTTTGTAAGTACATGTTATTAAATAACTAACAATATTTAAAGATATAAAACCAAAAAGAGAAGTTAACACCAGAAACAATTTTCTTGTCACTAATGACAATTACAATAAAAGTAAGTAGATCTGATAATGAACTTAATATCTAAACATTTATCAATAAAACTAGAATTTGAATATAAAAGATAAACTTAAGAATTAACGATAATAATAGTATAAATTTAATGCTACTAAATAAACTTATTTAAAGAATTTTAAAAGATAAATGTAAATGCTGCTAAGATCACCTCTAAAATTCATTATTTGATTATTCCTTTTTATGTGGTACATTTCTAGAAATTTTCTTCTGTCGTCATTTCTTCCATTAGCCATGATTTTTACGTTTGAGTAGTCCATATTATAGTTGTTTGTATTACAATCGGTGGTAAGTGCTGATGAAGCTGGTTTTATTGTGCAATCCTATTTGTGTTGATATAGCCTTTCGCAAAGTGTTTGTAATGTTTGGCCTACATATGGAAGATTGCAGTTCATGCAAAAAGAAATCGGCTATTGTGTACTATATACCATGCATGAACTGAAATCTTCAATATGTAGGCCAAACATTACAAAAACTTTGTAAAAGACTATATTAATACAAATACTATTGCAGAATAAAACCAGATTTGTCAGCACTTACCACCCATTGTAATATAATCAACCACAATATGGACTACTCAAACCTAAACATCATACCTAATGAAACAAATGATGAAAGAAGAAAATTTCTAGAAATGTGCCACATAAAAACTAACAATCAAGAAATGAATTTTATAAGTGATGTTAATAATCTTAGCAGCTTTTACACTTATGCTTTAAAATTCTTTAAATACGTTTATTTAGTAGTATTACGTTTATACTATTATTAGCGTTAATTCTTATGTTTAACTTTTATATTCAAATTCTAGTTTTATTCATAAATGTTTAGATATTAAGTTCATTATCAGATATAGTTACTTTTATTGTAATTCTATCATTAGTGACAAGAAAATTGTTTCTGGTGTTACTTTTTATTTTTGGTTTTACACCCTTAATTATTATTAGTTATTTTTAGTTTATTTAATACCATGCATTTATAAATTTTGTTTTTAGTTGCCCTGATCAAGCGTTTATCACACACGAAATATATTGGCGTAAAATATATTGGGAGTAAAAGACCACTATACCAGAAAAATTTAATTTATTTAAAAAAAATGTTATGTTGTCATTCTGACCGTAATTCTATAGACCAGGGCACTTCTGTGTGCAAGTATATGTAAAGAGAATTTCTTTTCAAATTCGTTTAATATGTACTATAGGTAGTAAAGAAAACTATGCTGGCCGCCCCTCACCCCCCACTTTTTCCCAGAAATTACGTCACAATATGGCGACTTCCGGTAGACATTCGAACGATCATATCACCGGTTATATCAATCCGATTTTAACGCGGCTTACGTCATTGGAAAGGTAAGAAAAAGCTCTATATATCTGTATGAACATCTATCATCAAAAATTTGACCGTTTAAAAAATATGTCAGAAAATATACGTCGAACACCTGTTTCAACGTTACACTTTCCTAAATTACTCATAAACCATTGATTTTACTGCCCTAAATGACATAATTTGTTCCGTATTTTATCAGCTTTCCAATGAGTGCTTATTTATATTAAAGCGATAAGTTCTTTCCGGCATACGATGAAATAAACGTACATTGTATAAATCAAACAATACCAAAATGGTTGTTTATGAAATGGACCTTACCATTGGTAGATAAGCTTTTCACGTAAACATAATAAACTTAAACCTAAGCACAATTCAAATAAAAAATTAAACACAGGAATAAAACTAAGATAAGGAAAATTTTCCCTAAGCAGTCAGAAAACTTAATGCCGTTTGTTTGAGTTTCTTGGCACGATGTATTAATAAACGTACACTTAATTTCACAATGGTAAGTAAAACGTTTCTTTAGCAACATGATTAACCTAAATATGGGTTTTCGGAATCAATTTTATCAATGTCAACAATATTGCATTTGCAAAACAAACATGGAACTTCAGCGTCCGTACACACACACAACTTGATGTAGCGCGTTTAATATATGTGCATGCTTCAATATAGTTGTCTGGTAGTGGAATAATGTACTTCGATGGCATTAGAATACCACCTGTCATTTCAAAGCCGAACTTCAGTGGATCCAATGCTCCTTATGTATCATTAGGTAGGTGTGGAAGAAAGCACGAAGAAGATGTCCCTGTGCACAGGTAGTTGTTGGAGGTAGGTCATCAAGAGAAACATTTTTCCCGCAGATGTACTTCCATAATCTGAACGGATCAAGTGCCTTGCAATACGCGCCTTTCTTCAATAAATGCACAAAGTACTGTTCGGCAAGTGACATGATTCTGTTCAGCTCTAGAGTTAGTGGTGATACGTCAAACTCTTTCAAATAGTCCACCGGGTCACAAACAACTGCAGCTTTTTTGTACCAAACTTGTTCGTTTAGTCAGTACCAGAAAGAGAATGAAGTGCCGGTAATAAGGTCTTGTCCTAGTGTGTCATCCAACGTATGGATTGGAACGAGTCTTGTGTCAACAACTCCAATTCGTAGCCACACTTCATTTACTCCGTGGGTGTGGAACCTTTTCCAGTGAAACAGAGCCAGTACCAAGACGTCAGTATCAGCACTTACAAACACGATTTCCTTTTGCCCTTTTATTTGCTGCGTTCTCCCCGTGAATCATCATCCTGAAGTCTGCTTCTTCTATTACAAATCTGTCCAGGGAACGTAGCTCTTGTACAACACCATCTTGAATACCCATGCAGTTAACACTAACTTTATCCGATGAACCATAGGATGCACTTAATACACGCAGCTTACTATTAAGTCTTGTCAGCATCACGGTTTTCAAACTGTTTGTTATATGTTTTGGTCGTAACAATTTGTTCGATGATGAGGGCCAGAATGTTTCCATTTGAATTAGTAGATTAACTTCTGCAGATATTTTAGAAAGGACTGTGACATTGCTGTTTTGTCGTTCAGAGTCTTTAGGAGAACACTCTTGGTAACTATCGAAGACATGGTCTACCCTGGAAGAACCAGCTGAGACTGCAACATCACTGAACTTTTTCTTTTCCTTTGTTGCAGCCTTTCTCAAACAGTTCATAACGTCTATGACAAAAGATGTACTTTCATCAGGCTTAAATTGTGCTGCTGTTGCGAGTGTATCTTCTAGTTCCTGCATTAGAGTACTTTTTTGCTTTTAACAAGAAGCCCATGCTCGTCAAACGGCATTGAAATGTTAGATAATTCACATTGAAACAGACTTGTCAGTTCATACCCACGAACGTGAGCGAAATGAACACTTCTGTTCGTGGCTGCCTTAAAACATTTTTTATTCAAATCACTTTTTTCTGTGATTTATTTAGAGCTTCGGATGTGGGTAACTTGGTGCGATGTATTGTGTCCTAGATACGGGAGGACTTTTCAACATACAGGGTCTGTGTGTAAGCTTTGTAGAGTTGAGTACCTACTTGGCCCACATTCAGTAACTTTTCCTTAGCCTCCGAAGCAACTGCTATTTGTGTTACGAGGTTATGTAGTGATGCCTTGCCAGATAATTCAAATGGATTTTCTCTTTTTCATATGTATTGTACTGTATTCACAATCTTATTGCTGGTCGGCTCTGTCTCACTGTCAGATGTAGCTGATACAGATGTAATGATTTCTCGATGTAAGTTTGTTATTTCCACTAATTCGTGGTATGTTAGATGCCACTGGGCAACACATTTCTTCTGCTTTGTTATACCAATTACACCACATGACCATTTTTTGGATCTATTAATCGTCTGCTCCAGAACCATGTCAGCCCCAACGGCTGAGAAGCTATGGCTGAACCTTTTTATAACATGCTTGCCCTTCTTCAATGGATCATACACTAATTTCTAAGTAAAGAGAGCTCCATCGCAGGTACATAATCAAAGACTGCAAACAGAGGCTGAAGTTTGTAACGGGAGCTTTAGAAAAATCAGGATTTCGCGCTAAATTATACGAGATTAGATATTTATATATTATTGTTCTAGATAAAGAACCGGTAATTGTTTATTTGTATTTGAATGTAATTAATATTAAGATGAAAAGCTTGAGTTTACTTCAATAAGTTATGTATATATTCAATGTGAAAATATTTAAAATACGCGGCATTGTAATAATGATGATATTATGTTTTTAAGTCAGTCACATACAGTGAGCGATCACAAAGACTCGCGATAAGTAGGCGAACAGAAAGGGTCGCATAAAAAATAAGCGATGAGAATTCGCAGCCTAAGCGACATTGTATAGTCACACTGCCCTATAAAGTGTTAAAATTACAAATAAGAATAAATTAACGGTGATAGGGAAGAAGTAGAAAATTACCTTCTATATTAAACTAATAAAAATTGTAAAAATTGGTCATTTGGGTGTAATAGAAAGATTGCGCTTTAAGTGCTCATTGAAAGTGCTCCAAGTTGGTGGTTTAATAGCGAGTGATACATGTACAATAAGACAATCGGCCCAATTGACAGATCGGTATATAAAGTGTAATAACTAAAAAACATTGATAATGAAAGTATGGCTTTCCGTAGTTCGCTTGCAGTTTGTTGCGCACGCCGTTTGTGATTAAATTTGAACGATAGAGTAAAAACTGTATAGCGGAAACATATCGAACAATTATTTACTAAAATCATTAACTGATGAAAAAAAATTCGACGCGTATTCAACTACACAAGGGTATAAGAAAAGATAAGGAAAAGAATAGAAACACGGTGCCAGGGTGCCGGCAAGTGACCTCATCTGAAGAGCAATTTTTAACCTATCTGAGGCCCCCTTTTAGCGGACAAAGAAACGCCAGCATTACATCATCAGTTGCAACGAAAATAAGTAAGAACTTTTTTCTTTGTGTTAATAAATAAACTTTTTGTGTTTGATTTCCCGAAACTTTACATTTGATTATCACTATTAAACTAGAACAATCTGTTTAATTCTGGTAAGGATTTTATTTGTTATACATTAGCTTTAAGAAGGTTATTGTAGATTTAGGTTTGATTATATAAATATTTGTAAACATATTGCTGCATTTTCGTTCATAATTAGAATTTAATTAAATGAGTATAACGTTTGATTTACTTTTATTGTTAAAGATTATTAACATTAAAAACTTATACAAATATTGAATATATAAATGCAGAAAGAAGTCAACTCAATAGGAATCCAGATAAATAAATAAATCGAAATGAATATAATTTTGGGCAATGATAACAGAAATCGTTTCTTTACCTTAACTTGAGTTAGCCGGTGCGATCAATTAAGAAAGGAGTTAGTAAACATAAAGCTTAAAATTTATTTACGCAAACCGAAATTAATTAGCAAGCAAAGTAAAAATTACCTAGTAAATGATATCTGATAAATTAAACCCATTCAGTTTTAATAAAACGTAATAAAAAATAATCATCTCAGGTACTAAATTTTCTTTAATAATGTTGATATTATAAAAAGGTTTAAAAGAACTCGAATCTTATTCTTTGGAGCGGGTTAAACAAACAAAAGTAGTATCTAAGTAGTAAGCTGTAGTAAGATGTTGAAAAGATGAAATAATTCGCTTACCAAATATTTGTTAGTAACCCAAAAAACAACGTCATAAATCCTACTTGCCCACCCCGTAGATTAAGAGATCAGTTCGGAACATAATTTCTCGAAGAACGATTACATTATTTTGCTAAATTTACTTAATACCATAATAATAAACTGCTCCACGTAAGTTAGGGATATTATGGAAAATTTGATTTTTCAAAAGAGGATTTTGAGCTATTTAGTTTTTAAATGCTTGTTCTTTTATTATAAAAAAGTTTACAAATTAAAAAAAAAATTTTTTAAACAAAAATACAAGAAAAAATGAAAATTAGGCGAAAGTGACTAACAACTTAATTTCAAATTAATCGAAAAACAAAGAAAATGAACACAAATTTCCCTTTCAGCAATAACGAGTATGTCCTCCGTGGGCTTCAATGCCAGCTTGGCAACGTCTTTGCATGCTGGTTATGAGATTATTTAAGTTTTCTTGCGCAATCTGCTGCCAGAGTTGTGGAAGCTAATTTCTCAATTGTTCCATTGTTTCTGGTTGGGGATTATGATGATCCAAAGCTCTCTGTAACTGATCCCAAGCATGCTCTATCGGATTTAAATCAGGTGATAGAGCAGGTAAAGCTAAATGAGGAATTCCGTTGGTTTCAATTGCATCCATAACTGCCATGAATCGGTGTGGACGAGCGTTATCGTACAAAAAAAGGAAACTAGGACCCACAGCAGAATAAAACTGGCACAATGTTGTTGATCACCTGACTCAAGTATAGTTATGAATTCATGTTTCCCGCAGTAACCAGTAAGTCGGTACGGCCTTCATGACAAATGCCTCCCCATACACATACATTGCCTCTTCTGTAAGGGTGAACTTCTTGTACTGATCACCGATGTCTTGGCACCAAAGGTTGTGTCTAGACACGCGCTCGATGACTATCCGAAAAACGACGATATCTCTATTCATCAGTGAACAGTACCAACTTCCACTCTTCTGTCCAATTGACACGCTCTGTTCCCCATTCTAATCTTTGTCGCCTATGTTCGCGAGTCAATAGAACGTAAATTGACACCCATAAACGTCGTCTGACAGTTTCAGCTGATACTAATGTTCCTGTGGCTTCTGTGAGCCTCCTACTCAACATCCGACATGTGCTCAAAGGTTTTCGGAGTGCAGAAATGGCGACATATCGGTCTTTAGCCGGGGTAGTTATTGATGGGCGCCCAATTCTAGGTCTTTCTTCAACAGATCCGGTTTCTTCAAAACGGTTAAAAAGTCTAGAAATGACACTTTGGCTAACTTGAAAAAAAGTTGCCACGCCACTTTGTCGTTGACCACCCTGTAGCAAACCAATTGCTCTATTTGATTCGTCAGATGTTAATTTACGTCTAGCCGTTAAGAATTATCAACGCACAAAATTTTGGTACCAAATTTGCACAATAAGTCAACAAATTGACAAGTAAACCAAACAAACAATTGATTCGTTAGAACGGGTTAGAAAAAGAAGAACTCTCCACAGCCCTCTACTTGCAACATAATGCTACATTTATCCGTATGGCATAGCTATGATAACTTGCAACCTTAATAAAGTGTCAAATGTGACAATAATTAAAAGATTGTGCAGATTTTCAGATATATCCTTAACTTATGTGGAGCAGTTTAGATAAATAACAGTTAAACAAATTTAAAAAACACAATGATTAAAATCGAAAAAAAGACTACTTGAATCTTAGCCAAATAAAATACTGTGTATAGCGTGTTCACTTTTACTTTCCATTATAACTTCACAAAATATACACAATACTCACAGATATGCTTACTGGATATAGTATAGCTCATAATTAACAACCATTAAGCAATTCTGTAAACCACCTCAATTAATATGCAAACATAAAGTTTATAATTTTGTGAATGTACTACCCACCACAGTAGCTAAACACTTAGTCATATTGAATTATCAAACTATTTTTATTAAATAATCCTTACTTCTTTCTTTCACAACGTATTTAATTCGTAAAAATCACTCATTAAAATTTATTTTTTAACATTTTTAACTTTTCCTCAAAATTGAATTAATTAATCGAAATAGATGTAACGATGTATTAGTTATGTGTAAATATCCCTATTTATTCGCAAAATGGAATCCAAATCTATTACTCTAACTATGTATCTTGTAACCCTCTTAGTATTTACACAAGTGATCTGAAACAATATGTGTATACAGTTAGTACTTACATTATCAATTACCTACAATTAAAAAATAATGTTAATTACAGATTATGTGGATTAAATAAAATAAAAAGACAAATACCTACTAAGCTTTTACTTACATCTCGTTCCTAATATGTTTCATAGATACGAACAGGTTTAATTTCTTTGCTGTTTTAGAGTGTTAACGTTACAACTACTTATTTCATTGTACTCCAAAGTTTACTAAAACTATTTTTAAATTCTTTTTCGGGATGCATGATAGGTAATACTAAGGGCTCCGTCTATCTCCTTGGGAAGGTCGTCAAAAAGGTAAAGTTAAAATGGGAGGAGGATGTGTAAACTTGTGTTTGGGTTTTTTGGGTGAGTATACTAAAAGTTGGTCCCTTGGTGTGAAATGTTTCCTATAGTCATAATATTGTATGTGTACAGTGAGGTTGCTGAAGTGATAAAATCTTGTAAGGTTTTTGGGTAGAAACCTCTAATTCGGCCTCGACGGGCATCTTGTAGGCTAGCACAGTTGCTTATTCTATCTAGTGCTTTTATACGTCGGCAATTCCGAGTTTTAGTCAGAAGGATTCCCAGATCAGATCTAGTTGGAACATTAGACGTTCGTTGTTGAGGGTAATTGCTACATTTTTCTCGGATTGGTTGTGAGTATGGTTGCCTCGGTGGTTGGAATAGCCGAAAATGCTGCATGAGATTTGGTAGGTTTGACAAAGACTCTATATGATAGTCCATTTGTATAACTATGATATATAATAATATTATGTACAGAATAGAGTATAAATCAGAGCATTGCGGTACCCCCGCTGAAGAGGGAAAAGGTTAGGAAAAGGCATTTATTTATTTATTGTACATGCCCATGGTACGGATTTCGTAAATGAGCGCCGATGATCTCTGTGTAGATTCAACAAGTGACCGTGGCGGTTAAGATTGTCCTGACCTTCGGCCTTTTTGAAAGTATAATGTGACTTGGACAGGTGTGACAGGCGCATAGAAAGAATTCGCGTTACCCAATTGGACTTGGGGACGGTTTATGTTGTGTAACTCTTCTAGGTAACTCCCAGAACGTTTTTAAATATGGCGGAATATTCCGGTTTTTCCTTTGACTGTTAGAAATAAAGTTTCCCTGAAAATCAGTGAAGCGTGACATTGGAATTGCTTGTCCTACTGGCTGAATGTTTAACTGTTACCAAAGGAGCTTAACGTCTTGGTACTTGGGTTAGGACGTTGCTTGCATCCAAGATACATCGGTGTCCCTATTGCATTATTACCTGATAATCGTCGAAATAATTGTTAGAAGGTTTATCGTTTTTATTTTATCCAGTTAACAATATGTTATGGGGGACGCCTGCGGGGTATATCGTTTTCAATAAACTGTGGCTTAAAATTTTTTCGTTATAACGGAAATTAGGCCGAAGGATATTTCTAAATCCTGGGGTCTAAAATGGTCTGGAAGGATGTGTTTGGAGAACGCATTCCAGTATGAATTTGAATAGAACAATTACGGGACGGGGTTGGGGGTGTTGGGGAAAATAAACTTTTAACCAATGGTGCCTATGTGGCATATTAGATGAAAAACGTAAACTGTGTGTTCTAAACAAATAATGTGATCAGGCATTTTTGTCTGAGGTGTGGATTCGGTTTTCCTGATAAATATAAGAATCAGCTACAATAATGCTTACTAGAAATTTATCCGGTTTCCATTGATTGTGGTGCCACCGACCTGCATACACGGGAATTAAAGGCGTCTATAGTTATGCCATATGGAAGATCGCGACTGCGTTAATTGTCCCTGTTATGATATACATGATGAAAGATTTAAGGGTTGGGAGTGCGAGTGAAGGATACTGATGTAAATACCTGTTAAACTCTCCAAGAGGTGTTTGATTGTAAGAGACTTTAAGCACATCTTGCGCACTTGTCTACAAATGCCGTTGGTAATCGATTTGGTAATACATACAAGTATGCACTATTGGTGGGGCACAATAAAAACTCCAAAAACGTAGAAGTAATATCAAGCTGTAACGCGAGAGCACGCAACAATAAGTACAACACCGTTCTGTTGTTAACAAAAGCGTCTAGTTTCTTCACACATTTCATTGTAACGCACACTCTACCGTTTTAGGGGTAAACTATAGTTAAGCATTTATGAGGACAGATATTACTAACACTGTCTAACTGCAGTTGTGTCAAAATATACATTTCACATAGCCAAAATTCCAAAAGAGGTAACGTTTAGCGCAGAGCTTCGAACATAAGACTTCTATTGTAATAAAAATAATTATTCTAAATTTTTTGTATAAAACAATCATCATCCACAAAAAATGTCCATATACTTTCTTTCCCACAAATGATCGTTTATGAGATATCATGATATCCAAATAGTTATTTCCGGAACGAGCACAAGACTATAGTCGAGGACAAGATATGAGGCCGAGTACCAAAAATTTGCAATGCACGGGTTGCGAACATAATGTTTTGTAATAGTTGACACAAAATTAGAAAACATTAAATTCTTCAACATAAACACATAAACAGAAAAGTGAATATATTACCACATTTGTTTATTTATTTAAAACAATGGGTTCAAAACTTTTATATATACATACTGAACATGAGTTCATATCAACCTTAGAATTGCCTTCCACATTAGTAGATATGGAACGCTCTGCAATCGATATGTTTTTCACTGTGGCTAAATCAAGCTGTTACATTGCAGTTCGCAGTGATCGATCATAATGTCTGTGAGCGTGAGTGCGTTTGTGTGCGTGTGTGTGAGCGTGAGTGTAAGTGTATGTGTGTGTGAGTGTAGATGTGACTGAATGTGACTGTGGGTTTTCATGTATGTATGTGTGTGCCTGTGCGTGTGCGTGCGCGTTTGAGTGTGCGTATGCATGTGCCTGTGCGTGGGCGTGTGCGTATGCGTATGCGTGCGCGTGTTCGTGTGCGTGTGCGAGTGTGTGTTAGTGTGTACATTCGGGTTCGTGTGCGTGTGCGTATGCGTTTAAGAACTCATATGTGCATACGTCGGCGTGTAAGCGTGTGCCTGGGTGTGTGTGTGTGTGTGTGTATGTATGTATGTGTGTGTATGTATGCGTGCGTGTGCGCGTGTGTGTACGTGTGGGTGTGGGTGTGGGTGTGTGTGCGGGTGTGTGTGCGTATGTCTGTGTCAGTGTCTGTATCTGTGCATATGTATGTGTCTGTGTCTGTCGTCTGTGTCTGTGTCTGTGTCTGTGTCTGTGTCTGTGTCTGTGTCTGTGTCTGTGTCTGTGTCTGTGTCTGTGTCTGTGTCTGTGTCTGTGTCTGTGTCTGTGTCTGTGTCTGTGTCTGTGTCTGTGTCTGTGTCTGTGTCTGTGTCTGTGTTTGTGTCTGTGTCTATGTCTGTGTCTGTGTCTGTGTCTGTGTCTGTGTATGTGTCTGTGTCGGTGCCTGTGTCAGTGTCCGTGTATGTGTCTGTGTCGGTGCCTGTGTCAGTGTCTGTGTCTGTGTCTGCGTCTGTGTCTGTGTCTGTGTATGTGTCTATGTCTGTGTCTGTATCTGTGTCTGTGCCTGTGTCTGTGTCTGTGTCTGTGTCTGCGTCTGCGTCTGCGTCTGTGCCTATGTTTGTGTCTGTGTCTGTGTCCGTGTCCGTGCCCGCGTCCGTGTCTGTGTCCGTCTCCGTCTCCGTGTCCGTGTTCGTGTCCGCGTCCGTGTCCGTGCCCGTGTCCGTGTCCGTATCCGTGTCCGTGTCCGTGTCCGTGCCCGTGTCCGTATCAGTTTGTGTGTGCGCCCGTGTGCGTGCGTGCGTGCGTGTCCGCGTACGTGCTCTTGTGCGTGTGTGTGCGTGTGTGTCTGTGTCTGTGTCTGTGTCTGTGTCTGTGTATGTGTCTGTGTCGGTGCCTGTGTCTGTGTATGTGTCTGTGTCGGTGCCTGTGTCAGTGTCTCTGCCTGCGTCTGTGTCTGTGTCTGTGTATGTGTCTATGTCTGTGTCTGTGTCTGTGTCTGTGTCTGTGTCTGTGTATGTGTCTATGTCTGTGTCTGTGTCTGTGTCTGTGTCTGTTTCTGTGCCTGTGTCTGCGTCTGTGTCTGTGCCTATGTCTGCGCCTGTGTCCGTGTCCGTGTCCGTGTCCGTGTCCGTGTCCGCGTCCGTGTCAGAGTCCGTGTCCGTATCCGTGCCCGTGTCCGTGTCCGTGTCCGTGTCCGTATCCGTGTCCGTGTCCGTTTCCGTATCAGTTTGTGTGTGCGCCCGTGTGTGTGAATGCGTGCGTGTGCACGTACGTGCTCGTGTGCGTGTGTGTGCATGTGTGTGCGCGCGCGTGTGTGTGTGTGTGCGTTTGTGTTCGCGTTCGTGTTTGCGTTCGAGTTCACTTGTTCGCGTTCGAGTTTGAATTCGCTTTCGCGTTCGTGTTCGTGTTCGAGTTCGTGTTCGTGCTTGTGTTCTTGTTAGTGTTTGTGTTCGTGTTCGTATTGATGTTCGTAATCGTGTTCGTAGTCGTGGTTACGCTAGTACATGATAAGCTTATATATTCCTAAGTTATCTCACGATGGGTTCCAAAATCCTGTACGACATTTAGTGGTATAAACGCAGGTAGAGAGGTCTCAGCCTAACCTCGAATGGCGTCACTCTGGTTTCCCGCCACTAAAAGTGTTCTAATCTCAACAATAGGCAGAAAAGTGAATACGGGCAGCGTTTTAGGAAATTCACGGTCCGGTTTTCGCAGATTTTTCAACAAAACAAGGAACAATATATGCGGATTACAGTCAACCTCTCCTTACAGTCCCGTGCGATTATCATCAGGTGACTGTAGAAAAGAGATGAGAGAGATGAAACAAATTCATTTTGAAGACAGGTCATTATATATATATATATATATATATATATATATATATATATATATATATATATATATATATATATATATATATATATATATATATATATATATATATGTCTATATATAGTCCCTCCAAGAAACCTTTGTCTGAAAATCTGTTCATATACTCTTAACAAAACTGTATTAAGTTCTGATTAAAAAAAGCAGAAGGGTAAGTGATATGATACAGGTAGGTAAGCGAATACTTCTGTAAATGAATATTTTTTAGCAAATCGACGTTAAACAATAACCCTTAATGAAATTGTCATTAAAGTATCTAGTATAAAGTTCAATATATAGTAACAATGCTGAATAATCCATACTTGTAAAATCGTCTATAATTTGTCGTACCGTAGATTTTGGAAAAATAAATGAGTTGAAAAAGTCTCAAGCCTGAATAATATACTGTAAAATTATGTTTCACATTGCACGAAGTGGATTTAATGACTTGCCTAGCGTTAAATGCTAACACCAGACATGTACTGTCTACTTTCAAATTCTACGTTTATTTTTCGCTCTGATTTATTGCCGTCGTAATCGATGCAAGTGATTCAACGGCATTTAAAAAACAGCATTTCTATGGCATCAAAACAAAGTCACATGGTATTAAGAGAAATTATGTTATGAGAAAGCTTATAGGAAAGCCTTTGCGTCCGGATCTAGGAAAATTCACCGCCAACAATTCACCCACAACAATTCACCGAAAGTAAATTCACCGCCACAACAATTCACCGAAACAACAATTCACCGAAACCAACATTCACCGGAAAAAAAATTATTATTTAGCTAATTATGGAAAAGTAACTTATCTTAAACCACCAGATAGTACTTGGGTAAATATGCTTACCCCCTATTTATATTATTTTTCACTAATATTAAACAAAATTAATGACTTACCGTGGTTTGCTATTTTCTATAGTAATAAAGCTTTATTTAACTTTAAGTATGGCATAAGAATTACGGTGCAAACGGCCATTATTGTAATGTTCTTTTAATAGGGATCTATTAAATGTAATTATTTGACTAATTAGTGAACAAAACTAAATGAATTATGATAATTTTATACTTTTCATAGGAATTAATTAAAGGTAAATCAAAATCGAATAACAGGAGGTAAGTTATTTTTAACTAATTAGAAAACAAAATTAGTGTGTTACTGTAATATATTTTCGTTAAGATTCTATTGAAGATGATTAAAATATCTAATAATTATTCTTATAATGAGCGATGAATTTTTGTTTCGGTGAATGTTGATTTCGGTGAATTGTTGTTTCGGTGAATTGTTGTGGCGGTGAATTTACTTTCGGTGATTTGTTGGCGGTGAATTTTCCGGAACCCTCTGCGTCCATGTCGTCTGTCCAAAAAAAAAGGAAAATGCAATTTATATCATTCCGTTCCCAAAGGGGACGGCGGGTTGCTTGAACCTTCCTAGGTCCTTCAGCTACAATCATCGATTTCCAGTATACATACAAACATTAAGTATATATGCATGGAGGTATTAAGGATGGGTGTGGTCAGTATAGGATCGGAAGGAACGGAGTTAGGGTTCTGTTGGGGAAAATACTACTCGAGCATTCGCCTAATTAGCCGCACATGGGGTCCGTAAACGCAGTAACCATGCCGCTACATGTGTGTGTGTGTGTGTGTGCGTGTGCGTGTGCGTGTGAGTGTGCGTAGGCGCTTGCGCGCGCGTGCGTGCGTGGGTGGGTGGGTGGGTGCGTGCGTGCTAACGTGCATGCGTGCGTACGTGCGTGTGTGAGTGTGTGTGTGTGTGTGTGTGTGTGTGTGTGTGAGTGTGTGTGAGGAAAACCCCCTGAAAAACCTCATACAGCGTAGAAGGTAACGGAAATCGAACCCATCACCTCCCGAATGCTAAGCAGGTCGTGTTAGTCCACAAGGTCGGTGTCTGTCCAAAAGACTACAGCATATTTATTGTGACACGAAATGTGTGCAGAGTAATGCATAGATTTAATACAATTTGAAGCGACAAATCTGGTTAAATATGTTTAGGTCGAGTATTTAAAAACAACCTAGTGTGAAATTAGGACCATCTCTTTTGAAATATTTTTTTTATTTGTCAATTTAAAACTGATAACAGCATCAAACATTCAAGTATTTGATTAATGTTATCATGTATAATGCGTACTATGAAATCGAAACAAGAAAAACGTTGCGAAAGCCTGATCTATAGTTGCATGATCATCATTTAGTAAATTGATCAAAGTATAATTAATAATGAGCCACGTAAACTTTTTTCTCACATATTGTAAATTCAGTTAGTACATGAATGTAAATGTCCAAAGGCTTCATAAGGTTAGATTTAATTAGCTTTACGTTATGGCTCTTGTTTCGTTAAGCTAACTTACTCCTTTCATCTACATTAAATTTAATTATGCAAAATTATTGGACAAAGCTATAATACGGGATGGAAAAAACCCCTTAAAGTGTATCAAATAAAATAAATGTGTCTACCACCATAATTATGATTTGTAAATAGAATTTACACTGAACAGTAGCTACTTATACAGCAATCGAAGAAATGTTTGGAAATCTTAAAAACCTTACAAGTTTAGAATCACATAAATTATTACAAAACCAACTCACTGCATATTAAATGTAAAGCTGTAAGTAACTTGTGGAAAAGAAAAGTACGAAGGGCGATTTTCTTAGTTCAGTTATTTGTATTAAATGAAGTCGAGAAAGGTTTATGTGGAGATGAATTGTAATGTATACTCAGTGTAATCCACGACTGATTTTGGGGATTTTTTGTTGCTGTATTTCTGGACGCATGAGTATTTTGATCGTCGCATTATTACATAATTAAAAGAAAGTTACGATTAGGTTTTATGAAGTCCATATTTCAATATATTCGGATGTTATACTGAGATACTGTTAATCAAGGAGATTGAATTTGTTTAAATAAAATAAAAATAAATAAAAAAATAGAATGTTGTGCAAAATCAATAGGTTTAAAATGAACTTTTACAACTAAAGGTAATATTCGCAGCAAGTAAATTACTTTTTAGGAAAAGAATTACCATAATACAAAATTAGAGTTACTCTTTAATTAAAACAATAGATATACAAAAATTATGTGAAATCTTTTATGCTTAGCGGAAACGTACCGATAAACAGTAATCGGATTACGTTTAATGTGGGAGTTGTCCACATATTTAACAAGGAACATCTAAGAGGCAATTTAGTTTATATGACTCCCTTTATTTCAATGTTTGACAAATCCTTTTAAACCATGAACAACGACCACCGTATTTACTCACGCTTCTAGTGCCATTATTTTAAATAGCTTTACAGCGACATCTCATCGCCCCTTTTAGATGCGTTGAGGAAATCACTCTTGACAGTCTAATTGCATACCATGGCAAAAATGTTATATTGTGACTTTAACTTTTATTAATGCTTGTTCTGATTGAAAACATTAATTTATACTTTTGTTATGTTTACATGTAAAAGCAGAAACCAATTGGTAAGAATAAATTTAAGTAAATATATGTAAATGTAACAAGTACCATTATTAAATGTGTCAGGCATTTTAATAAGGAAAGTATTAGTATCAGATTGCCTTAAAGAGAAAAATGACTAAAATGAATATAAATCTTTGCTGTTTGCTTTATTTTACGTAGATGGTTAACAAAACACGCAATCTACCTCTTGCTAGTTAGAGGTAGTTTGTATGTGATTGTCAACGCCAGTGCTCAGAGCCATTAAAACCACGAACGTCAATTCGCGATTCTTAATTACAGCGGTCGTTAATTCCGGCTATTAATCACCCAGAACCTTAATTTCCCAAGTATCATTTGTTCTACAGTAGAAATTCTGTGACAAATTTCAACGAGCTCAATCCGTTTCGTATAACAGTGTTATGCTTGTTTTAAGGTTTTATTATACCTTTTATTATACCTCAATCTCCTTGGTTCGTTATAACACAAAATGTATATACTAATAAATAATTCTTAATGTTAAATTCTAGCAAAATTAACACAATATTAATAAATAATAATAATGGTAATAATCTTTATTGCCCAACAGAATATAAATATTCCAATTAGGTGAATTAGACAACTTGTAAGATATATGCATAAAAAAGAATTATCTGATTTTGAAAGTATGACCTACAATAACATTTTTCGGACACACTGAAATGGACCATATTTCCTTATTACAAATCTTAAAGAAAATCGTCTCTTTTCTTTATAGCAACCATGTCTATAAATAATTATTAATTATTTATATTTATATAATATTTATTGGAATAAATATTAAATGTACAACTATTAACGTTACAAAACTTATGCTTGTACAATGTTTTTACTGTAAATCATTAAATGATAGTGAGGATTTTGATAAAACCTTCTGATGAACTCCTCCACTAGACGTAGAAAATGATGAATTGCTACATGAAGGAGCCAACTGTAATTCAGTACGTTCTAGGATAACATCTGATGGATTCTGGCATCCACTGTTGGACGATGATGTCTGATTAAAAATCATTTTCGAAGTCACCATTTTATGGTTAATGTTTTCTTCTATGTATTCTTCTGGAGTCGTGTTTGATCGCCATCCTCCATGATTTATGAGCCTTCTGATACCCTCTCCACCCTCAGCAAGAAAAGGAGTTAACGTTCGACGTAGACAGTATCCAGTGTAATCGTCTGGGTTGGGTAATTTCAAATAATAGGAACTTTTCTTCGGAATCTTGTAGAAACTGTGGATCCTCAGACGTTGCACTGTACATTTACTGTTCAAATAAAGTATGAACAATTTTAAGTGATTGATATGTTTTGGACGCAAGCTTACATATCTTCTATACAACTCAATCTCATTAATTCCTCTTATTTCCGTCATAACGGTGAATATATGCTTCTTCCTTGTCTTAGCGTCATATGGAGTGACAATCAAAATAGAGCCGGTTTCCTCGATATCCTTCACATTTAACTTTCTTAGCTACTCACTACGATGTGCCCCTATAGACCGAAAATTAACGCCACTTTAATCATCAGAAAAGTATCGTCAGCGCGCTTCAGTCAAAAATTTTGACACATCATCCTGCGATAGAATTTTTGATTGTTTTCTTTATATCTCCCACTTTGGCGCTTTAAATGTAACTATAACTTCCCATAATTCATTACTGATTTCCATTTTCACGCGATAATACTTGGCAAAATTTTTGTTTAGTTGGTGCAGCGATGGAAACGACAATTTGAATCTCGCGCTTGTCATGTATTTTTTAAATAATTTCTTATAAAATGTAATCCAGTTCCATTTAGTGCCCGAAAAAATTTTATGGATTATCCTTAAAGAAAAGTATGTTCCTCTTTACTCATCGCGTTTCTAATCTTGGCTGCGCCTCCATTAGAAAGACCGCCATTCGTGAGGAAAAACAACACTTTTTTTACTTATAATACAAATAGCTATTAATAATGAATATATCACAAAAAAATAACTTATTATTTGAAACGATAGAGTGTTGAGAAAACAAATCAATATAAGCAAAATTAAAAAAAAAAACACGAAACAAGAAAAAAGGAGAAAGTAGTTAGTTTTCTAAACATACAAGTAATATTAAAACACATCAGTTTAAGCTATCCATTGCAATTTTGGCCTAGTTAAGTGAATAAAAATGAAGCTAAAAATTGATTGGTTCATTTTTTAAAAATGAGAGAAAATTAACTGAAAATTAAATTTACTACTATATAGTTGAACATGTCAACAATCTGCTTTTTTATAAAGCTTCTAGTTCTTGATAATCTAATAAATTCATACACTTTTTATGGTGTTGATTAATGAATAAGTATGTAAATATGAATGTATAAATATATAAGTATTGAAAATTACGTTCCTCTAAGGACGAAGTATAACACATGCCACAATCAAAAAACAAATTTAACAAAATCACATTAAAATATTGGTCTGATAAAATAACAAATTAGAAAAAGTTTTAAAACTTTTTTCGTTGCTATTTGAATACTGTAATTTTCGAATTACATACAACTTAAATTTAATTTGACTATATGTGACAAATCTTTGCCATGCTGTGATAACTGAACACAATTATACTGCAAGGTATAGAGAAACCACACTGTTACACGAACAAACTTTTCGGAATAAAACTTTAACACCACACTACCGTAGTTCGCAACACACAATACTAAGTAAGAGTTTTTTAATACACGAAAACAAAAAGAGAAAATAAACAATAAGTCTGATACGTTAGTAGAAACACTAACAGCGTCTGTATAATTAAAACTAGCACAAATGTAATAATAAGGTGAAAGTACCGGATGCACCGGGTAAATAATTTATATATAGTACAAATAAACACTAATATTAACGATAGATGACATATACATGCAAGCCCTAATTAAATAATATTGCATACTAAGTCCCTACGACAAATTGTCCTTGCGATAATTAATACTAAAATTGTCCATGAACACAAAACAACACACGTAAAATAGTGTGGTGGAATAACACACACTCGTTCGGAATTGTGATAATAATTACAGGTGCACGTAAGTTGCGTCTGAGCCTCAATCTGCCTACCCTCAGAGCGGTTGCTGGTAACGATGGCACTTGGGGCAAACCGCCAATCTCAGCGGGGGGTCGCTAGATATAAAATAAGACTTGTACACCTCAACAAAATGTTGGAAGCTCAGATCAAACCACCAGTCTCAATGGCCTGCTTTGGTAATAAGGAGACTTCTACAATCTGAGTTCGTCTGATTTTGCTGCGAAAAAGAAAAGGTCACGTATTTCATTCCCTCCCCAAACGGGGAGGGTGGGCTGTTTGAGTTTTCCAAGCTCCTTAAGCCACAAACATAGATTCCCAGCATACATACATACATTACTATATATATATATATATATATATATATATATATATATATATATATATATATATATATATATATATGCATGGTGGGATTAAGGATGGGTGTGGTCAAGATGGGATCGGAAGGAACGGAGTTAGGGTTCTGAGAGGGAAAATACTACCCCATCATTCGCCTAAGTAACCGCACATGGTGTGGATATACGTAGTGACCATGTCGCTGTATGAGGAAAACCTCATACAGGGTAGACGGCGACGCGAATCGAACACATTACCTGCCGAATGCTAAGAAGGTCGTATCACCACAAGTGTATCAGCCAGCTCTGTTACTGCGTTCGAGGTCTGTTGTTTAAGCTGTTTTTCACCAGAAACCCTGATGTTATTCCAAAGTGGGGAGATTCGCGATTACCCCACTCTCGCGTAACAACACCAAAAATAATAGACATGATAAAGGTAAACTAAGATGTATTGTTTATTGTTTGTACATGTTTTTAATTAAAAAGCAAAAAGTTACTTAATCAAAGATTCTCTTCTTGTCTGTTGAAGTTATAAGGGTGGTTATACAAGTACATAGAGTCTCGTTGTAATCGAACGTAATGATAAACTGAATGTAAAGCATTACCAGAAATTAAGCGCTAGTTTTTCTTTAAATATACAATTCTCTAGCGTATATAATAATAATGCAAAAGATTTAATTACAACAATTTTTAACGGGGTTGTTGACTTTATTTTTCTGGGGAATCTATCGGAGTGTGTACAGAGTATACGTAAACCTTAAGAGAATCAGGAACACCGTTTCAAATATTAATGCGTTTAGAACGGTAAACCTCGATTAATTTCCTTCGGCGTAAAAATCTGCCCGTTTATAGGATTTCAAAGGTTTTCATATTTTCCCACAACAAGGGGCGTGTGATAAGTACACCACCAAGTTGTTGTTTAAATTTATACTATTGAAAGAAAGTAGTTATAAGAGTGTCCTCAAATACAATTGTTATATCGTACGGGAAAATATGATTAACATGTTCAATAATTCCTTTTAAAGGAACTTTAGTAAACAGCGATACAACAGAAAACTGACCATTATATCATCATCTCGAATTTTAAATTGCGTATTTTTATGGTAATCGGCATAATTTTAAACAAACTGGCGTGTTTTAAAACAGGCAACATTGTAAAAACAACACAACTGATATCAGACGGCAGTTTAAAACTTCATGTCAGATACAGACATCTAGACGATCATTTGAAAGAAATTTGAAAGCCGCCCGAAATTTTTGAGACAAAAATACGCGTCGTATCAATAAATTACGTTGAACATACTTAATTCATATGTTTAAGATCTACATGCAAGTATTCCTAATTACTGAAACTTGCAGCTGTTTCATAAAAATTTGGTAAAAACAAAAAACGCCCGCAAACCCCCGACTTCCCGCTGCTGGATTTATCGCAAAATCTGCCCAAGATACACATCCATACTCGCACACACATACGCACACGCACACGCACACGCACACGCACACGCACACGCACACGCACACGCACACGCACACGCACACGCACACGCACACGCACACGCACACGCACACGCACACGCACACGCACACGCACACGCACACGCACACGCACACGCACACGCACACGCACACGAACACGTACACGCACACGCACACGCACACGCACACGCACACGCACACGCACACGCACACGCACACGCACGCGCACACAGAGACGTACCGACACACAGACACACAGACACACAGACACACAGACACACAGACACACAGACACACAGACACACAGACACACAGACACACAGACACACACAGACACACAGACACACAGACACACAGACACACAGACACACAGACACACAGACACACAGACACACAGACACACAGACACACAGACACACAGACACACAGACACACAGACACACAGACACACAGACACACAGACACACAGACACACAGACACAGACAAACAGACACACAGACACACAGACACACAGACACACAGACACATAGGCACACAAACACACAGACACACAGACACACAGACACACAGACACACAGACACACAGACACACAGACACACAGACACGCAGACACGCAGACACACAGACACACAGACACACAGACACACAGACACACAGACACACAGACACACAGACACACAGACACACAGACACACAGACACACAGACACACAGACACACAGACACACAGACACACAGACACACAGACACACAGACACACAGACACACGACACAGACACACAGACACACAGACACACAGACACACAGACACACAGACACACAGACACACACACAGACACACAGACACAAAGACACAAAGACACACAGACACACAGGCACGCAGACACACAGACACACAGACGCAGACACACAGACACACAGGCACACAGACACACCGACACACAGACACACAGACACAGACACACAGACACACAGACACAGACACACAGACACACAGACACACAGACACACAGACACACAGACACACAGACACACAGACACACAGACACACAGACACACAGACACACAGACACAGACACACAGACACACAGACACACTGGAACACAGACACACAGACACACAGGCACACAGACACACAGACACACAGACACACAGACACACAGACACACAGATACACAGAAACACAGAAACACAGACACACAGACACACAGACACACAGACACACAGACACACAGACACACAGATACATAGACACACAGACACACAGACACACAGACACATAGACATACAGACACACATACACATAGGCACACATACGCACAGACACACAGACACAAAGAAACACAGACATACTGGCACGGACACACACACATCATGGCAGACCTTGGCGGAACTTGGAAAAGAGTTGTAAAATGAGCTAATAAGTCGATTTAGCGATAGTAAAAAAAAAGGCAATTACATAACCTTCTATACCTACATATATACATGTACGTTGGAAGGTATAAATTTACTAAAACTAGTCTAAAAATTATTGCGTACGTTTGTGTACCTTTTACATCCTGAAAAATTTGAATACATTACTTTTTAATATTGTCCTTCCTTTCAGTATGCTATTGGTCCCAAAAAATCAGACTTATACAAAGCTTTGGTATACGTAGGCTGTGTGCATTATTCAGCTTAATGTAACTTGCATTCAAGGCGTCGTATTCAGACCATAAGGTGAGTAGGTACCTGGTGGTGTTTTTCGTTCTCACTTAATTAAAATGCTTAACTGATTGGTTATTTATCTTTTCTATAAATTTTAAATTAAAATTGATCGATACATTGAAGTTTTCCACGTGTCTAACCATCCACGTCACCTAAAATGGGGAGGAATTAGTTAGCTGGGCTAGTAACTCAGCCAAACGGTCCTGATACTGCAGAGCACTCGGATAGCGTTTTGAGTAAAGAGTAAATAGATGGTTAGGTAAGTTAGAAAGCTAGAACCAAATTGTGGCCAGAAAGATGAGGACGGACAAGAAATAGCCGCCACAAGCTTTAAGGAAAGCAAAGATAAATTATTAGTTCTTGTAAAGTCCCTGTAAAGCTTGAACCAGGGAAGAAACAGTAAGAATAGATAGATTCCCTTAACAAGCGTAAAATTATTTACAAATTTACCAACAATAAATAACCTTTGTAAATTTTAAAATCTATGTATGATAATAACAGTACATGCCTATCCCCACATGCAATTTTAGCCCAACCCCAAAGATAAGTTGTATTATCTGATTATCACATTGTGAAATACTAAGGTTTCGTAATTAACATATATTTTCAGAATGGTTAGTGACGAGGGTAAGTCGCGAGATTTTACGGGTGATATACTCACCTTTCATCAATTTAGCTAATTTAGTAAAGGAACGTAATGTCCCTCTGCTACGCTGAAAGATCTTTCACAAAACGTAACCCTGAAAAGTATAATGTAAAAACGCAATAGTTTAAGAACAGAAAGGTAACACTCCAACTTGCCTCTCCTTTGACAATATCCAAACACAAACCCCCTTTAACAATGACAAATTCAAAAATACAAATAATCGGAGAAGCTTGTTCAGTCCATATCCTAACATGCATATACTGTAACTAATCAATTTTTATTTCGAGACCAGTGATCTGAACACTCTTATTCCCAATAAAGGAAACTAAAAAAAAGCTAATAAATAACAAATTCTAAAATATCATTAGGTGTTTTATATAAAAGCTCAGTAATAAGTACTCTAAATTTGGGTTAAAATATGTATACCAAACATTAACAAATATTAACAAATCAAATTTTAATAGTACTAACTTAGTGGATGTTTACGAAAGTTAAATGTAGTCGGCTATCGATATGGCACCCTGGTAGTAACTAAGGTAAGCAATTTATTAAAATTCTCTGTAATACGGTTAATTAAAAGACAACTTAACCTTTTGTAGAGGCTGTAGTGATCCCTGCTGATGTCGTGTATATTACATAACAGGTTAGAAAATAAAATCAATAATATAATGTTTATTAATACAGACGATAAAGGAAAGATCTGACCTGGTTGGTGAACGGATACATGAACTTTAGTTAGTAAAGCGTAAATTTCATCCTCGTAATTGCAGCACAGCTACTAGTAGTAATTTACGAGCAGTCCCACTTAAAATCATATCGTAGCAAAACCAAAAGCCAGACGAAAAGTACACTGACGGATATTTAAAGTAAATGAAGAAAATGACAGACGAGAAAAAAACCAGAAGGTAGCTTGAAATGAGATGATATATATATATATATATATATATATATATATATAATAGCAATTTATTTCTATAACGTTGTCTTACCTCTATAGATCGAAGACTAGCTAATAATTTACCACGAACTGGTTAAACATACTTCTAGTTATAACGAGATTGAAGAAGATCGAGGTAATTCACCATGTGTATGTAAGTAACATTTTCTTTACATCACAGCATAACAGCAACCAGAGAAATTCTCTAAAATATATTTTACACCACACAAAATGGTCGTTAAGTAAGCACAGCTTAGGAGTAAGACATTCAACAAAATGTGTAATTAAAATGTTAACACAGATGTATTTCAATAAAACATGATTAGTAATATGTAATTATTCAATGGTATCACCAGCTAGTGGTGATTTGGCAAACTAACAGGTATCTATAAAGTGTTTGAATTTAAAGCTAGCCAAAATCCACGTATAGATGCACTAGTAGGTTTATTTTAAGAACTTTTATAAAATACGATAAAGAAATAATTCAATCCATTATGAATTAAAACGCCCGCGGTAACGGCAGTAAATACAGAGAATTCAGATCATTAAGGGAGAGAAATAAGTAACAAGTA
Source organism: Vesta saturnalis (assembly GCA_036346205.1). Taxonomy (NCBI): domain Eukaryota; kingdom Metazoa; phylum Arthropoda; class Insecta; order Coleoptera; family Lampyridae; genus Vesta; species Vesta saturnalis. The sequence continues at coordinate 1,875,911 of JARFJB010000673.1, forward strand.
ATCCTTAAATAATAATCCTAAATATCAAGTCACAGATACCTGTTTAGCCTTGTTCTTTTCCAAACAGTAGTAAGAGAAAATTATAAAATCGATCCGAAAAGATAGGCTATCGATTTTTACACGTTGCAAGTTATCGACCTCAGTAAATAAAAATTAATTGAGATGTCAAAATCCATGATGAAATTTGGAAACTGAAATATAAGCCTGACATTAATATAACAGTTTGATAAATATTTTTAAAGCGAATCATGTAAACCAATTAAAAATAGCTCCTGAGAACACCCTCTAATGGACGAAGGCTACCAATCCAAATGGCATAATCAGAAAAGAAATTCAACAAATCAAATTCGGTTATAATGTCGGTGCAAACTTGTGCGAAACTTTAATTTAAAAATGGTAAAACCATTCATAACTGAAAACTTGACACACCCATTAAAGACCTATTGAAATCTAATAGATATATTTTTCGATTATTATATGTATATATATATATATATATATATATATATATATATAAAAAGTGAAGATTTTTACTTTAGTGTCTTATATTTTTCAAATTTCAAAATTGTTTTTAAATCATTAGAAAATTCCTTCACCTTACAAAAACGAGTTATAGATATAGAATTTTTTCAAAGCGTCCTGGCTGTTAGTGAAAAAACTGTTTTTTTCTTGACTTTTGACTCCCCTGTTGTGTTAATCAAACAATGCCATAGAAAGTGGATTCACTCCATATGAAAAACGCTCCTGTTACTAGCATGATTTTTTTATATTCATAGATTTATCTCTAAATTTATCCGAAATACAGCATTTTTTGCTGAAACCTTACATTTATCCCACAAATTTCTTTCGTCGTAGAATATTTCCCACTTTGTCGTTGTGCCATTAATTGTTATAAAAAGTTTTAGTGACTAAAATTACATAAAATTCCTCACATAAATCCTGAACGAGTAGCAAGATTAGTTGCTATAGTAAGCGATGGACATAGCGCACGTTACACCACTCGTGTAGTGGCATTCCGTGAAACGACTGCTCGCAGAGCGATGTTCAAGTACGAATAACCTGAAAGCACTTCTCGGAAGGTAGGCTCCGGTCGTCCTCGAAAAATTTCTCCTAGAGATGAAGTTATGTTTTTTATAGAATCGATCAAATACTGCAGCAAATATAAGATCGTCGCCAAATTCGTGGTGTTGGAGTAAGTAATCAGACAGTATGTAGACGTCTAAAAGAAGTTTAGTTTAAGGAAACTTGCAAAAGGTCCTGAATTATTGCCCGAACATCCGCTGCTAGAAGAAATTTAGGTGAAAATTATGGAGAATGTAATGTTCCTGAATGGTTGAATGTCGTATTTACGTATGTGTCAAGATTTTACCTTAACATTGTAGATGGAAGTAAAAGAAGGTGCAGAAGGACTGCTGAACGGCTTAATCAGAATTTAATAACCGAACGCGGAAGTCTTAATGGTGGCTCGGTTATGGTGTTGGGAGGAATTTCGATGAATGGAAAGACATCCCTTCATGTTTTTCCGGTGAAGAGATCGTTGACAGCCCAAACCTATATTGATATTTTACAGCGGTGTCTCATGCAGAGCTAGTGGAAGCTACCGGTATCACCACATTACAGTTGGCGAGAAACTATGATATGAACCCTAGAGAACATCCATGGGATGAATTATGTAGAAGGGTACGTTCTCGCGAGAGACCTCCGGAAAGTTTCACAGAAATGGCAAATGTATTAGTAGAAGAATGGGATCGTATACCAGTACAAACGATAAGAAACCTAATTTCCAGTATACTGCGCAGTATAGAAACCCTTAGAGTCTTAGAGGAAGCAATACTCGGTACTAAACACTCTTCTGTTTCTCGATCAATTCAGAATGTTTCAGGAAAAATGCTGTAACTGGGACAAATTTAAAAATAAATCAATGAATAGTACAATTATGCCCGAAAAATAATCGTCTTTTATATAGCGTGGAAGAACTTTCTATACCATTGCTTGATTGACAGACAGGGTGAATAAAGAATTAAGAAAAAACATAGGCCTACTAGTTTGAAAGGTATAAGACATTAACTTTTTGGGAACGCATTTGCCATCTTCAGGTTCTTTTCATCTAGTTGGCTCGTGCTATTTGAGCTCTGTTTATATCTGGTGTTGTATACTTCACCACTTTCACTTGATATACTTCTTTTATTTTTTTTCTGTGTTTTTATAGTTTAGGTTCGTAATTATAAGCACGTTAACGAAAAATTGTAGGGTTAGAGAATTTTTTCCAAAAAACGCATAGGCGCCATAATAAGTATAACAATTGTTTTAGGGGCACGGTCAAGTCACTTTTTGTTAAATATCTCAAACAGTTCAAACTTAGGACAATGATGGCAATAAGAATATCGTGTTTGTCATTATCGACTTATTGGTGGTTCCAAATTTTTTGAACTTGTTACGTAGCGGTGTTTTTGAGATATTTAACAAAAGTGACTTGACGGTGCCATCTTCAAAGGCCTACAGCTCCCTTAGAAGGTATTTTTGGATTAAGGTAATTTAAGTTAAGTCAACATAAAATCATGTGTAGTTTCCGTTTGTCAGGAGAGTTTTTGGACACCCTGTATATATATATATATATATATATATATATATATATATATATATATATATATATATATATATATATAATATACAGGGTGTTCGAAAAGTATGGAATATTCTATATATCTCGGTAAATACCGTCAACTGGGGGAAAGTCAAGCGGTCGGGGTAAAGTCAATCAACACGTCAAAACAAGAAATATTAGCGCACATGCCCACTACTTCGCCTTGAAGACCGTTGCAAACAAGTGGATGTTGGACAGTTTACTACAGGAATCCAGTCAAAATGGTCGTTGCGTGATTTTAAAGTTTTTGCAATAAAAAATAGTTTTTATTGTAGATTTTTTTTGCGGTTGTTTAAACGTGTGTAAACGTTTATATATATACGTGAGAGCTGGTAAGTCATGTGCATTTTTGGAAATTATTATGTCTTAAAGTGGTTATCATACAGTCAGTATCATGAAAAATTTAATTAAAAAAAATATGCATGCAACAACCGAGACTCTTAAAGCAAAAAAACAACAAACAATGGGGAAAAGTCGATCAATGTCTTCGTGATTTTATGTACCTACCTACCTATTTATTGTTTGATCATAAATAGCAAATTTTTGTGTTCTAGATGCCTCGAAAGTACATAAAGAAAATTGGACTCAAAGGGAATAAAAATTATGACGAAATTTATTTACAAAGAGCAGTGGAGGCTGTGAAAAAGCAACAGATATCAATACGGGCCGCTTCTGTGCAGTACGGGGTACCGTACTCTACACTTAACGACCATGTTCATGGTAGGGTTACTTCAAAATATGGAAGACCGCAGGCACTAGATAACGATAGTGAGAGGCAGTTGGTCGAGGCACTTCAGGTTTGTGCAGAATGGGGGTTTCCCCTGAAACCCATTGACGTTAGGTATATTGTGCAACAAAGCCTTAATAAACGTGGCCAAACTGAGACACGGTTTCGAGATAATTTGCCGGGAACTGATTGGTTTGCAGGATTTATGAAACGAAATCCGGGTGTTACTGTAAAACTCGCAGAAAGCACAAAGCGAGTTAGAGCTTCTTTAAATTATGAAACAGTTAGAGAGTACTTCGATCATTTAGAAAAAAACTATTAAAGATGTTCCAGCTTCACACATAGTGAACTACGATGAATCTAACTTTGTAGATGACCCTGGCGCCGCCAAAGTTGTTTTAAAAAAAGGAAGCAAACATGCTTTCAGAGCTATAGATAGTTCAAAAACTAATACAACGGTAGTGTTTGCTATTGTTGCTGATGGCACCTTGCTCCCGCCATATGTGGTGTACATGGCAAAATACTCCTACGAAGGTTGGATGGAAGGTGGTTTGGCGGGATCAAAGTATAACCATTCACCAAGCGGTTGGTTTGACGCAAATATTTTTGAGGACTGGTTTTACCGCATTACCCTACCATATTTTAGAACGTTAGATGGCGAAAAAGTGCTCATAGGAGACAATTTAAACAGTCACATAACCGTAAGTGTAATAAGAGAATGTGAAAATAACAACATCAAATTTGTTTTACTCCCTCCAAACTCGACCCATCTACTACAACCTTTAGATGTGGCTTACTTTCGCCCATTGAAGGGCTCTTGGAAAAACATTTTGGAGAAGTGGAAAAAAAACACAGAGGCGTGCTACCTAAAACACTTTTTCCAAGGCTTCTTAAGGATACTATTGAAGACGTTGGATTGAGATCGCAAGCAAATTCCATTGCAGGATTTAAAGCATGCGGGATAGTCCCGTTTTACCCCAATGCAGTCCTTAATAAACTTCCACGACACAATCCAGAGAATGTGGACTCACAAAAAGTTTGGACAGATGTTATTGTGGACCACCTTAGTGAACTAAAATCTGGACCTTCTCACGCTCCAAAAATAAAAAATAAAAGAAAAAAACAAATTAGTAGCAGTAGCAGCAACGATGATACGGACGAGATAGACTTGCTGGAAGGTGAGTCGGACTATGAAATTTCGGAAAAAAGTAAATCTCCCTCGCCTTTCCCCGACCTCCAAAATCTCAAAAACACATTGATGTTAGGAAATATGGGCGATTACGAAATTGGCGAATCATCAACCAACCGAGATCAACCAAAGCAAACAACCAGAACAACTACGGACGCTGCTGCTAACCAAACAAAAAAATGTTGCTAAATGATTTTGTCATAACCAAGTTTAAAACAAACAAACGCGACAGATTTTATGTAGGAAAGGTGCAAGAACTTTTGGAATCATCGATAACCATTAGCACTCTTAGAAAAACAAGTAAAAAAGGCTGCTGTTTTGTTTTCCCTCAAAAGCCTGATTGGGCGGAGGTTACCCAAGATCAAATCGTACAAAAAATAACATTAAAAGCTGTACGCAGAGGAAGCCATTTTTTTACACTACCTGAGGGATTTGACCTAGAATAAGTTTTTGAGTTTATTTCAGTTTTTGTTTAGGTTTTCTTGAAATATGTTTATTTTTAGAATAAACGTACAGTTCCTATTAAATAAAGACCTATTTGTGTATACTTTGAGTTTCTGATGCCCTTTTTTTTAATAAAATTGTTAAATATACTACTATTACATATTCCATATCGACTTTACCTATATCCTAGTGTAACATCGATTTTACGTTGTTTTAAATGGGTGATCGATTTTACCCCAGATCAAGGGCTAAAGTCGATCACCTTTTACCCACAAAAAAAAGAAAAACGGCCATGCGTCAAAATTACTTCACCGCGGTATCTTGTATCTTAAATATTAAGGATGATATTTATTTATTTTTGCAGAAAAAACTCGAGTAGTTTAGACGCAATAGCGGAAAAACTTCATTTTTTGATCGACTTTACCCCGGTTGACGGTATTTAGTTTATCAAAAAATAAAGGTTGTCTAGTATTTAGTTCTTCACTACAGGAAGATATCTAGTTAATGGTTTCTTAAAAAAACAAAGAAGCAGCGAATATAACACCAATTTTTTTGAATGACAAGGTACCCCTATATTATACTTATTTAGTACAGGGGATTTTGTCTTTTCAATGATATAAACCTTTAATACCTTTACTGAACTAGTTTTTGAGAAAAAGAGCAAAAGTGATGGTAAGTGATGTTAAGTTTATTTTAATAATCATTCATCTAGACACACTTGAAGTAAAAAGTTACTTATTTACATTGGTTAACGTCAATTTGTAATAAAACACGGTTTTGCAATTAATAGAAATTACCCTTTTATCCGAAAGGCAACGTACTGGAATTTTAATGATTCTGGGATATGGAGAAAGAAGGAGGACGCAGACAGAAGTTTGCAATTTGCTTAACAATTTGTTCCCCGAATTTCACATTTCTCAATCATCTGTAAGTAAAATGTGGCATTTGGTATCTTAAAATATATATAGATAATCAAGAAAATCACGTTTTTCCTCTGACATGAAATACTTTACTATAATAATGTTACTACGGTATTAGATACAGGTTGACGTTAAAGGTTAAATCTTGATAAGGTTAATTGATATCTAGGTGGTCTATTGTGGAAGTTTGTGTAGTAACTACACCAGATCTTTTAATATTGTAATGCTAATTCATTAACAGGGGTAGCAGTATTTTGAACTTTTCTCTCTTTCTAATGTTCTAGGGAAATGCGTTATTTCCGTATGCATAATTTTAGTGACCTGCGGAATTATTCGCTAAATATTCCTATTTATGTTGAAAATTAAAGATAAATTTATATTTTGTATGGGAAAACATGTTTATTCACTAATATTGATATTATTTTGCTAAATAGGAAATATACATATTTAGGACAGTTTCCATATTAACCGTTATTCACTATTATTTTGAGGAAATATGACTTCAATAACAGTGCTTTATATTACCTACGTATGTATTATAACAAGCTGTTAACTATTGCGAATGATACACAATTTGCAAACGTGGAATACACATGCTTCTCTTTATGTTACCATTATTTTCCTATATAAATTACGTTAGCATTTACTATTCGAGAGTTTAGCCTCAAACAACACTAACTACAAAATAGCTAGTTTACAGGAAAGACAAAACACTTCATTTGTTGGTATTTAATTTACGATAATTCAATTACGTTTACAGACTATTCTTGGAAATTTTTTTTTTATCAGTAATTTAGATATTACTTAAGAAGAATACATAAACATAATTATATTTTTTTGGCAGTAAAATGTTACACGAAAAAATATGTTTTTTTAAAAAACGTAGAGATAACATTGTTTAACATTAATATTTTGAGTGCAAAGGCAATGTAAGAAATTATTAATAAAAACCACAAAATATTCTGCTTACGCTTATCGTTTCAATAGAAAAAAACAATTTAGTTAAAGATAAGCATATATTGAAAAACAAAACACAAAGTAAAAATATATTTGACGGCTATTAGAAATTTCGTAGTAGCAAAAATAACAATTACTACGATTCTTCGTCTTTATCGTCTTCAACAATTGGTACACCTTCTGTTAAATTCAAATAAAATACGTGATATGGATCTTTAATAATATGTTTTGAACAGAGCTCGTGTAGTCCACACAGTTTTTTTATTTCGCTTGGAAGGGGGCCGGAATATTTTCGTTCAATGTTTATATTTTTAAACTAAATGAGAGCATTTCCCGTCTTGGAACCTTAAACTTCAAAATCTGATCTTTATAATCATATTTAAAATAAATGTGCTTTTTATCTTGCCTTTTATAATGTATCCATACAATGCCCAACCACCTCACAGTCTGTCCATCAGAAGCAATTTTACGATTTTTTACAATTTGTTTTGCAATATCCTTAAAATATATAATATCATTCTGACTGATTTCAGTTACAGAATATTTTTCTTGTTTAGAAGCCATCCTGATAACTGTGTACCACCCAGATGGATCATAAATTTCAAGGTCCTTACTAGCTTTTTCAATAGTAGCGTGAACAGAATCGCATTCCATGTGGGGGTGACCAGGTTCAGAAAACAACTTGTAAATCGTTGGAATATTTAACACTTCCACCGCATAGATAAACATGGCAGCAACAATAAAATGGCGATTTTGTACAGCGCACGTGTCAGACATAAAAACAAATGGTTTTCCGGTGGACGTACTCTTTCAAACGAGTTAATGTGGACTGAAGTGTATTTACGGGAATTTTCAGGTACTTTCAAACCAGGAACGTGTTTTCCCTTTCATCTCTCTCTACAATATTATGATCATTTTTTTTCTTAGTAATGTTTTGTATGACTGTATTTGATATATTGTAGGTTGCAAGAAAAAATTTCTGACAGACTTGTATTTCTTGGTTATTATTTACCGTATACAAAACTCGAGTCTTTTTTCTCCTCGAAAGCTCATTTGAAGCACGAGTTGAAAATTTGTCTTTGTCTTCAATTGGTCTGCTTAGATATTGTCTTTGTAAATTAATATCTTCTAACTTCCAATATTCAGTATTCAACATGTTCCGTTCTTCTTCTTTAACACCTTGAGCAATCTTTAGGCTAAACCTTTTTATCGGGTATGACTTTGTCGCTGCTAATGGTTTTATGCTCCTCCCCTCTCTGTATTTTTTTCTTCAACGAGTTACGTGCCCATTCTTCTGGTTGCGCTATTTTTTTTCTCTTTAATTTTCTTTTTACTTGATTCTCAATTTTGGGTCTAATTTCTACATTTTCTCTTACGTTGTCATCATGCCTTTCGTTTACCTGTTGCAGTAAATCATCCACAGGTTCTTCTTTATTATTAGGAAAAGCAAGTGGTGTTAAAGTATGATATGTCTTACGATGTTTCGGCTTTTGTTGAGGCGCTGAAAAATATATTTTTTTGATAATAAATTGTATTAGTGTTAATAAAGTTGGTGTTATAAAAGCCAATGTATATTTTCGTCAATTATTGGGAATCGGCCAGCATAACAAACTAAATAACCATAACGAAATAAATAAAATTATTATAAGTTTTTATTATGAACGAATAAGTTCAAAGGTAAATATGTCATTACAAATTATTATTAATTTTCTTAAATACATAAATAAAAGGTTTACCTCGAGGAGGATTTGAACCTACGACCTTTACTTTGCTAGAGTACCGCGCTAACCAACTGCGCCCTCAAATTATTTAATTCTATATTTAGAAACCTTATCGTCTCCTCAAAATTATCATTTTTACTAGCTGAAGAAAAATACACATCAGTAATGGTGTTTTTTGCTCCTCGATTTCTTATAGAAAAAACATGTAATTTGCAAAACAGGTAAGTGTTTCACAAAGAGGCATCCGTATCCCTATCCTAACTTTGTGAGAGCTACACAGTAGTCTTATGAAAAAAAAAACATAAAAGGTACCTAATTCAAAATTTCTTCATTTTCGGATTACCTCCATAAATTCTCTATACCCTATTGAATTGCTCTTTAAGTTACGATGGAGATATAATCATTTTGTCAAAATGTGTAAAGGTATTGGTGCAAAAATTACTCAAAATTTCCAATGTATAATTACAATTTAATAAAGCAATTACATAAAAAATGTTAACGAAATGCATATTAAATACATAGTTTAGTATTTTAGTATTTTTTTAATTCTATAATGTTATTTGCGTATCTTGCATCTATCGAAATATTAAAAAGTCAACAAACATTAACCCACCTGCCCTGCATCGACGCCATCTCTTGAACACAGTATTCTTGAACTTGCCCAACAAGAAAATCGGCTTTGTTTAATGCTAGTTGGACAATATACCTTGATTGGTTCATAGTCACGCCACAACAAAATGATAAAATTTTAAATACTTTAATACACTCTCACAAACTAAACTTAATCACATAAACAATGATCCTCAAAATCGACCAGTCATTTCAAATTTCAATGTAGACCTAAACCTTTTTTCAACGTTATGAAGAAATAATTCATCGAAAGCAGTAAAATTATTAGTCAAACGACTTTAACCGCTGATAGCGCCATTTGACACACAAACGACGACAAATAATAATAGTGCGTTATTTCTCTTAACGTTGTTTGTTACTAACTATACTGCTAAAATTATGAGTTAAAGTTGTGTTAATTTTGATAATTTCTCACAGGAGAGATGCATCTCTTTCACACATAATAAAACATTACATTTTGATATCGAAATGGACCTTAACTCAAAACTACCATATTTGTAGTTAGTGTTGTTTGATATTAAACCCTCGCATTATTTGTTGCACGTACTATGGAATTGACTTATTTTAATCACATTTATCTGCAAATCTATCAATCAAAATGAACAAAATTATTTTTGAAAAAATAATTTTAATTAAGTTAGTTTGAATCAAACACGTCACAACAAATTTAATTGGAAAAATAAAACAATTTTATTATCGTTTCAACGGATTTGCTTTGTTAGATAATAGCATTGCAGTGAAAATTACAATGGCTATATATGTATTCATTTACGATTCGTTATATAGTTTATTCACAAATGTATCATTTGGTGCATTCATAAATTTTCTTCATAGACATTATGCATATAAACCACCCGCAAAGGAGAGTGATCATAATATTAAATAAATTTACATTCTAGTGTAAAAATATGTTTGAAAGAATTCATTTTTCAATTCAGACTACCTTAGTTTTCCAATTTCATTTTCCCTTAATATTATTATTGCTTTGTTGACATTTGTTACGGTTTTCTTTCTACTTCGATCGCTCAACTTGCGATTTGCACAGATTAATTAAAATGCGTTTTAAAAGGAAGAAAAATATGGCGACAAGAGGTTTTTTAATAACAATAAAATCGTTAAGAAATAGTGATGAAAGTTACATTTCTTGTAGCTGGATACCATCCTGCGAGGGCCCTCAGAGCTACTTCACTAGAATGGCACTCACAGGTAAAAATTTGATTTAATCTTACTAATTTTGAGAAACTAATATTGATTTATATTTTATAAAAATGCATGTTATCTGCGGAATATGGGGACGAGTTACCTCCAAAAAAAGCTATCCATTCTTGTACAGGCATATACGCATTTCTCACGCTTGCCATTTTTAAGAGCTAAAGAAACATCACTACTAATCGGCATTTCAGAATTTTAATCTTAAATTTTAGCAACAAATAAAGATGCGAGTGTTAGTTATAAAATAAATTAAATTAATTTTTAATATTTATGAAAGTAAATTTAAGAATTACTGAATTGTAGCTGCAATGTCAACATATAAATTTATCATGTAACAATTGGGTTATCAAAAAAAATTTATCCATTGTTTTTATGTATTTTAAAACTTTACCATAAATGATATTAATAGTTGATGTAAAAAACTCAAAAACATTTTTTTTGACTTATTTAAAATTGATAAAAGTTTAAAAAGAATCACGTGACTACAAACGCGCCACGATTAGTCGGCATGTTTGTGAGGTCATAGTGTTAAATTAATTCTCAGTTGTACAGTGTCAACGGCATCTACATGTAAATTGACTAAAAATATTCGAAATTTTGTGCGAAAAAATTATTTATAATAGCTTGTTTAGTCATGTGTGATAAAGTTTACGGTTAGGTTGACAACTAAACGTGTGCGGTACTACATCAACTTTAACTTTATACTACCATTGTAGTATAATAAATATAATTCTCCATGTCTTCTTTCAGTTAAAAAAACATCAAAACATGAGAATTATTCAAATGACATTATAACGAAAACAAGACACCATTATATACACTTTTAAAGTTTCAGTTTCGTATAGTGCATAACTTAGCGGGTAATTAAAATATAAAATACTAAATTAAACCGAAACCATCCAATAACCGTGTACAAAATTATTATTTAATCGTTTTAAATTATTCATAGAAATTTTATGGATGCTGTGATTTTTAAAAGTTGTGATTCTGGAGTTTAGTTAAAAAATTTTATTATCGAATTCTATTTATTCAATTTATACGTTTACATAAATAATTATTAATTACTATATTATTATAAAAACACAATAACCTTTAAGGTTTGACATTTTTGATATATTCATCAATATATTGACGATAATAACAAGATTTAATCGATTAAAAGTCAAAACATAGTATCAACTGTATGCCACGATGAGCAAAAATAAATATTGTGACGTCACACGCGGTCTGGTTTGTTCGGGAACTTTCGGCGTGTTTCCGGTACTGGGTTCAAAAATCTATCTTTAATGTAATATAACTATTGAATTAGAGCGACAAAAAAAACTAAAAATAGTTTTGTTATAAAACGTATATATGATCCTTCCATTTACTACAAAATTTTTTTTTTCAAAAACCCAATTTAAGGAAAATTAGTTTAACAAGATCTAATAAAAAAATAAATGTTTTCTTTTTATTTTAATTTTAATTAAGCTTTAGAAGTATATTATAATGAAACTAAAATACTAATAAAAATTAACTAACATTTATATTACTTCAAATACAGTTTGTGAATAATAAATTCAAACCATTATCTTTTTTTAAGACTAGATATTTTTATAGAAGCGGGCGGCTTTGGAATGTTTTTTTCACGTTAACATGTATTTATGTCTATGAATCTCTAACTGACATGAAGCTTTAAAAGTCATTCTGACATAGATTATTATTTTTGTTTTTACAATGATGCCTCTTTCCGTTATGAACGTATAAAAAAGATGTTGCATACTGCACAGTTATCCTAAAAAAATTGAAATTGAAATTATTTTATTTCTTTTAATTTAAGTTGCGATGTAGATGTCTATTAACCTCTGTCTGTCATGAATATATTATTGTTTTTGCGTTTACAATGTTGCCTATTCTCGTAATGAATTTCTTATAAAGAGGTTGCATAATTATCCTTAAAAAAATGTTATTAAAATAATTTCGTTTCTTTTAATTTCCATTTTGTAGATTGGAAGATAGTGTAGTGTTCTACATCAGATATTTGATATTTATGAAAATAAATTTAAGATGTACTTAATTGCAGCTTTAATATCAACGTATAAAGCATGGTAGAAAATTCTTCGTAGGTAAGAATCTAAGATGCCACCACTCTTGTTAAATTAGCTTTGGTAGATATAATATTAGCCTCCCAAAGTGACCCAAAATTTGGACTGTTGGGAGGTATAACATTCCAATTTATAGATTGCAAAGAATCAAAATTGAAAAGTTCCTTTTTTGCGTCAATAAAATTGGTACCATGGTCACTATACAAATAGCTGCATCGGCCACGACGCGCAGTAAATCTTCTAAGTGCTGCTAAAGACGCATCTGTTTTCAAGCCACTAGTAAGCGCCAAATTCACAGTTTTAGTAGCTAAAAAAACAAACAGATATACGATTTTGTAGTTTTTGCTCCTCTATGCACACTCATAGTCATGAGATACAGCCCACAGTAGTCTACACCACTATGAGAAGATGGCTTTGCCTTAGAAATACGGGGGAGACAAAGGTTGCCGATCATAGGCTGAATACATCTTGTATTTACTTTGAAACATATTTGTAATAACAGATCTAATTGCGTGTTTAATTGGAATTATGGAATATTTTTCTCATACTATATGTTGAATAGTTTCAAGACCTGCGTGTAAGTATTTTTTATGCATATTTTCAATTACCAAATGTGTTAACTTACTATGGCGTGGCAACAAGATTTTAATCCTAAGAAAGAGTTGAATTATACAGACGGCCTCGAACCCGAAGAATTTTTCGCGCATCCAAAAATATATTTTGCATTTTTAGATATCCAGGGAGCGGTTTATTGAATTATATAAGCTTAATTTTATCGATAAATTGCTGTGCCTGGTTGTATTTAATTAACTTAAGCGAACTATCTGTAAACTCCTTGGAAGTGAGTGGTCGTTGCAATTTTAGTTTCCGGCAGTTATATAAAAATCGAAATATATACCTATGTTAAAAAAGATGAATATTTTGTAAAAGTATTTCAAATATGCTATCAAGCACTACTTTTGAAACTATTAACATTACCTTTTTTTGTTCTGCCTCTAACTCGTGTTTAACAAAAGAACAATCTGGAATTTGTTTATAAGATTTCAACAGAATATTTTAGGAAATCAGGAACATCATAAAAATAAGAGAATTTGATTAACTTCCCTGGATAAACGTCCCCACATGCAATATCTGCGGGATTTAACATAGTATCTACGTAAAATAAATTACTGTTACTATTTTCCTTGTATAGAAGATACGCAATTTGCTACAAATGGTTTCCAGCGTGATGCATGAGATTTTATCCAGGAGAGCGTAACTGTAGAATCTGACTCAGCGAATATATTTTTTGTTTCTATTTTTAATGATATATTATTTTGGATAAAATCAATTAAATCTGATAACAATTTTGATGCACGCAATTCCAAGCGAGGGATGTTTACAGTTTTAAGATGAGCGACGTGGGTTTTAGATGTGATAAAGTGTACATAATAATAGGAATTTAAACATACGCGAAGATATACGACAGCAGCGTACGCCCTTTCACTTGCATCTGCAATTTCATGTAATTCGTAAATGGCGTGTTCATGATGCGATAGGGAAAATCCTTGTAGAACTCGAACTTCGAAATCGTTGCCAAATTTGGTTTATGTCAGATGGGGTGAACTATCCCAATCAATTCCAAATACCCATAATTTTTTTATTAAACACTTTAAAAAAATAGTACATAAACAGGGAAATTCTATGGGATCGTATACTCTGGCCAACTCAGATAGGATATTATGTTTTTTGTATTCGCGTTGGATAAAATTGGTAAAGTTGTTGTAGTTTCATCATGATCAAGGTTTAATAATGATGCGTTTATATGCGATTTTGGCAATTTGTCTAAGACGGATTTATTATTTGAGACCCACTTATATATTTCAAATCCTCGACGTTTTAATAAAAGTGTCAATTTTTTATCACTTGAGCAAGAAGTTACCACGCCTTCAACAAAAACTTCATCGCAAAATATTTTTTTTGCATTAGGATAAGTTTGACCTTCATCTTCGACCAACTTCTCTAAAACTCAGAGTGCTAGAAACTTATATCTGTCTGTAAGTTAGGGCCAGGATCACAAAACGTCATTTAAAGGTTGTACCTTTCCTAATTTTGCCGATTCATTAAAAACAACGCGAACCGGTGTTGAAATGCTGTCAGGACGCTCCACCGAATATGCGGAATGTAATAGCATTCATTTGTATAATTTTTCCATATGACCAAACTTTATATATTATTTTAGAAATGTAGAGTATTTTTCATATAACAACGTGTATTTTAATAGGCGGCGTTCTAAGCTTATAAATCTCTTTTGAGCTAAGTCCCTACTACAGTGAAAAGTGACATTTTCATCTAAAAGGGGTTAAATGACTATATACCGACTATCAAAAGTTCTACGGAAAATTCTCAGGCGTAAGTGTGGAAGTGTGGGCACATATTCTAATTCCCAGAATTTTGAAAGAGTCTTTGTTATTTCTTGACAATGAATTGTACATAAAAAAGAATTATGAAACGATTTTTGCCGTTCAAATGATTAATTTTTCCTCATAAAATAACACCATAATTACTCTTAAATCCAACCCTGTACCATATACGGATATAAATCAGCACCTATTAGACAATCAATAGGTCCTGGCTTAATAAAATAAGGATCGGCTAATTTAAGATGTTTTATATAATGCCAGTTATCGATACTAAATTGTCCTCTTAGGAATCGGTGCCCAAATTTTAGATTGAATTACAGCTGTAATGTCCGCACATAGTTTGTGATTTGTTGAACGTATATTCAAAACAAATGGATCCACCTGCGAGTTTAGAAATGTGCCACCAATACCAGAAATAACCGTGGTAATTTTTCGCCTCGATAAACCAAGGACGTTAGCTCATGAGTAATGAGACTGACTTCCGAGTCTGAATCGAAATTTTTTAAAATTACCTCTCGCATCACTAATTTCAATAGTGGCCGCGGCGAAGGATATTTGCGATGGGCTCGAAATCGACGAGAAACTCGCGTTAACATTTAACAATGAGGGTTCTTGTCTAGGCACATTGAGCTCCTTTACATCCTTATTATCTAGCTAAATTGCGTTGGAACTATTATTAACACAGACATTATTAGTATATTGCGGCGATGGGTTATTTAAATGTAACAGCGTGTGATGGCGTTCCTTACATATTCAACATACCGATTGAGAGCGGCAATTAGATGTGCGATAGATTACAATATAATGTTTCATATTTTGCATATTCAAAACGATTTTGAGGCAATTTATAAGTAAATTTTGGATAATTATATAGAGCGTGATCTAAATTGCATACAATGCAATTTATTTGATTGTTATCGGATGCATTTCCGGTAAAAATTGTATTATGTTGACTGGTTCGCGGTTTTTCATAAAATTGTTGTTTTCTTTGTGGCTTGGACGTAAACCGATTTTTTAGAAAATTTGGCGATATAGTAAAAAGAGCATCACAGTGATTTTCCAAACATTTTTATATAGAGGAATTTCACAGTGTTTTCCGTGTGAGATTTCAAAGCCAGTGACCATATTGGTATCAAAGCTTTAAAGGTATATGGGCTAATATAAGTCTTAAGCGTCAGAATTTAAATCTAGCTTCTAAATTCTTTGAGAAAGTATCTAGCAAACTTCTAAGAGTGCGGGGATCATCAGAATTTACACTAGGAGCATTCTCAATGCTGCTCAGTAGAACCGGGGCATCATCCACCATTCTTCCAAGAGGAACTGATAAGAACTCTGCTGCCGTTTAACAAAATTCAGGTAAATCATGAGCACATAAATATATTAAAAATTGAATTAATTAAATTTAAGGGAGGTATTAAGATCTTTCCAGTATTTTATGATCTTGAAAATTTAGTTCATAAAAATCCAACATTATCACCTACTGAAAATTTTTTTTGTCTTATTTCAAGTCTGGAGGACGCCTTTAAATTTGGTTAAATGTTTACCTATGTCAGCTTCTAATTATTCTATCGTTTATGCCAATTTAGTAAAACTTTATAGAAATCATAGACTTTTGGCATAAGCATATTGGAGCAGAGTAGAATCGGGACACCATCCGTATTTTGTTTTTTTGTGAAGGCACCCCTGGGGCACCTTAACTTTCACTTTTTATATATAATCACGTGGGGATCGTATTTCTTTTAATCTTATCAACATATTTTGACCTAATCTATTTATGCATTGGGGGTTGTATTCTAATAAAGGGTCGTAGTCTTGTAAGACGGGAATCTGCTCGCGGGCTTTGCCCCTCTCATAAAAGTTGTATTCTAATAATGAGGAAGAATTAATAGATAAGACATGTAAATATGATGATAATGATAAGTATTTTCATAATAAAAGGATGTTATTTAATCTGTGTTTATTATTATTAATATTTATTAGGGTTGTTTTGATTTTTATTAAGGATACAAAAACCTAGTCCTTAAACGATTATGTTCTATGCAATCTTTAAGGCTGCATCTAAGCGCTAGCTCAAATTTTGTTTTCAATACCTAAGTTTAACATGCATTTAAGCCTGCTAATTAATTTCTATCTGAGTTTAAACATCATTCTGATCTAGATAGCTGTTTTACAATGTGTTTTCGTAATGAGTTTATTATTATAAAAGAGATTAATAACTGTTATTAAAATTATTACAGGTAGCGTGAGACTAAAAATTAAATATGAATGAAAATGATTAAATAGTATTATTGACAAAATCAGATGGACTTAGTGTTTTTTAAGTTAAAATGTCTATTAAAATTATTACAGGTAACGTAAGACTAAAATTAGACATGAATGAAAATGGTTATATCGTATTATTGATAGAACCAGATGAACTTGGCGTTTTTAAGTTAATATGTATTCTATGGTTATTAAAATTATTACAGGTAACGTAAGACTAAAATTAAATATGAATGAAAATGATTAAAGCGTATTGTTGATAGAACATCTCAAATCCAAGATGATGGTGATGATTCACAGAAGATGAAGAAGGGCGGTGAGATAGAGAAGAAGGACGAGTCTCAAAACCATGAGCATGATGATAGCGACGAGTCACGGTCGAGGAAGAAGAAGAAGACCGATACAAAATCTAATTAATAAATGATGTATAGTTTTTTGTAACATATTTTCAAACGCTGAGCTTTCCTGCAATCTTTATTAATAAACTTGTTTTCCTAACGGCGTTCGTACCTGCACTGACAATGCTGCAGTTGATGATAAAGGACGGTTAGATGGGTAATTACAATAATTGTGAGACTAGTTTTCTTTTGTACACTATAAGTTAAATCAGACTGCTATTTTTTGAATTGAGAGCTGACTTTGTATGATTAAGTTAAATCAATTTGGTATCTTTGAATTGTGGGTGGTTGGTTTTAGCAAATTTTAAGTTAGGCGAATCAGTATTTTTGAACCGTAAGTTGGTTTTCGCCAGCTGTAGATTATGATTAATTGATTTAGATGGATTTGGTTGATTGAGATTGATCTGATTGTTTCATTTGATCGAACGTGATTTGCCTAACGGATTTGATTAACTGATTTGTTCGTTTGAGAAAGAGACGAGGGAGAGGCGAACATGATCAACCTCTATTACAGTAAACATTCATTAGTCTTTACACCACTAGATGGCGCCACAAACAAACCCTAATTAGTCCTAGAAATAAAGAGCTAGGCGGCGCCGCCTCTATTACAGAAAACATTCCCTAGTTTAAAAATATACCACTAGATGGTGCCACAAACAAAACCCTAATTAGTCCATACACAACTAGATGGCGATACAAACAAACTCAAATTTTGCGCCATCAGACCACGACAGGAGGGCGCAGAACCTAACCCAGGTTCCTATACTTGTCTTATAAGTTAGAATTAGGGCCCCTTATTAGAATAGTATTTATCGTTAAGGGGCTGCGACAAGGGTGCTAACCCTAACACAAATTCCTATACTTGACTTATGACATAGAATTAGGGACTATTTTCAGACAGCCATGGGGGCCACGGAAATGGGCGAAGGCCCGAGAGCAACTTCCTATATCTGTCTTATTTGATTAACATTATAAAATTCCAGGGACGGCCGTTTCTATAAAATATCAATAATACAGGGTCATTTCAATTACGTTGTAAGTTATATATGTGCAAATATTAGTGGTTCGCTAAATTAGTATCAATAGAAAATATACCAAGATAACATAGGAAACGTACTACTGGCTCGCAATAGGGTAAAGATAAATTCAAAAAGATCAATACGGTACAGCTTCTGAGAACGAGTTGGAAGGTTTGAAAGCGTGTGTAATATTTGCAGGGTTGTGCTGAAAGCGGCTAATTTAAGAATAATCTCACATCTATGTAATAATAATAGAAGAAAATAAAGGTTGTATATTTTCCTCTTGCATGTATTTCAAGTATAATTACCACCGAATGAACCACTATCAGGGATATTAGATGTTTTGCGGGTTGTTAATAAACTATTAACAATATAATCGTTCAAGATGAAAAACAATGAGATGAATGAGGTAAAATGTATCTTAAATCGTGATAATAGTGATCTTCTCTCAATGAAATTTCAAATAAGCTAAATTACGTCACTCTTATTTCCGATTAGAAAACTTAAAAGTGTTTATTTAACATAGCTGTTAAATCCCTCCTGTTAAAAGCCAATATATCGTGAAGTACATGTGTGTGTAACTGACCATGCAAATAAATCAGGCTTAATTTTTTCGAATGTATAGGTGCTGACAATCAGTCAATCAATAGTTATCAGATATACCCGATAACAGAATTTACCGATAAAAATGAGACCACATCAAAGAAGAAAATATTATTTTACCCAATACTTAATTTTAGTCATTAATGTATTTTGCAGCAACAGCAAAAATTTAGAAAATATTTGTAAAACACACTCATTTAACACGATGTCAATGAGTGGCTGTTACTTTCCGATTAAATTCTATAGGTAAAATCATTTAAAGTATGTTATTGCCGTAAGAAAACTAATTAAGTAAATTAATTACTCATTTCATTTTAATGACAACATAGTGAAACAATTTAAACTATGTATAAATAAATTTTCGTGTAGGTAAAAAGTCACAATCTGTAGATAGGAATTAAAAGAAATGCAATAATCATTATAATTACAATAAAATTATGCAATTTTTTAATAAACACATTACGAAAAATAGACCACATTGTAAAATCAAAAACATTTATCCCCGGCAGAATGATATTTAAACTTCATGTTAGATAGACATAAACACCAGCTTTAAAAAATACCAAGGCCATCCGCTTCTATCAATAATACACTTTAATCACTTTCATTCATATTTAATTTTTAGTCTCACGTTACCTGTAATAATTTTAATAACCATGAAATACATGTTAACTTAAAAAACACCAATAATACGATTTAATCATTTTCATGCATATTTAATTTTTAGTCTCACGCTACCTGTAATAATTTTAATAACAATTATGCAATCTCGTTTATAATAATAAACTCATTACGAAAACACATTGTAAAATAGTTATTTAGATCAGAATGATGTTTAAACTCAGACAGAAATTAATTAACAGGCTTAAATAGATGTTAAACTTAGATATCGAAAAAAATTTGAGCTAGCGCTTAAATGCAGTCTTAAAGGTTGTATAGAACATAATAGTTTAAGGACTAGGTTTTTATATCCTTGATAGAAATCAAAACAATCCTAAAAAATATTAATAATAATAAACACAGATTAAATAACATCTTTTTTTTATAACAACACTTGTCATGTTTACATGTCTTATCCTTTAATTCTTCCCCATTATTAGAATACAATCTTTATGACAGGAGCGAAGCTCGCGAGCAGATTCCCATTTTATAAGACTAGGACCCCTTATTAGAATACAACCCCCTATGTATATAATAAATTAGGTCACAATCTGTAGATGAAATTAAAAGAAATGTAATAATAATTTTAATAACAATTATGCAATCTCCATTGATAAAACGGGCCCTAATAAATATTAATAAACACAGATTAAATAAAATCTTTTTATTCTCAGGTGAAAAAAATATCCACGTGGGCATACATAAATAGTTAAAGCTGGCCCAAGGGTGCCGTCACAAAAAAACGAAATGGCGGATGGTGTCCCTGTTCTACTCTGCTCCAATACGCTTATTCCAAAAGTCTATGATTTATGTAGTTTTACTAAATTAACATAATCGATAGAATAGTTAGAAGCTGACATAGGTAAACATTTAACCATTTTTAAAAGCGCCCCCTCCAGACTTGAAGTAAGATAAGAAAATTTTTCAGTAGGTGATAATGTTGGATTTCTATGAACTATATTTTCAACATCATAAAAGGCTGGGAATATCTTAATACCTCCTTTAAGTTTAATTAATTCAATTTTTAACATATTTATGTGCTTAGGATTTACGTGAATTTTGTTAAACGGCAGCAGAGTTCTTATCAGCTCCTATTGGAAATCATTGTGTGGCACATACCCTGACCGCCATTTCAAGCCGTGATATTTATCCTCTAAATACCTTATTTGTCTTGACATGGGTTTGATATAAATTAATCCCGAGGTAAGCATCAGCAGCATCAGCAGTACCGAACCATGATCTGTAATCACGGCAATTTCTTTCGTTATCAACACTTCTAAACCCTTGTACACAAAACTATGCGTCCATCTTCGTTCACTTGCAGCTGGATACTAAACCTTGTGATCTAGATCTGTTCCTTTTAACAGGCGAAATCCATGACCACATTCCGATGTTTATCGATCTCAATCACGTTATCGAATTCGGCGTATACCAAACAGTTAACGGTTTCTACGAGAGCTTCTTCAAAGCCGACTTCTAGGCGAAGGGAACCGTTTCTAACTAAATTCCAGTGTGTGCTAGCGTTTGCAGGGGTTAGGTCGAAGGCAATTAAACAGTAACCGTTGGGGTAATCGCTTCTCCATATATCGTTGCCCTCACTCAAAAAATGAATACCCGTAGGGGAGAATAAGGTCTGATATGCCCTTACATATAAACCATTAGCTGTAAGGTCTGGTTATAACGACATGTAATTAATATTGCTGTGATGAAATTTGAATGTATTTAAGGGGTAATCGCCATTGAAGGTTTTATTTGCAACAAAACCTACGATGCATCGTTTAGGTAACTGACCATGACCAAGGAAGATATTATCAAATGATTTTCGCTGTATGCCTGTAGGTATAGTTAACACTTCTACGTCGGTCCTTGTAACAGGATATTTTGCTGCAGTTGTTTCTAAAGCTGTAGCGTGTGCATTAGAATGGTGGAGTTGATTCGCATACTTCTCACCAGTAAACTAGCGTCCATAATACGCGTCTTGTAATTTGAACCGTACGCCGCCATTAGACTAAAGGTATCTCTTGATCGTACAAATTTAGCCTTTAATTTAACACCGCTTATGAGAAACATTTCCTGATTAAGTAAATCCGAGTGCACGTGACCTATCATCTTTTGCTGGTCGCTGCAAGTACTTGATGTTTTGAGAAACCGTTATTTGCGTGCCCCAGTGTATTCATCTTCCCAGCTGTACCTTTGTGCCATACAACCTTGCTTTTGAACTATAGCTGTGATGTACAACATGGTTTGACTTAAATCTTTGTAATCGTTTCCATTTCTGGGCACTACAAATTCTGTTGGAGCGTCATCACTAAGAGCTGATAAGGGTTTGTAAAATATCCATTCACCACCCTCGATATTTGTCTGCGTCGACGGTAAATCGAACACATCCAATTCGGACTTCGCACTCACATGATTGAGCATGTAGAAAAACCATTATCTTGAAAATATATCGTCGTAGTTACGTTTATTCATCTTCTTAGCGGCAACAACTCTCGGTAGAGACTGGTTATTATCGACCTGACGTACTCTTTTATAGCCCGAACCCTCCATCATTTTATCGATTTTCTCATCGGCTTTACGTTTAAGATTTCTACCTGCCTAGTGAAATCTTTCTTGAAACGACTCCTTAACAGGTCAATCCTCTATGACATCACCAAGAATATTAGCACCCGTTCTGAGAGCTTATTTTCCAATGGTCTTTGCACCAGACCTAAATAACGGTATTATACTTCGAAATATTGCACCTAGCCAGCTTCCAATTTCGTGACCACGCTGATATGGTGCGCCTCTGTAGATAGATCCAATGTCGCTACCGGCTTGATTCATATAATATTGTTGATAAGGACAAACCATTATTGCACTTTCTTAAGGTGTAGCTTCAGACACGGCGTTCCGAACTCGAATGGAATTGCTGCGCCCGTATCTGTTTTTATATTAATCTCAACGTTTTCAAATTCCCGTGTCATCACGGGCATATAGTGTGCAGGTGAAAAAAACACGTCTTTATGACCTACGTAAGCGTAGTTTTCAGAAGTAATATTTATTACACGCATAAGAGGAGATAAAACATCGCCCACAATTTGCGGTTCAACGATGTCGCAATAAACAAACATTTGCGTTCGTAATCCTATCCATATACTAGCGGGGTGTGGGGGTATTGGTTTTATAGCTATGTTTTCATACGGCCGATAACCCAGCTGTAAGGCTAAACGTTGAGAGAATCGGAATGGCGAGAGGGAGGTTTTTAATTTCGTAGTGACGCGCTTCGTTAGATTATGGTTTTCGATTGTTAGCAATTTACTTATTAGCTAGTGGTTATTTGGCTTGCTGGAAATTTCTTCAAAGTTGTCATAATTCCCCGAAGCGAAAAATAACTCATACCATCCGTCAATATAAATGACTTTCTCGTTGCCGTGTTGGAAATGTGATCCAGCCTTTTTTTATATCGTTTCTAACACATCCTCTTTTCCTGCAGGTGGATCAGTTCTATAATAAATTAAATTGCCTGTCGCACTTACAGCGAAAGAACAAGGGTACTGAGCCTGTTAATCTTATTAGTTTTGGCAGTTGTGTAGTAAAACTTGACGTCATATTGTCGGGCAAATACGTCATGGAACTATTACTTAGTCAGGTAAGATAAAACTCCATTTTATATATCTCATTTTATATAGCTGCGAAGCTAACACCTAGCTACTGAATTTGTCACTGTATCCACGCCTCTTGACCAGGTATTGTTTATATCGACCGTGGTCCTTCTCTGCTAAAATCTTAATGACTTTGAATAGGGCGTCTTTATCAACCGTAACAACTTGCAATTCGTCCTCGTAAAAGGTACCCGCAACAGGATTATTATTAAGATCGCTTATGTGATAAACTGGAGGTCTTCTTTTTATCACTGTTAATTGTAAAAACTTCCTGGCTTCAGTTCCTTTCATATTCCTTCTCAAAGGTGTACTTAGTTCTGGCGATACTAATATGTTCACAGACTTTATATTTAGGATGACGCCTAAGCCTTTGGCATACAGGTTATTCCACACTTCCAAAATGTTTACTCGTTTACAGCCGCAGGGGCCATATTTACACTTGAATGAGGGCTATTGTTGTAAGCAGTCACAAGTTTTTGGAGCACATCAATATGCCTGTAGGAATTTTTGTTGATTAAATAACGCCACATCCTTGTTTTCAATGTTTTATTAAATCTTTCAACTACAGATGCTTTTACATCAGGGTTATTTGTTACATAGAATTTGATATTTTGTTTTCTGAAAAAGTTTTGTACACTGACTGCCACAAACTCCTTGCCTTTATCCGTCTGCAGATTTGCCGGTGTATTATCATTTTCCTTAAAAATATCGGTGAATGCTTCAATTACAGATGCTGCAGTCTTCGTTTTAAGAACTCTCGCCCAGGCCCTCTTGCTAAACACATCAATAACCGTTAGTATGTAATTGTATCCACTATTGTGTTTACTTATAGTTCGGATATCGCAAAGATCCGCTTGCCACAGCTCGTAAATGTTGCTCACTATATATTTATTTCGCGGAAATTGTTTTCTGACAGGTTTATAGACTGTATAAGGCTCCAGAGCCTGTAGCCATTTTTTCACTTCACCATATCTAGCCTTTACAGCATTAACTAAAGGTGATATACCCGTAAACCCTCCCGGATGCTCTGGATCATAGTATACAGCATCCATGTTACGTTCTCCACGTATTCAAATCTAGTGAAGGTCTTCTGCTTCGAAAGGATCTTCGCGGAGTTTCCCTCGATTCACTATCGGTATCGTAATTATCACCTATAGTTGTGAGGCTCGGTTCAATGTTAGGTGATACTGTAGCATCACGTCTTCGAGTATTTCCGATAAACTCTTGTGGTATATTTATTTCCTTAATATACGTCGCGAACTGTCGCCAGTCGTGTGGGTTTGTAGTTGACAGTGCCCTTTTTATCCCAAAATACATCACCACGCGTATTCAGTATACGCAAGAAACCAGTGCCTTTCTTCCTGTATGAAACAGGCAGTGTTGATACTATCTCGATGTCTGCCAGACCTTTGCGTCTTGGCGAATCCTTAATCTCATCTTCGTCACCGCTGATTTAGCGGGTTGACGTAACTGACTGGAAAAATGTAGATATCTTTGAAGAACTTGATTGTACTGCTGCTATTTGTCATGGTCGGTCATTTTGGTTTTTATCCATGTCGTTACCCAACTGCGTTAATATGTTGTTTTGCGTGACATCTGGCGCTTTCAGACGCTGTATAGGCTATAGGTAGAATAAACATCTTCTTCAGATTGTGGTCCACAGTTATTGAAACAAATTACCCAGAATTCCTCCGAATAATGGTCCTAACAGGAGCGGTAGAAGTGCGCCGTTCTTTTGTACCAGAAACTGTTTCTTCTTTTTTATAGATTCACCTCTCTGTGCCAGCCACCTTAAAGTGTGTTTATGTTGATGGAGTCGCTGCTTCTGATCAGCTAACAGAGGTACACGACCTTTTAAAATGTTACGTGCACACTCGCAAACATATTCCACCTGCTTACTATACAGACATTTCAATAAAGCGTTACGTTGACCTTTATTTAATTTGGCTAATGCGTGAAGGATATTGGTGGTTGGGATTAAAGCGTCAACCATCATATATGATGTAATCTTTATGACTGTGATGCTTAAATCCTTTTTTCGCTATATATACTTGGCAAATATCTTGAGGCCAGAACATCTTGGTTCTATAGCGTAGCACATCCGGTGTATTCTGTTTTAAATCGCACAATAAATATCCGTGCGGATTAGAAGTAGCATCTTTGTACGCAGCCTCTAAAAATTTCGGGTTGCCAGGTGAAATCCGCCTTGCTAAATGCCGAACCTGTGTTTTGTCACGTGGGTTCTTAAACAAGATTATGTAATGAGCGTTAAGAGAGATATATCGCGAAGTCCACGTCCTTGATGAAATATGTTTTGCGCTAAGAATATCAACCACCGAACCATTAGTCTTGCGCGTTAGATCGTCAATTATTATTAAGACCGGTTTTTCACCGCCAAACGGTTCCATATCAGGTAATCCTTTACGAAAATCCACTGGGAGATCTTTTAATAATGGTTGTCATTCGCCGTAAAACCAGATAATTTTTTCAAAAGCTGTATCGCAGACAGTTTGGATATTTTTAAAAAATCAACGATAAAATACGATTTCCCACAACCAGATGGCCCCGCTACTATTGAAGAAAAGGGATGCTTAAACTGACCTTCCATTTCCAAACGCTAATCGATTCTAAAGGGTATTCCGTTTTCATCACAATTTAGATACTAGGTGAAAAAAAATTCCAATCACAGGTATATTCGACTCTGTTTTATCGTGCTTATCTCCATCTAGATAACCCTATTTGTTGCTGTCTTTTAAACATTTACTAAAACCAACACGCGCATCGTGCATTAACGATAATAGTTTGATGTATATCTAATTATAATGTCTAAGGGGCTAAAACAAGGGGGCGCAGACGTAACACAAGTTCTTGTAGCTGTTTTAAAAGTTAGCATTAGAGCCCCCTCATATCAAATTTCTCGCCAAGGGTACCACGACGAGAGCACAGACCTAACACAAGTTCTTATTGCCGCCTTATGAGGTAGCATTAGGGCCCCTTATTAGAACATTGAGTGCGCACGCATTTGCCTACCTTCCAGGGGCTGTACTGCCAGAGAGGCTCTTTATACAACCAAAAGGGTCCTAACTAGGGTGAAAATTCCATGAAGGTGTTAAAAATGACCACCGAAAAGAAGCCATAAAAAAAAGTTCTTAACATAACCAAAAGGGCTCTAATTAGGGTGAAAATTCCACCAAGGGGCTGAAAATGGCCACCGAAAAGAAGCCGTAGGGGTGAACTGACGAAAAAGGTTCTTAACACAACCAAAAGGCTCTAACTATGTTGAAAATTCCATCAACGGGTTGAAGTATGTAGAAGGTCACAATTTACAAAATGGAAATTAAAAGAAAATGTAATTATAAGAATTATACAGCCGCTTTTATAATAAATCCTATTACGAAAAATCACACTGTAAAAACAGTTATCTATATCAGAATTGCATTTAAACTTCATGTTAGATAGAAATTAATTAATACATGTTAACCTCGGATATTGAAAATTAGAGCTAACGTTTAAATACTGCATAGAACATAATCGGTATGTTTTAAGGACGTAGTTTTTTTATGTCCATGATGAAAAATATCAATAACCTTGATATATGGTAACAGGTTAAATTAAATTAAATAAAATCTTTTTATTGTGAGAAAACACTTGTCATCATCTTATCTATTAATTCTTCTTTATTAGAATGCTATTTCTATGTCAGCAACGAAGGCCACCTTATAAAACTAGCAAATGTCAGTGAAAAATTCCCAAGGCCTAATCAGAAGACCTGCTTAACCAATCAGAATACTAGCGCCAAGCTCAATCTCAAGGCCTAAATACGCCCCTCAAATACGCGTGTACAAAAGAGGGCGACAAAAAATGGCCGTCAAAAAATGGTCTACAAAAAATGGCCGACAAAAAATGGCTGACAAAAAATACGTCCTTCATGTGGGCGGCCTTGGGAATTCTCAAGGTAAAAATTGAAATTGGTGCCCGTGTACTACTTATAAATTTATTATGTAACAATTTAATGAAAATCAATTTAAACTAGATTTAATAAGAAAATAGTTGATTTCCTTTTATTTTAATTTTAATTCAGTTTTAGAAAGTATGTTATAATGAAACTAAAATACTAATAAAAATGAACCAACATTTACATTAGATTCAAATGCACTTTGTGAATAATAAATTCAAACTATTATCTTTTTTTAAGACTAGAAAATAAACTGAAAACTGTTAAATTCAAATTTAAGCGTTATTAGTAACGGATCTTGACCAAATAGGTTAATGACGATTACTCAATTAAATAGGTCTTATACAGATCAAAGTTTATCAATGGAAAATCTTGAAATTGTATACTTTTTGACATTTCATCGGCGAATTGAGAAAAATATAAAGGATGGCATTTTACTGCGGTTCACAAAGGTGTAGAAATTACGTGCACTGAATAAATTTTCTCATATTAGGAGTGACTCATGTCTCATAACTTAGCTCACATCTCTATGTTCGTATTTGATTTATTGTTAGCCCCTGAAGAATTTTATTAAACTATTACCTCCATAGAACTTTAACCCTTTTATTTTAAACATGTCATAGTACTACTTATGAAATTGCAAGTTTCAATGGCAAAGAGGAATTTGTGGAATGTCTGGAAAGTGCCCAGATACAGACATGAGTACTCGTATAGCAATTAGTTGAATGTTACTTAAACATGTGTTGTGTCCATAAAATCCTTGATGCTGCTAAGCTTCTTTATAGATCAATAACAATGTATGTTTCATTTACAGCAATTTTAAAATTAGGTAAAAAAGGTATTTCCTTATAGTTGTAAGACATTCTACTTTGAATGTCTTACTCATAAATATATTGAAGCATGTTCTAGTTAGGAAATCAGCAGCTTTCAATTTTGATTGAGATTTTTTATGCGTTGACAGGCTTTTACTTAAAGACACGCTTTCACTTGGCAAATAAAAATTAGTCAGAAGCTCGCTCTAACAATTGTTCTTGCTACATTGTGGGTGTATTTTGTTTTTACTTCAGAAAATAATTCAATTCAAAAATCATTTAATTAGTTACGCACATTACACAATCACATATTCGTCTGATATATTGTTCAGTATATTTTACCTTGAATATGTGTCCCTCGTCAATACATTCTTGATATTTAATTAAGCTCGATATTGAAATGCCAATCAGTGATTCTACAACCGTAACCTATAATACTGTTATTCGGTGTTGTATGTACGGAAATGTTGTAAATTTCCTTACTTCTTGTTATAAATGTTGTAAAAATGTATTTACGAGAAAAGGTATTCCAGAAGTATGGATACCATTGCGATTATACTAACAACTTTGAGGTCTAATTAACATGTTATCGATTTACACGTTAACATAAAAAAGGCGGTAAACAATAAATGAAAACGGCTTTTTTTCTAATTTGATAGATTTAAGAAATATCAACTCCCTATATCTGGACCGTGCAGTTTTAGGGATTTTTTGGTGTTTCTTGAAGTGCTATACTTTCCACAAAAAAAATGCAAAATACACAACACCCTATTTTCCCACTGTAACGGGTGCCTGAGAATTTTAAAATTTCGCGCGATGTCAAATGACATTTTATAGTTATGTGATAGTTTGTAGAATAATTGTTGTTTATTTATAAATGTATTTAACATTGATATTAGAATATTAAATTCCTTCAAAATGCTATGTACATACTTAATTCGAAAACATTTAAAGTTCGCGGTAAAGGACGGATTCATAAATGATTTACAGAAGGAAAGGGAAGATGCACTTTGAATGACTTGTAGTTTTTAGTGGTTGTTGGAGTTTTTGAGAGTACAGTTGGAATTTGAGAGTAGGGAAGAGAGCAGCGAGTGACGATGTAATACAGTCACGTTGCCCTCTAAAATTAGAAAATAAAGTAAAAGTTGGTTAGGTTGTAATAGGGAATTAAAAAGAAATCCATACTTATTGAAAGAAAAAAGGTTAAAGTGAACAAGAGTGCGACTATTGTTAAATCGGGGATAAAAGGAAAGGTGACGCAATAATTCAAAATAACGTGTCAGTGCATATTGGATGTCGCCAACGATTGTAATTAGATATTGAACGAACGAGATAAATTGCAATAATCAAATCAGAGTAATAAATTAGCAACTGAAAAACAATAGCCATAAAGATTACGGGTTAAATTAAATAGAGCATGTTCATCTAAACATTATGTACCCAAGCGGGCCACATTGCGAATTATTTTTGTCATTGCGTGCTTTTTGTTGTGAAAGTTTGAACTTATAAGAATAACTAGATAATGGTAACCGTGTGAATTGACTAAGGACGGACTAGAATTGTGCAGAATCAGCGACGAATTTCCTGAGAAGATAGTTGGTAAACAAAGAAATACGGTTCAAGAGCCAGCAGCATATCAGCGAAGTAATCGACGCCTCGGTATCTACAATAAATAATAAGTAAGACTGATAAATTGGTGTAATAAAGAAAACTTTTCTGTGTTATGTTTTTCCTTAATTAATTTTTTAACAATATAATAAGAAATATGAAAATCATAATAATCAGTAAGGGTTAGTATATAACAAATCATTTGTGCATTATTCGTTTAGTTGAATTAAATAACAGTAACGTTTGATTCAATTTTATTATTGACCAGTATAAAGCTTAAAAGATTTAATGCCATATGAAGTAATCTCAAGGAAAGATACAAACTACATGTACATTTAAGAAAATCAATTTGAAGGTGTTTTTGATAATTGATAACAATAATCATTTCATTAAAAAGTAAGCTAGCCGGCGCAACCAGGTAACAAAGGAAATTGTTAAGCAACTATTTATTATATTTCATTTATGCATACTGAAAATTTATAGCAAGCTACTTAAAATTGAATTACTGAATGTTAGCTGTGTCAGTTGAAACTACCCAGAATAAATCGCGAACGCGAATGCACACTTACACACACACGCGCGCGCACACGCACAAGCACACGCACACGCACACGCACACGCACACGCACAAGCACACGCACACGCACACCACACCACACGCAGACGCAGACGCTCACGCAAAACGAAGCAGCTGCACGCTCACACGCACACGCAACCACAGCAATGCATGCTACACGCATCCACACACATAAAAAAATAGAAAACAATAAAATCATAGTAGACACAGTACAAACCTGTTGTTATTCGTTTGTTATTAGGCAAAGATGGTACTTTATCAATATAGTTATTGACCATGATAAGCCAATTAAAAGATTAATGGCTAAACAAATGGCGAATTAAGGAAAGATCAAGTCTGTCCATTAACGTTTACAGAAAACAATGTTAAGGTGTTTTTAACAACCAACTATCAAGAAAATAAGTGAAATATCTATTAACTCAAGTAAGACTTACCGGCGCAAACATATTACAAAGGAAATAACTGAATATTTATAAATGTCTGATGTTTGCAATTAAATCATTGAATACAAGCTACTTATAAATCTATCATTAAACCGATATGGACATATGGAATCGATTGAACTCCCAAATCAAATGCAATGGCGGTTTCAATCAATACTACGAACGATCGTGGACGCCCTGGTTTTACCGAATACACGTTATCTTAAACGACCAAAGACAACCGCACACACAGAAACCAACGAATAGTGTCAAGTACGTGACCGTTTACATGCACACAATCTAGTGTTGAACTCACCATCCCCCAACACAGAAGACTACAAGACATGTCACACGCAACGTAAGATCAGTAATCAATAGATTAAGATTAGTTTAAGTTTAGTATTTAAAACTTTCTGAAGTAGAATTGGCCATGGACCATTTGTTAAGAAACTAATGTTCTTTCTTGCCTTTACACTCATTTGTTAAATGTATTTATACAGTCTGCAAATAAATTGGGATACATGATTGACTAGTAAGATAAATAGTTATTATTGTCATTAATCTCAATGTAGTTGAAGAGTATTTTATGATCGCACAACTTGAGCTCTTTACAATGTAGCTTTTAACTATATTTAAATAAAGAAATTTTAACACTTAAGGTGATGCATTATATACAAAATACATGTAAAATAGCTTCGTCAGGTACGAGTAATATGTAGTGAAGAATATCGGCTTCAATGCAGTATCAAACAATTAGCAGGTAACAGATTAATGTATTATAACAGCACCAAAAGAGAAAATTTAGAATTATTAATTGCGTATTAACATTCGCATATGAGTATAGAGTTCAGTATTCATCTTTGATTAAATACGAAGATATTGATTTTCGAAATTGCTTTACCAATTGTTATAAATTATGTTAACTAGGTATAGTTTTTTCTAAGCTAAAAAGGAGAAGAATTTGACAGCATGAAACATGCCACTCCAAATCAAAGTGCCCATGTCAGACATCCCGTTGGAGAAATAACTCTCTAAAAACCCCGAAATATAAAAGGTAATGCAAGACTGGGAAAAAATATACTGATTAAAAATTATTATTAATTTTATTAAATACATAAATAAAAAGTTTACCTCGAGTAGGATTTGAACCTACGGCCTGGACTTTGCTAGAGCTAATCAACAGCGCTATCGAGGTACAAGCCCCAATCAATGTAAATTTTCTGTTTAAGTATGTAAACTGATGTAATTTCTAAACATAATGAGATTACTTTTATTAATAGAATGTGAGCCTGCAATATCTCATTATATTTAGAATTTACGTCAGTTCTACATACATAAAGGCAAAATTTACATCGATTGGGACTTATATCTCGATAGCGCATTTGGGTAGGGTGGTACTCTAGCAAAATACAGGTTCAAATCCTACTCGAGGTAAACTTTTTATTTATGTCTTTAATAAAATTAATAATAATTTTTGATTTCATATTTACTTTTAGACTTATTGGTTCATAACAAAACATATAATAATTAAATATACGATAGTTGGGAACAAAATCAAAATGTGTACCATGGCATTTAATAGTTAAAACGAAGTGTAACAAGGGACAACGATAGTACAGCACTTAAGTAGCTTTAGACTACCGTAATAAACGCATTCAGATTGAATCCTTATGTAACATTCAAGAAGAATAGACATCATGAACCAGAAGATAAGACAAAAAACCTAAGAAGAGATATTGTTTGTTTTACACATTTATAAAGGTACTTGAAGCAAATTACAATCTACCTTGGGGTATTCTTTTTATCAATTAATAGTAAGCAATATTTCTAAACACAAACCGTAATACTGTGGAGTGTAAAATTGTATGTAGAGTAACACTGTATTGACATACATGTTTTAGTAGGAATTATGTACGCGGCGTACCTCATTAGCACCTGCAATGCAAAAGAATGCCAAATGAAGGAGCATAACGATGGTACGCTACAAATTTATTCATTATAAGAAAAGCTGTTTTCAAGTTGCCTAAAAAGTTGTATGCAAACAATTGTTTTAAATTTCTCTCTAAATATATAGAACTAACACAGGAACCACAATCAACCAAATTGTATTACTATAGATTATTATATTATTATACACATTTGGAAATAGATTTGGCAGATGTAGTTATAGACCGCTTATTTATTCCGAATTATTTGCTATTAATTGGTTTTTAATAGTTTTATTAATATACTGGCATTTTAAACACACAAAGCAATTTTTGAAACAAACAAAATGTATGGTATGGATTATTATGGAAATTGGTGAAACACGTTTACATGAAATCACTTATTAGCGGTTAGTAGCTATTCACACGATTTTACCAAAATTTATAAGATAACAGAAACTATGTATCGCATGAGCTTTATTAGAGATATTATTATAGTGTGCCGCAATATTAGCGTTTTATTGAAAGCTTGAATTTTAACTTCCAAAATTTTATGTGTTATAAAAATATAATATGTTTTTATTATATTATGTTTAATTTTAGGTAAAATATACACAAATTTAATCAATATTGAATCCAAATTTTACCTTAGTAAAGATTAAATAGAACTTTAATACATTAAATATCATTAAGCCGCGTTTCAAATAGTAAATCAGAGCACTCTTTAGCGGACGAAATGTAAGAAATCAAATAATATTATAATATCGGTGCAAAGATGATAAAAACTAATTTCAAAATGATAATATCATTCACAACCGAAAACCCGTCACACCAATTAAAGATCTATGAAAATCATAATAAATTTATCCAAGTAATAACGTTATGTTACTATTTAAAGTCTAATTGTTATGATACAGTGAAAAAAATTTACGGATAAACAGTAAAATACCTAGACA
The DNA here is from genome assembly GCA_036346205.1 of Vesta saturnalis. NCBI lineage: Eukaryota > Metazoa > Arthropoda > Insecta > Coleoptera > Lampyridae > Vesta > Vesta saturnalis. The sequence goes on from JARFJB010000673.1 coordinate 1,909,682, forward strand.
TACCAAAAGTTAAAATTAAGATTAATACTGTCTTTTTTTTAATTATAAGACACCAATTCAAACTAAGTTTTTCTTCTTATCTGTTAGAGTTATTTGGATGTTTATATATCTTAATAGCGGCTGGTCCTAAACGAACATGATAATGGGTTTTACCTTGATAAACTTTCCTTATTCGTAAATTGAATTTCATGTTTTAAAATATTTAAAGTTCAGACGCCGCATACTTTTTTATAGGTCTCAATCCACAAAACCTCATATGTTCGTACCACATAAAATTAAAAAACACCGAACGCGTTTTAATAGCTGAGCTATCATCAACAGCGGTCGAGTAGAACGAACTAAAGAAATTTATAATATATATATATATATATATATATATATATATATATATATATATATATATATATATATATATATATAATATATATATATATATATATATATATATATATATATATTTCCACCGCATTTGGCTGTTTAATATTTTGATAATGATACTCTCTAAATGTAATATTAAAGCATTCTATCTTCTCTTGCGAAGTGGCAATTGTAACCTTTTTTTTGTGTTGAAATAATGTGCTTCGCACCTACCTTTAGTAGTTAATTAAGTAACCCCTACAGTTTACTGTTTTCGATATACAGGTAATATACGTTCTAGAACCTGTATCATCTAAATTTCGGAGTGTATCAATATTAATTACAGACTTAGTTTTTGTGCTATTTGAGATTCCGCAATCTTTTACTATTCGTACTTAACTATACTGCTTAAGGCATGGGCAAACACCCACGTGTGCAAAACAGTAGCTTGTTTGGTTACCGTTATGTGAGCCAATTGCGAATTAAATAGACTTGTTATAGTAAGGATTGACCATAGTTAGTAGCACCATTTTATGTTTATTGATTTTGTGTGGCTTTCACATCCGTTAGACCGGGTGCCACTTAGTTCATACGTTGTACATATTGTGTAATGGTTACCTCCATGAAAGAGAGGAGTACTTGCTAAAAAGCGTTAAATGAATGTTGTATATAGTTTTCTGTGTGGGTACATTTCGTCTAATAACTCTTAACAGTAGCACTTCGTTCCTGAATCAAGTTAATTGGAAGAATCTGTGGTTTGTTATTTTCCAGGTTGCTGGGAAATTCGATATTCGTCCCAGTGGCTTGATATTTTTTAATATCGTGGCGCTCTAACCATTCGACAGATAGCGAGATTTAATGCTCAACTCCCTGAGATATTAGGCTGACGCATAAGTAATAGCGTTTTTTTTTTAATTTAAAGGTTGGCTCTGAAATAACAAAACTTTGATTACTCAATATTCAGTTTGTCAGATAATTAGTAGTTCTGTCATATAGTGTGTTTGCTTTTGTATTTAGTTCTTAATTGTTAAAGTTTAGCCTTATTATAATGGAATGTCAAGTAGACGAAAACCATCATTACCAACATTATCTTCTTTTTGCGTTTAATCGAGGTGACAAAGCCAGTGAAGCTGATAGTGAGATTTGCGATATATACGGTGAAGATCCAATGCCTGTTAGCACGGCGCAAAACTGGTTTAAACGTTTCAAAAGCGGAATTTTCGACCTTAACGATATATATCGTTCAGGACGTCCTGTTAGATTCGATGAAGGGCGATTGAATCAACATCTTCATGAAAATTCACGCCAATCAATTAGGGAGTTTGTCCGGGAAATGGAATGAGATCAATCAACGATTTGTCGACATCTGAAATCCTTAGGAAAAGTTCAGAAACTTGGCGCTTGGGTTCCTCATGTTTTGAACGAGAACAACAAAACTCGACGTTCCACAGTTTCCGCTGGATTGCTCGCTCGGAATCGTGCTACTCATGTCACAACCAGAGGTTCCTCTACCGAATCGTTACCGGCGACGGGAAATGGTGTTTGTATGTAAATATGAAGCAGAGAATCCTAATGGACAAGCGACGTCTAGAGCGAAACAAGATCTTCACCCTCGAAAGACGATGTTATGCGTTTGGTGGGACTGGTAAGGTATCATTCAGTATGAACTGCTCGGGCGTAACCAAACAGTCAATGCAGAGCTATATGTTGAACAACTGCATCGCCTGTACGAAGCTATTCGGGAAAAAGGACCCCATCGGCAGCTTGACCTTCTTCATTACGATAACGCTCGTCCTCACATTGCTAATATGACAAAGATAGCAATTCAAACACTTGGTTGCCGCACCCTCCATATTCTCCTGATTTGGCTCCCTCAGATTTTCACCTATTTCGATCACTTTCGAACAGTTTGTTTGGTTGGATCATTTTTTTGAATCAAGGCCGAACGATTTTTACCGTAGTGGTTTCGAGAAACTTGTTGAACACTGGGAGGAGTTCGTTGATAATAACGGAGAATATACAATTGATTAATATATAGTACTTTTTGTAGTAAAAAATAATTTTTTTAAAAATGAAAAACGCGTTACTTATGCATCAACCTGATACTCTGATCCCGCCCCTTGCCAGCCGTTGCCGTATTTATGAGCTTTATGTGCCAGAGTGTCCGTCATAAAGTTTTGAGCATTTTCTTTCTCCTTTAAATTATCTATGGAACGGATGCTCATCAAGTATCTCGGAACTTAGGATAGTCGAGTGCTCACCATGTGCAGTTTGGTCATTTGGACCTTCATTACGGATGTCAGAATTGTCAATAGCTGGATAAAACTGGCTTTGTTGATGTTGAGCCTCTAGAGGTTGATTTTTTGTCCGAATTGGATCTACTATTGAGGAATTATATACACCAAATTTTATTTTAGATCTGAAAAGAGCTTCGTAAGGTGTTCTTTTGTTACGCTCTATTATTCATGAGTTGTACAAATTGCAGATCATTACTCCAACGTTCGCTATCATTATCTTGCATCCGAATTGTCAGCATGTTTTTGATGTCCTGATTTGCTCCTTCGACACTCTCCTGATTTTGGAAATGTCTAGGCTTGCCATGTACAATTTTTGAAGTGTGCCAGTTTCTTTTAAAACTGCTTACAATTTGGTTTGAAAATTATCTACCGTTGCCAGATTGTAGGATTGCTGGTGCACCAATCAGTGTCAACATATCACTGTCTCACAATCCGAAAAACTTTAAGGATAATCCTGAGATGCTAGCTAGTAATTAATAAAACACTCGATAAAACATAATACGCAAAACCATTCAACTCTTTCTTTAATAAAATAATTTTTTCATTTTTAAGGATGTAAGTAAAATATTAAACGTAGTGTAGCAACAATTTGTGTGACAGGAGCCACGTGAAACATTCAAATTTCTTTGGTATTTGTGTTACTGTTAATTTCTCTGTAATTCTCGTTCATTTTATGAGTTTTATTTATTTTAGGCATTAATGAACATTTTAAGAATTAAGAAAGAAAATTGTGACTTACGTGTGCTAAGTTGGTATATTTAATATATTCGTTTTGATATCAACTATGGAATACAATTTTAGTAAAGAATAACTAGATTCTTCACAAATTAAACATTGTTAAATTACATTGAAGATGACAAATTAGAACACCGTCTAACGGATGAAGGCTAATAGTAAAAAATGTCATAATCAAAGAGCAAATTTAACAAAATTCGGCTCTCGATATAAATATTTATATTACAATATCTTTATCTCCAATAATCTAATAGGCTATACAACACGAATTCATTGCTATAGATTTGTGAACACTACAAGTGCCTACTATTCATCGATTCACGGTGCATAATATGAAACGATCAACAGTACCTATCATGTATTTATGTGAAATATAATGTACGTACGTCTATCTGATATTTGTTGAGATTGAAAATTGGTTAATACATCCGTAAGTTTTCAACTGTACCATCCTTATTACTTTATTTCGCTATGCGCCCTCCATTATGAGTAGTATTGTCAGTGAAATTTTGTGAGACGGTGAATCAAAAACAAATATGACATTCCCTTTCACTTTTTAAAGATTAAATTTTATAACATTACAATACATACCACTCCTTCTATGTTTAGTAATCGTGAAAAGTTTTTCTCCATATTCTCTTCTCTTTTTACTTCACTTCCACATGGTTCATGTGCTGAATGTCCTTTCTCTCCTAAACCCCATTATCTTTCTTTTGTAAATCGCTCTTTCTACTGCCACACAACTTTTTAGGTTTTCCACGCCTAGTCTTGCCCATAGGTTACTAACACTACTTCGTCAATTGTTTCTCATTTATTTTTTCAATGTGACTAAATCAACCAACCTTACTTCTGACAGAACGACCATCGTGTTTTCCACGTCACTTTCATTCATTCATCACTCTATTCCCGCTTTACCGCATCCAATCCGAACACCCCATACCTACAGCGTTTATTTTACTTTCGTAGAATGCCTACCTCTCACTTCCATACAGTCCTGACGGGAGAAATACGCAGTTCGCTTCGCAGGTGTAATCTTAGTCTTCTCATTATGCGTCTTCACTTTCTTTCCTTACTGACGAATTCACGATCCATCCTACCATCTGCTGTTAACATTGTATCCAAGTGTTTATACTCATCAACTTGTTCTACAATCTTGTACTGCAGGGTAAACACGCTACCCTGTTTTGCAACTAACACTTTCGCTTTCCCTATGTTTACTTTTAGAACTATACCCTTGCACACATCATCAGGTTTCCTGTTTGCAGCTCCCTCCCGTTCTCGCTCAGTAAAATTGTATCACCATCATAGATCAGAAATCGTATGTTCACGTCACTAAGCATCAGGACAAGCTTTCCTAAAACATTTATCCATAACTACGTTAAACAGTTATGGTACCATCAGACAGCCTTGTCTAACACCTTGCTCTATTTTAAATTATGCACTGAAGCCCTCTCTCACCCTGACAAATGCCCCGCAACGGATTTTATTCTATTTAATCGACATTTTCCCACTTCATACTCACTTTACGTCTCATATAACGTCTTCCTGATTACTTGGTCATACGCTTTCTGAAAGTTTACATAAACACAGTACTACTTTTTTTTCACATTTAAACGCTTTTCAATCACTGCAGGAGAGCAACCATCTGATTACATCCCCCTCCTGACATAAAACCTCCCTTAAACATCCGTTGTTGAACATGTTCTATCAATCGGAACTCTTCCAAATACCTTACCAGATACGCTCAACAAATCTCTTCGTAGTTTAACTCCCAATCTCCTTACTACCCGGTCAGAGTCCGTGAAACCGATCAACTTTCTACTGCATTAAACGTTATTCGTGCACATTGTTGCTTCCGGGTTTGGCATCTTAATGATTAGTACAAAATCATTGTTCCCAACGTGCTGAGGTCCTGCGCTAAATGGTTAGTTCTGTCTGTGAGGCCGTGTTATGGTATTAAAAAACATTTTGCTGAATATTGCAAATGTATTTAAATACTTTAAGATTTTATTAATTGGTTTTCTTACCAGTGAATATTTTGGTGATCACTTTAAATTTTTTGACAATGAGTGACTTTGACGAAGATCAAAATAGTATACAATTGAATTGAAGGATTATGACAAATGAAGACTTGAAACAAGTGATACTGAACAAGATGTTTCTGAACACGTAGAATCCAGCTAGCTCAGTTAAGAAGAGGGTACTGTAATTGTAAACGTGTACATACGGAATGACAATTTAACTAAATTGAGGAAAACCCTAAAAAATGAAAAGGTAAGAAGAAGAGCATAAAATATAATTGTTCGCCTCCCTGCGTTCAGAATAGTTACTCAATTGACTCCATTAAAATTTGGAAATATTTTAAAAATGATCATATGATGACACCTTATTGTAGAAAATGCATATTTCTACCGCATTTTCCTTAAAGAAAAATTGGGCAAATTTATGCATTTAAATAACTTTTTTTAACTTCCAGCACAATCACGTATCATTTCACTAATTGGTCGATATATCCACCACCAGCCCTTTCTAAGCACGTAATCGTTCTACTGCAAAAGTTCCTAATATATCTGGTGTAATTTCCCAGATTTGTATCAAACTGATCCTCTCCAAAATGATCAACATCTTGAAACCACCCTTTTTCGTATACCTTCTGTTTTATATAACTACATAAAGAAAATGTCCAGAAGGATTAGATTTGTATATCTAGCCTCCCAAAAGAATATCTATACCTCAATTTCTTATTGAAAATATATTTTCTAACAGCTAGTGATACTGTAGCCAAGCTTCGCCATCTTTTTGTAACCATATGCGATAGCATTTCAGTAAAATCATTTATTTCATTGTGTAAAAAATCTAACTAACGTTCGGAATTTATAGATTGTCGAAAAAAAAGGATGCTCTTTTTTTGAAAACGCCACACTACACATTCGTTTTATATGAATATTGGTCAAGAGCCCTTTGTGTAAAGATTAAAGTTACTTAACCAATACAATACAATACAATATATATATATATATATATATATATATATATATATATATATATGCATTTATTTGTCACACCCTTTTTTCACTCTATTACTAGATGCTTAGAAATTTGAGCATCTAGATGTCTTCTTTACAATTTCGAAGACGCCCAAGATTTTTTTACAACATTCAAAAATCATAACATACGAAGCTGGACGTTAAATTATATATGTCTTTCCATTTCTTTTATAAACATTTTCACTCAATTATTAGGGGAGGGTGTTGTACCTCGGGACGTTTTTCAAATTTGAATATTTTACTCAAAATACAGTGCTATTTTAAAATGTACATATGTACTACTAGGATCTTTGGTCTTTTTCATACAGGATGCACATTTTTATATCAATTAAAAAAATTATATTAAATAAAAATTAGTTATTAAACATAATAATAACAGATGTCCCAAGGTACAAAACCTAGCTTAACCTTGGGACACTGTATGTTATACCTTGGGACAAGCTTCAGATATCGGTATAACGAGAAGAGTAGGTTGATGTTAATAATAATGAGTACATAGGTGTAAACTTTAATAACTTTTAAATCGAAATTAACACTAACATTAAAAATTATTTGACATTATAGGGCGAAAAATCTACTTCAAACATTATTGTTCGTCTTGTCAATGAGCCCTGAATCAGCGGAGGTGGAAGTTTTCCAATAATGTCACTTTCAGGCACATCATACTATTCATCTTGTTCTAGACTAAAGCTTCTGGTATCACTGATCCTCTTATAATACTTCACTTGAAACTCAGAATCAGACAAGATGTTAGTAATTTCACCAACATAAAAGTAAGCGAGTTTTTTTCCGAGAATTCTCACCAAAACAAAATCCCCCTTATTTAAATTGCCTTGGGCAAAATTCTCTTCAATCTTCTCTTCTGCATCTCTACGTTTTATATTTTCAAACACAGTTTCTTCATCACTGCTGGAACCTGTTTCATTATTATCTTTATTTTCATCTGAAGAACTATCCTTTCGACACACTTTTCTTTTCACTGTAGAACAACGTTTCACTGATTCTTTTCTCTTTTTTTTCATTTTCAAGAGATTCCTTTTCCGGTGTGTCAGTCAAAATGCGTGTTTTAGATCCTTTTTCTTTCTTTTTGAGTTATTCTCGGAGCGGCTTTTGGAAATGGCCGTATAGCTTCTGGTGATTTAAATGAAGTTGTTGAGGGAATAGTCGAGGTCAACGCTGAAGAAGACGACTTCGATGTGGATGGAGACGACTTCGATGTGGATGGAGAAGCAAATGTATTGCCTTCAATTATTGGTGATAAATCACCTACTAAAGCCTCATTTCTTATCTCTCGGTCAATGACATATGAGGACAGAAATTCATCATCTCGAAAATTTTTGTCATTGAAAGGATGAATACCCGTCACCTGAAATCCTTTTTCGATATTTCCTTTACAGAAAGACTTACTAAATGCTGTTCCTATTACTCCAGCAACGTTATACATAGTTATAGGTTTACCAGGATGCTCTAGTAACCAGCTGTTAAGAGCAGCATTGTAATAAGGTTTGTAAGGGCCAAATACGGTACGATCCAACGGCTGGAGCTTATGTGAAGTGTGAGGCGGAAGAGTGAACATTACAATGCCATTCTCCTTTGCTAAGCTAATCGCTGGAATAGAAATGTGTGACTCGTGATTATCGAGAATTAATAGGATAGGGTCATCTTTTGTTGGTTTTTCTTGAAAAATGAAATGTTTTAGGTAATCTACAAAAAGCCCTTCATTAGACCATCCAGATGGATTCGCTCCGCCAATGGCTCCTTTTGGAGCTCCGATAAGCGTATGCGGCTTGAAGTGCACTCTAGGGAAAATTATCATAGGTGTTACGTGGTTACCAATTGCATTGACTGCAACAATCATTGTTATGTTAATTCCTCTTTCGCCAGACGTAATACTTCCTACTTGTTTGACACCTCTTGATGACAAAATTTTGGGTGGTGTGTGAACTGTGGAATTGCGAGTCTCGTCTAAATTATAAATTTTACTGGGAGGAAATTGATATCTAGTCATTACATCCTGTAAATTATTGAAAAAAGAAGAAACATTCTGCCGATTAAAACTCGTGGCACGGGAAAGGCTCGTCGCCTCTGGTTTTAGTAAACTCAAATTTCTATGTCGTTTTCTTAACCCTTGTAACCACATTTCTCCAGCGATTTTGTTTTCGGTCCAGCTATTTGGTATTGGAATGTGGTTTTCATGAGCAAATTCATATGCAAGTTTCATTGCATCTTTTTTTGTGAGACCATGGTAAAGTCGAGCTGCTTGTAAATAATAATCAACTAATTGGAGTTCTTGATTGTCACAAAACACTTTGTGAATATCGCATTTTCATTGATAAACGTAGCATTGTTTTGATTTTCTTGCGTATTATTTTCAATTTGTAGCCGGTGTAAAGAAAGATGACGAAAGAGAGTAGTTTTGGAAATTCCAAACACTTTAGCTGCAGTTCGTACTTTAATGTTATTATCTACAACTTCCTTTACAGCTTTTTGCAATGCGTCAACATCTACTGGATGCCTTGTTTTACCTTCCTTACTCCTCGGCATTTTCCTGAGAACAATAACGATAACTAAGACTTACGCAATTATCAAAGATATATATGGAATTTACAATGTTGTACCTTGGGACATGTCCAACGAAATGAATGTCCTGAGGTATAACAACAGGCAAAATACTTAAATGGCTGCTGTTTTTCCAGGGTTTCTTTAAAATGCATGATTTTAGACTAAACGCTGTAAAACAACATGCTAATCTCACCTGCATTTATCAAATTATTACTGCTATAAATTCTGATGAATTCACTAACCACAACTGAGAAAAATTACTTTTTAACCTCCAAAAATGTAAACACATCTAACATGGACAACGTGCACTTCTCAACTACCAACTGCACACTGTAACATCTGTAGTGAACTAAAATACACGAACGGTGTTGAAATTGGTCTATTTCCTATAAGATGGCAGCAGTAGGATTAACGTCCCGAGGTACAACCGTCCCAAGGTACAACACCCTCCCCTATTTGATTTGTACCGTTACATAGCTGTGACAAAAACAATTGCAAATAAAACGTATAAAATTTTATTGAATTAGGCAACGGGAGAAACCGATTATTACGAACATTAAAAAACTATAAGGCGGGTATCATATTACAATAGAATCCGCATATTGTTGTCTAATTTAATTAACCTTTCTCAAACTTCATTCTGCTACTCCGTAGTTTTGTATATTATACTGGGTGCCCGTAAAGATGTGCAAAAACATTAGTTGCTGATTCTACCTGAAAAATGAGTGTGACAAGTTCCCATAACACTTTTTCGAAAACTTACTTGTTACGTCTCTCTAAAATAAGCCGTTTTCGAGAAAATCTGCTTTTAAATTGTCTTGCATGCAATAATGCACTTTAAATTATTTTCAATGTTTTTTTTTATAAAGAATTTGACATTCATCCTTTAATGTTTAAAGCTGGATACTCACGAGGGCGAATTTCGCGACTTTTGACCGTGACAACTAAAAGGTTATAGTATTTTGACATTTTTATTTTTGATTTTAATTTAACATTTTAACAAAGTGTGACAAACATTTTTATGATTAACTCGTTATCTAGTACTACAATATATAGTAATACGTAATAAGTACAACGTATTTATTACATTGTACTTATGTAATACAGTAGTACTTTCATATTTTATAACCTATAATAAGGCATTGCAAATTTTGACTCATAGCAGAATGTCAGAATTCCAATGCCTCTTAGAAGAAAACATTGCCTGAAAATGATTAGGTTTATAATTTTACGACAAATTTTCAAAATGACGTCCTTCCTCCTCTATGTATAAATTAATTCTTCTTAAGAAGTTACGACGCACTCTAAAAAATATTCCCTCATTTTGTCTAATTTCGTCGCAACTGTTAATAATTAATTCTCTCAATTGTTCAACATTATGTGCGGGAGTGAAATATACTAAAGACTTAAGGTAGCCCTAAAGAAAGAAATCTATTGGGTTTAAATCAGGCGACCTGGGAGCCCACTCTACAAACCCACCGCGTCCTATCCACCTTTCTGTAAAGGTTTCGTTTAAAAATCTTCGAACCGCGACACCATAATGTGGTAGAGCTCCATCCTGAAGTAACCACATGGAATTTCCTACTTTGAGGGGTACATCTTTCAAAAGAATTGGCAAATCATTTCTTAAAAGATTTAAGTGTATTTCACCATTGAGTCTTGTTGGCAGAAAGTATGGTCCAATTAAATGGTCTCCTATTATGCCTGCTCACACATTCACAGAAAACTTATTCTGAAAATCACGTTCTACGATCAAGTGGGGATTTTCGTCAGCCCATTGATGATCATTATGTATATTGATTACGCCATTATGTCCAAATCCAGCTTCATCTGTGAAAAGCAACCTTATTACAAAATGTTCATCATCGTTATGGATTTCCAAAATCCTATTACACATGTTTAGTCGAGCCCCAGGAGCAGTAGGACTTAAAGACTGAACCTTTTGATAATGGTAAGGATAAAGGGCTTGTTCCTTCAAAACTTCGTGTACTGAACTTTTTGGAACATTTTCTTGCGAAGCAATTAACCTTACACTTAGGCTCGGGTTATTCTCAATGGAATTTAATATACGACCCTCAACTGCTTCTGTTCTTGTCTGTTTTGGACGGCCCACGTCAAAGAGTTTTGTCTTAAAAGATCCGTATTCTCCAAGCCTTCTATGGATGGCACTGAACGTTCGCGATTGTGGAATAATTCTGTTCGGAAATGATTCACCATATTTGCTGCAGATGCATTCCCACCAGCCACACCATAATAATAATGCATATCACGTAGTTCAATATTTAAATAATTAACGTTAGTATTCATCTACTTTGGTTTTGAAACTTCACAACTCGTAAAATTACAATTGAGGTATGCACTAGGTATACCTTTTTTTGTGTGTTTTTATGTTTCGTCTCATGCACTAAAACTGATACAAAATTCAAAATAACGGATCTACAGGGCGAGTTCAAACATTTATTACTGACAAAACATTTTATCACTCCTTCTTACACTTTACAATGTGTCAAAATTGTTTTTATATGTGTCCTCGTTGCCATAGAAACCATATCACTGGTTTTCACTGCATGCCGTGTTAAAACGTTGAGAATAATTTAACGTGCGTTATTGTTCACAGCCTGCAAGACAATTTTAAAATCAGATTTTCTCGAAAACGGCTTATTTTAGAGATATGTAACAAGTAATCCTTTTTTGCGTTCCTCCATTTTTTGAAACTGAAAAACCAAAAAGTTATAGATTATTAAGTAGATGGAAAGGTTGTGTTCATCGGCTTAGCAATGCGGTACAAATGTCAACCTTTGGCCGATAATACAAAAGATCATAAGTAATAAGTGTACCAAATTTTAAAACAACTGGATTACCAACAAAAAAGTTATTTAGAAAAAAAATTTGTTTAAATCTAACTTTGACGCTCTGTAGATCCGTTATTTTTGAGTTTTCGAAAAAGTGGTATAATTTCCGGACACCCTGTATATTTGTATATTTTATGTATTAATATTTGGTGGTCACATTTTAGGTTTTTGATCAGGCAGAACTTTTTACGAAGAATCAGCCACTTGTCGCAATGTTAATACTAAAAAATTTCCATACAGTTCCAATTTAAGTAGATACACTGTATAATTGTTATTCTTTTTGGCAATCAAAATATTTTTTAAACGTATACTTTTATAATAATAATAAATTACTTACGACCTTACTGGAAAAATATGATGTAGAGCCATTAGAAAAGAGGAGGGTGGTGAGCAGCATTATATTCTTGTACAAACTTTTACATGGAAAAATTGATTTCCCGTATCTATTATCTTCTCTTCAGTTTCATGTTCCACGTTTCTCGTCTCGATCTTTAGCTACTTTTAACTGTCCTACGGCAAATACCAATCTTCTAATTAAGTCTCCTGTATTTGTTATGTGTAAAAACTTCAACAATATTTCAGATGTTTGTGATATTAATCAATGCACTATTACTGAAATCAAAAACGTCTCTCGCTAGTTATAAGATTAAGATCAGTGATAGAATTCTTATTAGTTAGCATAGTAGTCAAATTGTGCATTCCAGCGGTAATTTAATTCAGTTTTAGATTTAAACATTTAGAAACATGTAATAGGTAAAGTATTTTATTTTATTTTATTAGCGTCATTCCTATTGTATTTTCACTTTTTATCGCTACTGCTGTATTGTCCTGTAATTGGATTAATCGATCTGTTGGGCATTAAACTCTTTATTATTATTATTATTGTTATTATTTTTTTTTTTTTTTTTTTGTGGAGGAGGGGAAATCCTTTATGGACATCACCGACTCATTGCGGTGATAGTGCGGGAGTATCCAAACTGGCATACCCACTAAAACCCCCCCTCGGTGCATCAGCTCCTCAGGCTATTAGCACCAAACCCTTTACTTATACGAATATGCATGTACATTGTACAGGTGGGTAGCAATAATTCTTAATACACAAGTAACTATACTAACCTTTATAGCATTACCCATAACCACAAGCTACACTTCTATAGTTCCTCAAATAGGTGCGTCGCCTTTAAGAAGCTTAGCGTTTTACTCATTTTTTCTTTTTCTTTCAGATTTTCAGCATATCTGTTTTGAAGATCCCAGATCCTTCTCTGTTCGGCATACTTTGGACACTCGCATACTAGGTGGGTAGTGCTTATCGGAGTTTGACATTCGTCACACATTGGTGGTTGTTGGCCACTTAACAAGTGTTTATGTGTGAGTCGTATGTCCTATTCGTAGCCTGTGCACTATAATTGCATCTCTTCTTGTTAGGCCCGTTAACTCGTATCCTACCTTGACTTCCGGTTTTATGGATCGAAGTACTGTGTTGTTTTGATCCCAGGATTGCTGCCATTGAGTTGTGATAAATTTCTTTATGGAAATATTTGTTAGTTCATTTCCCCCCTGTTCCTCTACTACCCTTTCATAATTTACCCTTTCTAAGCATTCTTGTACCCTTATAGCAAACTGTCGGGTAATTGTAGGTCTGTTTCGGTACAGGTTATTGGCCTCTACAAGTAGCTGGTTGTTGGGGTTACTTGGTGTAGTCTTTAATCTCATTGCATATGTCAACATCAGCATATTCCTCCTGAGATCTAAAGGAATCATGCCTGATTCGCAGTGGAGGCTGCTAACCGGGCTGGTTGGAAAAGCACCTATTCCGTATCTGATGCCCAAGTGATGTATCACATCTAGCTTTCTGAGAATGCTCTTTCGGGCCGATGAGTAGACTATTGAGCCATATTCTAGTCGCGATAGGATTAAACTTTGATAGATTCCGAGCAGACTCTTGGGGTCGGCTCCCCATTTTGTGTGTGCAAGGCATTTTACCAGGTTCATTTTGGCTTTGCACTTACTAACGAGAGCATTAATATGCTGCCACCACGTAAGCTTCCTGTCGAAAATCAAGCCAAGGAATTTAGCATTGTCGGAGCACTCTATAGGGGTCCCGTTCAGGTACAAGAGCGGATCGTAGTGCGGTCTTCTCAGTCTGCAGAAATGGACGCATTGCGTCTTTTCAACCGAGAATTGGTAGCCGACTTTTGATGTAGCGGTTGTTATTATATCAATCGCTGTCTGCATCTGCCCTACAGCTGCACCAATAGTTTTTCCCGTTGTCAAGAAAGCCACGTCATCTACGTACATATTATTATTATTATTATTATTTTTTTTTTTTTTTTTTTTTTGTATAGCAGCGTCAACTGCGAATGGTTATTTGCTGCTGTTTGTTCATAGATGGTAAGCTATATTTTGCTATACAAATTATGATGCTTTAAAAATTCGATTACTTTGATAATTTCGTGGGTATGGTTCATAAGGGAGTTCATGTTTTTACTTAATTTAAATTCTTTTTGTTTAGCTTTCAGTGAAACACAATGCAATAGTATGTGTTCTATAGTTAGGTATTGCCCACACAGGCAACAGTTAGGTTTTTGACCTCCATTTAATATGTACGCATGTGTTAAGCTTGTGTGCCCCATTCTTAATCGTGTTATTACGGTATTATCTCTTTTTTGAGCGTGTTGTTTGAAAACATGTGAAGCTGGTTTTAGGTTTTACATCGTATAATTGTGTTTTTTGCTGTTCCCATTCTCCTTGCCATTGTTGTTTTGTTAATACCCTAATATAATCTTTAACGTCTGCTGGATGGGATGGTTTAAAGATGACGTTTCGTTCAGATGCCCCTCGTTTCGCAGCTTGGTCTGCTTTAGTGTTTCCACTAATGCCTATGTGTGCTGGGATCCATATCAGTACTACAGTTTTATTAGTTTTGTTAATACAGTTATGTACGGAGCAAATCATTGGATCATTTGATCCTGATTTACCTATGGCTTTGACAGCTCTTAGTGAGTCCGTACAAACTATATAAGTGTTTTTGCAGTCATAAGTGTCTGTTTGTTTTAAGTGTTTAAGTGCCGTCCAAATGCCGTGTAATTCAGCAGTGAAAGCTGAGGACCATGTTTCCAGTGTGTAAGATCTTGTTTCATTTTCTATTGTCCACCCGCTTCCAACACCTAGTTCGTTTTTGCAACAATCAGTATATGCAACACTTGCTTGTTTGTATTCCCTCAAAATTTTGGTCAGCTCTGTGTTAATCTTTGATACATCATTACGGGTTATCTTAACAAGATCTAACCTTGTTTCAACTAGGGGCCGTTGCCAAATTGGGATTTTTGGGTATTTTACTGCCATTATGTCAGGAATACGAAAACTTAACTTACTAAGGCTTTGTTCAATTCTGTAGCTAAAGGGTTGGGTTATATTGGATGCTACATAGGAAGGAGAGAATAGTTGCGTATAATTAAAATGGTTTGGGTTTGAACGTATTTTGATAGAGTATGAAAGTAAAGCTTGTTGTCGGCGTAATTTTAATGGCATAATTCCTCCTTCACAAGACAGACTAGCTGAAGGTGTGGTTGGAAACGCTCCAAGAGAATAACGCAGTGCTAGGTTTTGGACAGTGTCTAGAGATCTTAGCCTTGTTTCGCATGCTAACGTGTATACGACTGACCCATACTCTAACTTGGATAACACCATAGTTTTATATAGTAGAAGCAAAGTCTTACTATCTGCTCCCCAAGATATACCACTTAGACATTTAATAATATTTAATGATTTGATTGCTTTGCCTCTCACCTCATTTATATGATTTTCCCAGGTGAGTTTGTTGTCTAAAACCATTCCCAGAAACTTTGCATTGGTCACACATGGAATAATATTGTTGTTTATGCGAATATTAGGAGGATAGTGAGGACGGCGTAATCTACAGAAATGCATGCAACACGTTTTTGAGGACGATATACGAAATCCTATTGATTTAGCTTGGTATATAATGGTGTTAACTGCTTCATTTAAGACTGTATTGTGACATTCATCCAATTTCGAAGACAAAAAGATAGTTATGTCATCGACATATACGCATCGTTTAACAGTGACTGGGATACTTGTAACAAGGCGATTGAGAGCAATGGCAAATAGGGTGACACTTATGGTAGACCCTTGCGGGATGCCATTTTCTAAGCTTCTTGATGAAGACAGTGAATTACCGACTCTAACGCTAAACCATCTTTTGCTTAGGAATGACTGGACAAAGCGAGAAAGGTTTCCTTTTATTTCCCATTTGTGGAGTTGAGATAGGATTCCATACCTCCAGGTGGTATCGTATGCACTTTCTATATCGAAAAAGACTGCTGTTACGTGTTCTCTTTTTATAAAGGATTGTTTAATATTACTTGTGAGGTACACCAAACTGTCAATCGTAGAGTAACCTTTTCGAAACCCTGCTTGGTAGCTATCAATTAAACCCCTCGTTTCTAGTATCCACACCAGTCTGATGTTGACCATTTTTCTAATAATTTACCCATACAGCAAGTTAAAGAAATTGGTCTATAGTTAGACACTATGAAAGCGTCCTTGTTGTTTTTTGATTAAGGGAAAGATAATAGCCTCTTTCCAAGATTCGGGATATTCTCCTGTTTGCCATATTTGATTGAACAACATTAACAAGCTTTTAAGTCCTTCGTGTGGTAATTGCTGCAAGATTGCATATGGAATTCCATCTGTTCCTGGAGAGGAGTTCTTCACCATGTTTAGTGCGTGTTTTAGTTCGTGCATTTCGAATGGTAGGTTATATTCTGATATGTGTTGTTCATCAAAGTTTAATGGCACCTCTTTCTTGTCTTTAGATGCCAGAAATTGCGGGTCAAAGTTACTTGAACTACTCCTCTTCTCGAAGTAGTCAGCCATTAAGTTGCTGACCTCAACCGGACACGTTACCAAATTACCATGGTTTTTAATTTTTGGTGAAATAAGTGGGGAGAATTTTCCTGATATGGTTTTGACTTTTTTCCACACCGAACCGGTTGAAACATCACTTGTCAGTTCTTGTACATATCTTCGCCAGGAATTTCGTTTGGCATTTAAAATTAATCGCCTGGCTATAGCTCGTAGTCTTTTAAAATGAATCAGGTTAGTTTCAGTCGGATGTTTTGAAAAGGTGCGCAGGGCACTTTTCCTTTCTCTAATCGCTTGCTCCACTTCTGAATTCCACCACGGTACAGTCCAGTGTTTACGCTGTCCGCTAGACTTAGGAATAGAATGTTCTGCTGCTTCGTTTATTGCTTTGGTCAATCCATTTACCATTTCATTAACATCTGTACTGATACTTGGTGTTTTAAAGGATTGTTGGAATTTACACCAATCAGCTCTTTTGCATATCCATTTAGGCACCGATAGACTTGAATTTTTCTTTTTTGATGTGGATATGAGTAACGGAAAATGGTCACTGTCGTGCAGGTCTGGTATTACAGACCATTCTAACTTTAAGGCTATAGCAGGAGAGCATATCGATAAATCAATGGCGGAAAAGCTATTAGATCGGCTATTAAAGAAAGTTTGTTGACCGTTGTTTAAGATGATTAAGTCGGAGGTAGATATGAATTCTTCTATTGCTGACCCACGAGCGTTCGTTTTGCTAGAACCCCACAAGAGATTGTGAGCATTGAAATCACCAGCAATGATGGTTGGAGGCTGAAATTGGTCAACAATATTTCTCAGCTGTTCGATAGTCCAATTTCCATCAGGTAAATATATGCTGCAGACTGTGCATTTTACTGGTGCTATTAATGATATAGCTACCGCTTGTAATTCTGTTACAAGGTTGATTTCCTGATAAGGCCATTGTTCTGAGATTAGGATAACCACGCCACCTTTGGCTCTATGTACTCGTTCTGCATCTCTTCTTATGCATTTGTATCCACTGAGTGTGAAACTTTGGTGTTGTGTCAAATGTGTTTCTTGTAAGCAGATGATAAACGGTTCATATTCTTGAATCAACAGTTTTAACTCGCTCATTTTTTTAATAGAACCGTTACAATTCCACTGCAGTATATTTTCTGTTTTGGTCGCCATTGTAAGTTAGATTAATATATAATAGACGGACAAACGAATAAATAGCTTTTAAGCGAATAAATAGATATAAATATAAATAAAATAAATATATAAATATATAAAATAAACAAACAAGAACATATTTATGACAAACGAAACATTCATATCACAGACTACTATCACAAACTATATTTTGAAGAATATATATCACAGACTTATATCACAACGTATTCCAGCTGACAGGGTTGTATCCCCCGTAACTGGAGTATCTTCCGAGTTTGTAGTCTCGGCACTATCGTCAACGTTAATTTTTGGTTTTCTTGGCCGTCCCTTTGGCCAACCTCTCGGTTTTTTCTGTATATTGCCTTTATCGTACTTCTGTTTATTATCAAAAGATGGTCTTCCGTCTACGAACTCTAATAATTCTGTGGGAGTCGTTGGGCTGAGCTGGCGTTTTAGTACGTTCCCTGTTCCTTCAACTACCTCCATTTCATCTGATGAAGATTTGTCGTTCCCACTTGTAGACCTTACCAGTGATAGTGAAGGTACTGATATTCCGGTAGAAGTTTGTTGTATTAGTTGAACCGGTGTTACTTGTACTACGGACTTATCTTGACCTTTTTGCAAGTTTTCAGTGGAAATGTGCTTTTTTATACCGTCATCTATCATTTTTCCAATTGCAGGGAGGAGTGTGTTTATTACCTCACTTGCAATATCACTGTTTGTTTTGGCAGCCGCGTCTGCATACGTTTTCCTTGACAGGATAGGTGAAAGCTTTAATTCTTCTTTGGCTTCAAAATAAGACAGCTTTTTTGTTGTTTTAATTTCTTGGATTGCCATCTCCTCTTTAAATTTCGGACAATCGCGAGATCTACATAAATGTTGTCCTCCACAGTTGACACAGCTGACATTGGTACACTCTCCATCATGCAGTTGGTACCCACAAACGCATCTTGTTTCATTTTTGCAATTTGCGGCAGAATGACCAAATCTTTGACAGTTCAAACATCTAATAGGGTTCGGTATGTAGGTTCTTACAGGTAATATGTATATTCCTGCAATTATTCGCTGTGGTAGAGTTGGTGTGTTAAAAGTCAAAATATGGTTTGGTGTGTCCACCATAATACCATTCCTCCTCGTCTGTATACGGCGCTATTATTATTATTATTATTATTATTATTATTATTATTATTATTATTTTTTTTTTTTTTTTAATATAGCATCGGCTGCAGCGGCCATTAGCTATTTATCTTTACTAGTATCTAGATATATTTGAATAATCCACTCTCCTTTACGTATGTTAATAGCTTATTAGTATTAATCTCGTCTTCCTGAAAAATCGAAGCAAATGTATTCGGGACACTTATTTTTTTTCGTAGATCCTCATATAGTGGGCATTCTAACAGTATGTGGGGAACTGTTATTTGCAGATTACATAAATTACATTTTTTTGGTCTAACTTTCCCCAGTAAGTGTAAGTGAGTTAGATTGGTATGCCCGATTCTCATTCTAGTTAGGACTACTTGTTCTCTGCGTTTTAATTTATATTCGTTTCTCCAAGGTTTGATGGAATTTTTAATTTGTTTTAATTGCGTTTTCGATTTATTCCATTCTAATTGCCAAAGTTCATTTATTTTTAATTTTAAGTATCTTTTGTAGTCATTAGGGTGCACTGGAATATTATCTTGTCGTAAGGTACTACTTCCTTCACGCGCTGCTCTATCTGCACGTTCATTTCCAGCTATTCCTGCATGCCCAGGAATCCATACAATTTCTACTAATTTTCCATCTTTATTAATGTTATATAGCAAAGCTTTGATAATTTTAACCAAGGGATCATTGGATTGCTCGTTATTTGTGAGGGCGGAAATTGAACTTAGTGAATCAGTGCATATTGCACTGTTACGAACATTTACATGGTTTATATATAATCCTGCTTGGAAGATTGCATATAATTCAGCACAGAAAACGCTTGTTAGTGGGTTAAGTGTCCAATAATGGCTTATATTTTTCATATAAATGGCACTAGCGACTCCGATTGATGTTTTTGATCCATCTGTATATATTATTTCATTAAACTTGGACCTATTGACTATATCGCTAAACATATTCTTATAAGATTCGTTTGGTGTGTTATCTTTTGGGTACTGTGACAGATCAAGTCGAATCGTAAGTTTAGGTGCATTCCACGGTGGATATTCCGTTATTGATTGTATGAACATGCGTGGTATGGTAATATTTAATTTTGGGCATTATCTAGCGCTCTAATCATGGCTGGTCTTGATGCTGTGGGTTTAGATCTGTATTGTTCTATCATTACGTAATCGTATATTAATGGATGGTTAATATGATTGGGCAATGTTGATATTTTTATAATATAATTAAACAATAACCTGAGTCTTCGGAAATGTAGCGGTGGAATTCCAGACTCAGCGTGCACGGATTCTGTTGGACTAGTACGAAATGCACCTAACACCGTTTTAAGCCCATTTTCATGAATCTTATCTAACCGTCTCAAGTGAAATTGACGAGCGGAAGAATAGATTATGCACGCGTAATCAATTGTGGATAGAACAAGTGATTTGTATAATTGCAGAAGAGTGGTTGTATCTCCACCCCACGTAATACCTGATAGACACTTAATGATATTCATTTTTTGTTTACATTTTGTATTAAGCATTTGAATATGTTCCTGGAAATACAATTTCTTATCGAAAATAACGCCCAGAATTTTGGTACTTGCTTGAAAGTTTATTTTTGCGCTTTTAATGAAGAGGTCAGGATCATCGTGATCGTGTCTAAGCCTGCAAAAATGTATTGCCATAGTTTTAGTAATTGAGAAACGGAATCCAATGCTTTCTCCTTCCTGTACTAAATTATTAATACCATTTTGCATTTTAGTTTTAATTTCTTCTATGTTTTCGGAGTGATAAAACATAGTAAGATCGTCCACGTACAAACAACCATACAACGGGGGTTGTACACTTTCTATTAAATCATTGATTGCTATTAAGAACAGGGTGCAGCTTAAAACGGATCCTTGTGGAATACCGTTTTCCATGACATAGGGTGTAGATTCAATAGTACCGATCCTAGTTTTGAAGGTGCGCTGAATAAGAAAATTATTAATATATAAAGATAGATTTCCTCGAAGGCCCTGGTCATACAGTTTCTTTATAATATTATACCTCCACGTTAGGTCGTATGCTTTCTCGAGGTCGAAAGTTACGGCTATCAGATGTTGTCTTTTAATAAATTCGTTTCGAATACTATTTTCAAGGTAGACAAGTTGATCTAAACCGGAATGGAAACGTCGGAACGCAGTTTGTCGTTGCGATAGTAATGACTTTGATTCTAGAAACCACATTAACCGTTCATTTACCATCCGTTCCATAACTTTACCTAAGCAAGAGGTAAGAGAAATGGGTCTGTAATTTTCAGGATTTGTGTGATCTTTACCTGGTTTAGGGACGGGTACTATTAATGCTTCTTTCCAAATTTGGGGGTAAGTACCAAGTAAGAAAATGTCATTGTAAATTTTCAATAATTTCTCTTTTTCAGGATTTGGAAGGTTTCTCAACATTGAGTAATGGACATTATCACTACCCGGTGTTGAATTTTTTGTTTTATTTAATGCTGTTTGTAATTCTTCCATTGAAAAAGGACAGTTGTACTCAAGATCTTCCTCGTATTTAAAATTCACTTCTTTTTCAGTGCTATTCTTAATTATAGAAAAGTGTTCACTATAATTGTTTGAACTACATACTGATTGAAGGTGCTTCGCGAATACTTGAACGATTTCTTCTCGTTTCTCAATTATTTTATTTTGGACCTTTAGTATTCTTGATGGTTCTTCATATGCTTTTCCTGCAATTCTTTTAACTTTACGCCACACTTCAGTAACAGGCGTTTCGTGGTTTATCGATGATACATACTTTTGCCACGATGTTCTTTTATTCTGAATTATAGTTTTACGTGAGTGAGCACGTGCTCTTTTAAACGCTATGAGGTTTTCTAGGGTAGGCTTCTTCTTAAATGTGTTAAGCATTTGTTTCTTTAATTTTATCGCACTTTTAACTTCAGCATTCCACCATGGGATGCTAGTAGTTATAGCTTTTTTCCTCGTTTGCGGAATACTTTTTTCTGTAGCTGTTAATACGTTGCTGGTAAATTGCTTAACGTTTTCTTCTACGTTTTGAGTACAAACGTCAGGAAAGTTATTTAATACTTCCGAAAATAATGGCCAGTTAGCTTTTCCTATTTTCCATGTCTTGGGGATATTTTCAATAATTCGTTCAGTTGGTAATCTAATACTTATTGGACAATGGTCACTGTTTTGAAAGTCTTCCTGCGTCATCCAGCTAAGTTGAAGTGCTAATGAGGGCTACGCGAAAGCAAGATCTATCGCTGTAAAGTTTTTGGACTTAGTATTAATATGAGTGTATTGTCCTGTATTGAGTAGTACGATAGAATTGTTTTCCATCAAATCTTCAACGATGCGACCACGTGAATCAACTGTCTTGGAACCCCATAACGTGGAATGAGCATTGAAATCTCCAACTAGAAGGAAAGGAGTTGGAAGTTGATATATTAAGTTTTCAAGATCAGTTAGGGTCCAATTATATTCTGGCAGGTATATATTGCAAATAGTAGCCCTGATGGGTGATTCAATTTGTATAGCAATTGCCTGGAGAGAAGTATTGATAGCAATTGAATTTACAGGTGTATTGTTTTTCACATACATTGATACTCCCCCACTTGCTCTATTATTTAAGCCACAATTTCTGTTAAAATTCTTATAGCCTTTTAAGTAAAATGTTTCCGTACCTTTTAAATGAGTCTCTTGGAGACAGATACAAAAGGGTTGGTGCTTCGCCAGGATCATCTTAAGGTTTAGATAGTGAATGCGTATACCGTTACAGTTCCACTGTATTATATTGTCGTATTTATCGAAGATGCATTTTATCGTGTACTACTAGTTTACCTTAAGACTAGGACAAACTATACACGTAGAGTTATAAAACAAAACTCTTATTTAATAAATTAATGTAAAATGTACGACAAGAAACAAAAAAAAAAGACTAGAGACTTGTGTGTATCACAAACAAAATATCACAGTAAAAGTATGTTTTAAGACAAACACTTATGTAATAAATTAATATAAAATAAACATCACGTAACAAAATGTAAAGAGTATAAACTTCTGTTTATCACAGAAACAAAATATCACAGCTAAAGTTTATCAAAAATATCACAGGTCAATTTCTATCACAGATTAAATTATCTTTATTTGTTGGTCTCACAATTTCAGGCGGCTTTCTAGGTTTCCCCTTTGGCCAGCCTACTTTCTTTTTTCGTTGGACACTGAATCTGTCACTTGACTCGATTCAGTATCCTCATCAAGAGAGTCTGATATAAGGTTTTCCTTTCTCTTTCGTTTATCTGATACTGTACTCAGAAAATTTTCATGATCTTTTTTTGTTTTTTCTATGATTTCTTCCACCGATTGGTGCGCTGATGCCGACATGGTTTCATTTATAATATCTTTAATAACAGTTTTGAGTTGAGGGATTAATTCTGCTACAATTTCCTTGACATCTGTAGTTTTAGATTCATTTAACACAACTTGTGAGTATTTCACTCCTTGTATAGGAGTTTTAGCTGACTCTAGAACAATTTGTTTGGCCTCAAAGTAGGTAAGCTTATCTTTAGTTTTTATGGTTTGGATAGCAAACTCTTCTTTAAACTTTAGGCATTCCTTATGCCTGGAGTTGTGATTTCCAGAACAATTCACGCGTTTCATTGAAATGCATGTTCCCTCGTGCACCATATTTCCGCATACACACATTTCCTCTGATTTGCAATTCATAGATGTATGGCCAAATCTATAACATTTGAAGCACCTTAGAGGCATAGGTATATATTGCTTTACTTCCAACGTGTGAAAAGCAGCTTTTACTTTTTTTGGTAGGTTAGGTTTATCAAATGTGACGATATACGACGAGCTAGGTACAAGTAAACCGTTCCTTTTAATTTGAATGTTTTTAATGTCTATGACGCCTTCACTTTTCATACCATCTAATATTTCTTCGTGAGTTGCGTTATTCAAGTCTTTACAGGAAATGATTCCCTTTGAATAATTTAGTGTTTTATGAGGAATAACACTAACATTAAAATCACCAAATTTTGTTAAATTAAGCAATTTATTTGCTTGTTTCGCAGACACCGTTTCTACGAGTAGCCCATCTTTAATTTTTCTAACATTCTTTGTACTTCCAACTGAACTATATAACACCTTGCTGATGAGGAAAGGACTTACATTTGTAAAATCCCCATAAACCTTCTTGATAATCAAAACTGAGGTACAGAGACCCCTCTCTCGATTTATCAATTTTAGAAACGAAGGTTTGTCAAGTGGGCGCTCTCCCACTACCACGTTTGACGAGCTGGCACTCGGATGTTTACAGTTTAAAACATTCATAACGTTCCCACGAGAACGGGAAGAAGTAAAAAGTCGACCACAGTAGTGCTCCCATGCCATGGTAAGGCAAAATACTGTGGAGGGGCGCCAAACCCCCCACAGGCGTTTCAACGCTAGGGACCAGGCTTCCCCCTGGTCACGCTCAGGCTTCCCCTTGCGCAATCCCTTCAGCACCTAAAACTGCCAAACGACCTTGGGATTAGGGGATTTTTTATAGAGGTTGCCTTCCTCGCAGTCCAGGCAATTAAGCCAAGACTACCGACCGCTACCTGTACGACGTTCCCTAGCCACGCCCTGCTAGAGTCTCTGAAGTACAGTTCGCGGTTGCGGCATTAGGAGACGGCTAGCGCTCAGCCGCCCCCAGCAAGGACATCCCGGGCTAGCCACACCCGTATACGCTTTTGACGGCGTATGTCCTGGGAAGAGTAGAGAGGAAAGGAAAAGGTCTCTCAGCTTTCGCTGGGAGCCTGAAGAAAACAAGAGTTGGAGCAAGGGAGCTCCGACAGAAAAGAATTAAAGGGAAGTCACTCAAGACTAGTTTAAGCAAAGTGTACTTCCAGCTAGGGGGACGCAGGGTTGCCATCCCTGTCCTCGTTAGATACGAGATCCCACGTGGACTGGTCCACGACACCTTATTCTCTAGAGCTAACAGTGGCGGTTTGGACTACCTACTAGGCGCGTCCCCAGGTGGCGGATAGGGGAACGACCTTGCAAATGATCGTAAGTGACGCAAGGCCAGCACCGAAATATGAGCTCGTGGCGGTATTATTATTATTATTATTATTATTATTATTATTATCATTATTATTATTATTATTATTAGTAAGTGTAAGTAAGTAACAATGCTTATTTACCCTTTTCTGTACATTGAAGATCGGAGGAAGTATAAAGGAGTTAGAAAGCTTCCGATTGTGTTACTGTTCTCTCTATATATTTGCCAATGTAAGATTACACTGGCATAGGAAAGTTCTATGCTGGGCCCAATAGATTTATTAATCCAGACCTACTAGCGTCTGTGGCTTTTAAAATTTGTTATTGTAAAGTTTACCATGCTATAGGGTGTCCAAATTGTGTGTCAGGGTTTATATTTTGCAGTTGAAAGGTTAATTTGGCTAGCTCAATTGTAGTGTCAAATTTAAACGGAATTGGTTTTGGTGAATTATCGTCACTTGAATTGTCTCAGTATTTGAGACTTCAGTCGATTAAAATGTAATTTGCCGATTGGATCAAGTAACTAGCCAATTTAAGAAATTATACAAGAAGAGTAGTGTGCGACTTCCCTTTGAGTTCGATAGGAGGCCGAACTCAAACAGTGAACATGTAGTTCATAGTAGTACGAAGAAGTCAGCAGTGACCGTGACGTCATGCTCTCCTTTTGAGTGGCTTGTGCTGTCATCCTGTAACAGTAACATTTCGGCTTTACACCGTTTCGCTAATGCCCAAAAGAGAGCCGACGTATGTAGTTTGTCGTGCCCAGTTGTGAGAATAACCATCGTAATAGGTTAACGTGTTACTGCAAGCACAGTTTAACACGTTGACTGCGTTACATATCCCCGGCGATATGTACTATGCGTGACATCTATGTGAAGGTATAATCTGCTCAACTTCGCGACTGTGCGGGAAATGAAACCTTCATATCTTTTAACTTTAGAAGTTATTCTTTGTACCAATGTGCTTAATTGTGCTATCCTAGGTTAGTTAGCTGTACTAATTCGTACATGCCCCCGGCGATATGTGCCGCACAGATTTAATGTTTCATTACATCTGTGCGGCACATATCCCCAGAGGAATGTACAGACAAGTTTCGACTCGTCTTTGTAATGACGTTATACTGAATAAGATTGCACCAGTTATGCACCAGTCTTGCATAGGTATTACTGCTTGACAGAGCATCGTGATTATCTTAAAAATACGTCGTGTTGTATAATTAGTATTGTATTTGGAATAATTTCAAAAGTGCGCCGCTTTACACAACTGTAGTTAAAAATTTATTTTATGTAAGTGTTGACTTGTTTATGCGTATAGATTTCTGCTTCTTGAATACATTACATGCTATAAATCGTCAATAAATTACATCACTTAGCTCAGAGATGACGATGAATAAAACTATGCAAACATACCCCCGGGGATATGTATCGTACAGATGTAAATCTGTCTACATATCCCGGCGGTGAGTAACGCAGTCAAAGCCAGAGTACCAATTATTAGCGCCGCAGTTAACATGTTAAGCTAATGAAAGCGTCCTTCGTAAGTACCAAATTACGTTTAAGTTGCATTAAAAGGACTAGCTTTGATTGATTTTGAAACTTCCGTTATATGTATGTCACAATATTAAACAAATCAACCTAATTAGTAACTAAGTATTGGTTGCTCGTGGGAGTACATTTAGGTAGCAACCCATTCTGTAAATAGGTTAATTATAATGTGCTGGATTTTTTTTATTAGTATTGATAAGGATAATCAAGTAAAAGGACCACTTTAGAAATATAAATTTTTAACTAAGTGATAGTAACATTGGAAAGTATTGTCTGAATCGAAGCATTATTTGTATCACCGTGTAATTTCGGTGAGTGAAGGAAAGTTACGTTGAAACTCCCCTAACTCTTTTTAATTGCTTATGTTTTCGAATCTCGATATAAATGCCACAGTATAGTAATTTAAAGTTTCAGATTTTGATTTTCGGTTAATCTGCATTTTTACGATTTTTGAGTTCACTTTTTGCTTTCTTAATTGGTGATTGGAGTTTGATGTGCCTAAACTATCGTATCTTTTCGTTTGGTTGTTTACATAACGGACGGGACGTGTGTATTATACAATGCAGAGTAGCATTCTTTATTTGTTTATTTTATGTCTGTGGTGTTTTAGTCTGATACCAGAGGACATTGTTGGTTTTTATCTACTTTATTAGTTATTTTTTTATGATTCAGATCACAATTAAGGTTAATTAGTTATAATACTAATCTAGAATAAATTTTTGAAATTTATTAATTATCGCATTTGGGAATTTATGAAAACCAAATTAATATATATATATATATATATATATATATATATATATATATATATATATATATATATATATATATATAACTGACTTCCATAAAAATTGCACCACCTAGAATTTATTGAACGATTTTATTGAAATTTTCGTCAACGATGTCTTTCATTAGAACAAATAAACGATTAAAATTTGAAAACAAAAGAACAAAAACTAAAAATGTATATATATATTTTGAGATGTTTAGAATTTACTTGAAACAAAGTAAATAATTCACGTAGTAAGAAAATTCATTTTTATGAGTATAAATGGTACTTTATATATATATATATATATATATATATATATATATATATATGATTATGTAGGGATGTTTAATTAGCATTGAGTTGGACCAATGATATATATATATATATATATATATATATAATATATATATATATATATATGTATATATAATAATAATGTAAATAATGATAAAGCAACATATTGCAAGTGAGTATGGTGTACTTTTGGTATCGTAATGAAATAAATCAATTTTATTATTAGTTAGTAAGTTTATTTAAGTATAATTTTCCCTTAAGACATGAGTTATAGGTTGTAGATAACAAACGTAATGTTAGATGTAGTGTGGGACAGATATCAATGTCACATGTAGGGTGTACGCAGGCAGGTTTGGTGTAAACATTCGTGTTAGTGAAAAAACGTAATATAAGTGCTAAAACTGAATGGAAAACCGAATGAATACATTGGTTATTAACAATGAAACATAAATAGTACAGCAGTTCTGAAGTTATTGTGCATAATTAACATTTACAGACTTAAAACTAGTGACAATTAACAATTCTATACAAGTGTTATTAAAACCTATGGATGTCCAGAAGAGTAAAAATAAATTATAATAAGTCATAAACAATAAGAATTTACACTTTCACAAACATTTAAATTGCTAAAATATGTAAAATCTAACTTTAAAAATTACTGTACAGAAGTAAGGTTATGTCATTTCTTCCTATACAAAACTTATATAAAAATGTTATAAAATGGGACAAATTGGCCAAAATAAATTATAAGAGGTAAAAATAATAAAGTAGCCTCAATTCCGAGTCACAGAACATTATATTAGTGACAATTTTACCAAAAATAGTTTTTAAGGGTGTATAAAAATTTCAGATAATTTTCCTCTAAAATTGGTTTTAGACATATAAAGGATGTGTATGTACATGTAGTAGCATCCCATATTCATGTGGAAATCAATTCCAGGCCTATAAAGCATAAAAAATTAGTAAAAATTAAGAAACCAATGAAAAAAATCAACATGTTTAATAAGTTGAGTAAGTAGGTCGTGTTTGGACTTATTTTATAGGAAAAACTATGGAGATTTCAAAAATTTATAGATTTAAGATAGATTAAGAGGTATAGAAGTTATAAGCTTTTTAAGTTAAATTTAAAATTGTGAAAATAATTAGCCAATCAGATTTAAGACAAAATACGATGTAGTTGTTGATAACAATTGATAATTTTGGTTTCTAAGCAGTTTCATATAAATAGAAGTGCTTTGAAAGCAATTTCTCTCTTCCTATTCTTAAATTTTGTGGGCTAACACCTTGAGTATACAAGATGTTGCCATTTAAAATAAAAATAAAGCCGCTTTGATAAAATTCAAGTGCGATCTTAAGTTCGGTAGTTTTGTTAAACAAGTGATATTCAATTGTCGGTAAAACAAGTAAGGTTAGTTTACCTAAATAAAATTCGATGGTTATCGACAGCTACGATTAAAATTATTTCCGAAGTTCGATCGTGTACAAGTTGTTTTTCTTTTGTTATTATTTTGTTACTTGTTTTTCGTTTTTCCATTAATATAAAAGTATTATCGGAAGTGTGTTTAATTTAAAAATTAACCTCAATTACATGGTGCATTTCAAAATTTATTATGAAATAAAAATTTTAATAAATTGTGGTGATCCTAAAAATAAAGAGTCAACGTATGAGAAGAAATATTAGTAACTTACTGTAAGGAATTAATAGTCATCATAGAAGGAGATTTGGATATTTATGGAGCTGTTTTTCAACGGTCAACTCCTGCTTCAACAAGAAAAAGAGGCCATATTTACGTGAGTGTACCAATCTGTATAAGTAACCATTGACATTGATATCATATTTGTGTGTTAATTATGTCCATATTTTGTAATAAGCAATGCCCAAAGGGAACATTAATTGAGCTATATAAAGTAAATGGTTTATAATGTATTTAAAGTTAGGTGTAATTATGCTTGCTTGTTGATGTTGTGTTTTTCAGTATTCGTTATTGAAATATTAAATGAAAGCGTATTCTTAGCGCATGCTCAGAGTATACATTTTGAGATATATTTTATCTACAGGGAGGTGCACACATATAGTGATGCAATACAAAGTATTTCACATTTCAGTATCTTCAAAAGAATTCAATTAAAAAAGAAAAATAAGTTGCTACAACTCAATGAAACTTATTCAGAATGTTTTTAAAATTCCTTTCATACACTTTAATTATAATTATCTTATTTTCCAAATTGGATGCACGCATTAACCACATCAATCATCATAAGATTAAAATTGTTTTTCTAAATTTGATCCCTATCCCCTGTGAAGAGTCTTAATGCTCCGACGGTATTTTAAAGCTAGTTAGGTGATATAATAATATATCAACATAAACAAATAATTAATATATAATATACAATAGTTATAGTTATATATATGAAAGTTATATAAATTATATATATATATATATATATATATATATATATATATATATATATATATATATATATATATATATATATATATACACACACACATATATATATATATATATATATATATATATATATATATATATATATATATATATATATAAACTTTTAGGATAAATTATTTGTCAAATACTCTACCTTTTGACAGACAACTGAATTTCAACCCCTTCTCAAAGGGTAGCCCAGGGGTTGTACTAAGATATTTTAAATAGAAACGCCCACTGTGTAGTACATCATTTTAAAGGTCTTTTTAAAACAAAAACAACGGCATAAATAAAATTTTCTATGATATCCAAAATGGCGGCAGATTGAAGTTTTGGTTTTTAAAGAAATAATTAAATTAAGTTTGTAAGATCAAAATTTTATTGAATGAATACAAAAATACATTGAAGAAACCAGTTATTTCTTTACTAATTTGTTTATTAAGTATTAATTGCAAATTAAAAAAATACTACTTCCTTTTTGTTTTTAAATGTATTGCGACTGACATGTATAAATTCTTGAAATTTAAAAGATGCTATTAAAGTGACCTCATAAATAAGGTAAGATAATATTAAAAGTTAAAATATTGAAATATTAGAATAAGTAATAAAATAAATTTAGTAACAAAAAAAACAAACGAAAAAGTACATTACAAATTCTGCAAGCATTTGTTGAGATTCGTCATTGCTCGACTCGAAAAGTAGCACCAGAATATGTCATCATTAGCCAAAGTTCTGTGATTCGGACATTGAAAGATGCACACTTCAAACCATTCAAAATACATCTGCTGCAAGAACTTAATGAAGATGACTTCGATCGAAGACTTGAGTTCTGCCAAACTGTGATAAACAATATTTCTGCTGATTTATTTAAAAATATTGTTTTTAGTGATGAGGCGACGTTCTTAGTGAATGGGAATGCTAATCGCCACAGTTGTAGGTATTAGTCTGATGAGAATCCACACTGGTATAGTGAAGCTAATTCTCAGTATCTGGTCAAAGTAAATGTTTGGGTAGGTATTATTGGTGGACTATTGATCGGGCCTATTTTTACTGATAGAAATTTAAACGCAGAGCTACACGAAAGGTTGCTTGTGCAGGATTTTATTTCAAGAATTCAAGACATTGTTGGCCCCAACTTCCATACCATTTATTTGGTATCAACAAGATGGTGCGCCACCTCACTAAGGCATTCGGGTACGCCAAATGTTAAATGATGTTCTTGCTGGAAGATGGATTGGGCGAAGAGATGCAATAGATAACCAGCGAGATCACCCGACTTTCTATGGGGCCACTTGAAAACTATCGTTTGCTGTAGCCACAAGATAACAATGAGCTACGAAATTATATTGAAGAAGCAGCACAAACTATCACTGAGTAATCATTAAGTAATGCAGTGTCATCGTTTTACAACAGACTGGCACACTGCCAAACGACATAAGGCGGGCATTTCGAATATCTTTTAAATTGAAACGTAAGTTTTCATAAACAAATTACTAAATAAATAACAAGTTTTTTTCAATGTATTTTTGTATTCATTCAATAAAATTTTGATTTTACAAACTTAATATAAGTATCATTACTATACCAATTATTTCTTTAAAACCAAAACTTCAATAAGCCACCATTTTGGATACAGGTATCATAGAAAATTTTTATTGATGCCGTTGTTCTTGTTTTAAAAAGGCCTTTACACCGATGTACTACACAGTGGGTGTTTCCATTTAAAATATTATAGTTATAACCTCTGGGCCACCACCCGAGAAGGGTTTGAAATTCAGTGCTCCGACAAAAGGTAGAGTATTTGACCAATAACTTACCCAGTTTCCAATTTATTGAGGTGTTCACATTCATATGGTTCATCCTGTGTATAAAAATGAATGCCTACTTTCCTTGGTCATGCCATAACTTGAGAATGACTACAGATTTCATTGATTTTTTTTTAAGTTTTATAATACTTTGTAGAAGGTTCTTACGGAAAGAAAAATTAAGAAAATTGCGTAGAAAATTGTAAAATTTAAGAAAATCTAACGATTATTTGAACTTCGCCAGTTTGAAAGTTCGCGCGTCGCAAATGTCATTTAACAGATGCATCGGTCGGGATTTATCGATCGAAGATGTGTTCTTTGTGAAGTGTAGGTATCCATTAAGAAAGGGTTTTTCGAAATTCCACCCTAAGAGGGCGAAACGGGAGGTTAAATTTTTTTGTGAAACTTTTTATTCTTTGACTCGACAATTGGTAAACATACTCTACAATTAAAGTTATGACACACGTAAATCACAAAATTTTAATATCCCCCCCCCCCTTTTTGTGTGATCACAGCTGAGTGAATAGTTTGCATTCCTGCTTTATGCAGTTTTTATATCGTATACTTGGCGATCCCAATTACATTTTCTTGAGCAACAGCGAGCGCGCTAGTAGTAGTAACAGTAATTAAGTTGTGTTGCAATATGATTCTAATTTCATACGAGCTTTTAATATTTCTATAAATAGCAATTATACATCTTGACTTAATAAGTGCCGCGATATGACAAAAAATATTTACACCAAAGAGCAGATAATGTTTAATTTTAAAGATAGAATAAACACTTCGTTTTCATTAGTTGTTACTTAACTTTATGTTATCATAAGATATAACAAAAATAAAAGTTGTTTATGTTGTACGAATAAAGCATTTACTTACTATAAATTCTGTAACAAACTTGAATCCTTTGGTGTGAATTACACAAACTTAAATCCCAAGTGTGTCAATCTTAAAAAGATCGTGAAAATGTAATGAGCACTTACGGGAATTCGTGGTCCCAGGGAGTCAAATTCATGAGTCGTTAAGGTCGCACTTCATTAACTTGATGTAATGCCTGACAGGAAAATGTGAAATCAAACTTTCCAGAAAACTACGAAAGTAAGTAAAGTTAAGATTACTGTTCCAACTTGGTGATATAATTTCTGTTTAAGGATGTAAGATGTAACTTGAATGTTTTCCTTTACTTCTTTTTTATGTTTACCCTTACTCTTACGTACTGTCTGTAATTTTTTTTTTGTTTGTTATAACTTTACGTAGAAGACACTTTCAACTTTATTAAAAAAATAAATTGAGTAATTGGAAAGGTTGGAATGTTTTAAAGCAAGATTGGATATTGGGAAAGCACCTGAGGAAAAAATACGTTTAAAATCCCTTAAGCTTGTTACTTTAGATAAAGGTATCTAACAAAGTTCCCTTGATTAAAAGAGACAGATGTTCGAATAAGGTTTTAAAAAGCTTAGTGACACCTATAATGTACTTAGATAGTAGGAGAACCGGGGTAAATTAAACTACCCTTGGTCGTTAAGGCTTACGTTCTCTTTGGAATGAGAGTTTACTGGGACACTTTTGAAACGTAAAGGTAACAGCGGTTGTTTTGCAACTTTATTTGTTACGTAAGAATATTTTACTACTATATAGCAATAATATTAATCTATAAAATGTGTTACCAATAAATAATACAAGTAGAAAATTGCTTTCGATGTGGATTATACGTTGCGGGATAAGAATGTCTCCCTTAGGACTAATTACAATTAAGGCGGCGTATTGCAACCAACATATTGCCTTAGGTCCAGATGCAACAAACTACCCTATATGATTAAACTTGTAAAATGTTTGTAGTGCTTCTAGCATTACAATTACTGAGTTACATTTTTAAATTAAAAGTACATTAATGATTGTTTGTGTAATGTTTATTTTTATAGAGCAGATGCATTAATTAGTTAGTTATGTATATTGCTGTCTAAATTGTGCTCAAATAACGTTTGTGATATTATGGTAAAAATGATAAAAGCTTATAATCGTTTGCTTAATAATAGACTGCTTAAATAAATAACAGGTCTTTATTGATTGAAGTGTATAAAGCTCACAACAGATGAAATACTAATAGAGATTGTGTGTATTTTGCTAAAAAAATAAATAATGGTAATAAATCCATCTTTGTACAATCATTAAATGAATAAAATGCTAAAAGCATAATTACGTACCTATTTAGATTAGCATTTTTATAGGGAGCACATCCTACTCTAACTTTAATTAATAATTAAGATTAATAATATTTTAATTACATTGCTCTTTACGATGTGAATTATCACTCACCATTTGTTTATTATGTACTATTAAGTGTATTACGTTTAAACCAAAGCATCCAAGAAAGTGTATCAAATACAATGAAACAGGCGATTCAGATCATTAATTCATGTAAGCAGTTCCATTGTCTTAGATTGTTTGTGTCTCATTCCCAATCAAGTTAACATGCATAATAAGAACATTAATAACTTGAAACTTGAAACTGTCGTGTTGGTACAACAATAATTTTTTTTAAATGGCATGAATTAATTATTATTATTATTATTATTATTGTTGTTATTATTATTATTGTTATTTTTTGTCAATCTTGTATTAATGCACAGTATTTTACGCGACCTAAATTGGTACCAAGGTAAGGATAGGTGAGTTAATGTGCTACTTTATTTACAGCTTATTCTGAGTCGCCTAAAATGATTCGGAATGTATAAATACAAATACTTTAGCATTTTCAATCGACGAAGAGAATTTGTGCAATGTCGTTGGTATTGCTGCTGTAGCGAAGATACTGGTGGGCAGGTAGGATTTCAAAAGATTCCATTTGACACTGTTGTTTGGGCTATATCACTAGATCGGTGTATTTTATTATATTTTCGTTGTATACATTTTGGAGATTTAAGTTTTTTGTCTCCTTTGTCTACAAGCGTAATGCCTGGTCTATTATGTCCAATACTTACATTCTGATCCTGAAGGTTCACTAGCTTCTGTCTCAGTTTCCATTTTACGATATCTCAATTTCAGGGAGATTTGTATGTTTATTACTCTAATTGGCTTCAACCTTCATATACTGGTCATAGTGCAGAAACATTTACTAGTTCATGTGGTCTCACACAAATGATTTCAGAACACACAAAAATTCCTGATAACCTTAACACTTGTTTATGAAACTACAGTTATTTTCCCTCTAGGTCTATCTGACCGTTGTCTAATAGAAATAACTTTTATTGTCCCTAATTCCTTTATTGTTCGCAAGTGTTCACGTCTGCTAAATGGAGTGATTTACGGGACTTCTTTGCAATCTTGCCATGGCGTGAAAATTGTTTTAAGTCGTCCTCCTCCTCAGACATTACACTTTCAGTTTCTGAAGTCATCCTAGTGGGCATGTAATTAGACGTTACTAAAAAACAAAATCATATAGGTTATTCACGTTCTTAACCCTGGTTCAATAAGATTTAGATTTGTAGTTGTTCATGCCGGTAATGAACATGGATTTATTTTCGATGCTTTACTTTTGTTTTCTACAAAGTCACAAATCATGGAGATATGTGAGCGAAGTTGTTTACAAAATGGTTTGAAAATAATTTAATTGCAAACTTAAAAGAACCATTTTTAATTGTAATGGATAATGCTAGTTGTTAGTCCAAACTTCTAGAAGAAACATGTAATTTTCTATTGAAGCACCACATAGCTTATGAACCTAGCATGTTTAAAAAAGAATTACTGCAATTAGTTGCAGATAATGCTATACCAAAGGTGTACGAAATAGATGAAATAGCACACAAGTGTGGGCACAGAGTATTACGGTTACCACTATACCACTGTCAATTTAATCCAATTGAACGTGTGGGCAAACCGCAAAGAACCCTAAAACAAAAATATAGAAAAGACATCATTCCAAATTTAACGATGACCATGTAAAAGAAATATGGATGGAATCCTTGCAACAAATTGATGGGACATGTTGGCAGAAATGCATTAAACATGTTAGAGTGGTGGGAAATTGAAAAAAATTTTGAGGTTGTGCAACGATTAATTATACCAGTCACTTCTGAAATTGACACTGATAGTGAATAATTTTTTTAACTTAAATGTTTTAATTCCAATGTAATATAAATAATCCAATTTCTACATAACATATTGATAACTAGCATGTACTGATTTATATAAATTCCTTTTCATTTAACTTGGAACAATGTGAAATCTATTTAAACTATACGCTAAATCATCTATAATTTCGATGAACTTCTAACTACATTACACTTTCTTGTACGAGAATAAAATAATCACAAATGTGTCGATATTAGGTTATCGTGAAGTATCTACAAGCATTATGTCGATTACAAAGTAATAAGTATGCTTCTAGAAGGATTGTTATAAATCTTGAGAATAAACCAATTGCAACTTTTATCAATTTTTCCACCTGAAATAATCAAATATAACTATAAAATAAACTCTAAAATTGGGAACATGACCCGATTTTTATCAAATTTTTCACACGGCCCAAGTTCGACGAGATAAGAAACGTGCCGAGTACCGTTTGCACGGGAACACTCGCATTCGGCGACGATTGAGGTGGTGACGAAGGTCGCACCACCCCGAGGGGATGAAACACACACGTATGATGGTGGAGGGGTGGTTTTTTATAAGTCCACGCGCATCGTTTCTGAGGAAAGTCGACTTCCCGCATCTCTTAATAACTTCGTTATATACCTACCAATTTTTTCGATGCTTTACACCTATGTAGATCGACATCAAATGCTAAAATGGGATTTTCAACTTCTTTGTATCCCCTCCACCTCTTCCTTATCTCGCGTATCCAAATTCTGAAATTTGAAATATAAATTCTTTGAGACACGTAGATAGAGAATCCCTCAAAAAACGAAAGTCGGCTTTTTTGGCCCAAAACTCGAATGGAGCTAATGTTCAAACTCAGGTTAGACGTGTTCTACTATGAATCTGAAACACAATAGAGCTTTAAAACTGATCCTAAATTAAAACCGAGCTACACAATGAGCGAAAAACGTGATCACCCCAAATCGATACAAACTACCCTTAAAATCATTTTTATACCTTTTACAAACATTTTTGGTTTTAACTAAACTTGACCCATCCAACCACAACCCCTTCCCAATCGCTCACAGTGTATATTTATACCCATAGTTGTCGCTCAAATTCCCTAGAAATTCATGTGATCAATATTTACTTTTTAAATGTGATATAAAAGGGATTACTCACCAAATTAGTTGAATGTTTATTAAATTATGTTTTTATAATTTACATTATTTTTATTATAATTTACTACAATTTAGCAAGATGATGTATCATTATATAAACAGTTAAAATTGAAATAAGTTTTTAAATATTATTTTTATCAATATTATTAAATATAAAAAGATAAATTAACTTTTTGATGCTTTATATTTTTAAGTTGGCATTAACGGGCGTCGAATTAATAATTTTTAAACATCCTAAAATTTGAACCTTGATGGCGCAGTTGGTTAGCGCGGTAATCTAGCAAAGTACAGGTCGTAGGTTCAAATCACTCGAGGTAAACTTTTTATTTATGTATTTAAGAAAATTAATAATAATTTTTAATTACATGTTTACCTTTGAACTTATTCGTTCATAACAAAAACTTATAATAATCCCAAAGTTTAATATAACCATTTTGCCCAATAAAAAACATACTTTTTAATATAATTATGTACTTATTTTGATTAACAGAATTATCTAAGCATTATTAAAATTAACTTAAAATGACACTGCAATGTAGAAATGTTTATTCATTTGCATTACTTATATAAATTTGTGTATAAACATGCACATTTGTTTCCAATAAGTTTTTAACTAATTTTCTTTTTATTATATTTCAAGTTTCTGATTTTAATTGTAATTATGTTAGTTTTAAAACAAATTTTATTTATAATGAAGAAAGTGTATCATATTATATTTAAAATTCTTAATTTCTTAGTTTCATTGGAACTACAACATTTACATTTGCGTTACTGTAAACGTTACCACTGATTGAAAAATTTCGAAGAGAATCTACGTTTTCAGTATGGATGTTACATTTGTTATTCTTGACACACATAATCTATCTGTAAATTACTTTCACAATTAATAAACATATTTATTTAATCCAAGTACAAAACAATTATAATGATATTATTTTTTATTCTTACAAATTTATATTTAAAACTGCTATGTATTTGTTTATAGAATATAGGAACATCTCGAAAAATTTGAACATACAGTTCAGTTAGTAACATATAGTTGTGAGTATGATTAGTAATCTTTTTTAACATTAATTTTGATTACTATTCTTTTTAGATCATTTGAAGACACGTGAAAATGTAAGATATATACAAATCAAATGAATTATTAGAGTTTTAATGTAGCAATATGCTTTTATGTATCCTTATTTGACCATTTTCAAAAATTGAAGTTGGTTATTCTTAAAGGTCTGAATGACATTTTGAAGGTCAACAACTTAATTTACGTATTACGTATCAAACTGTACTTGCGGAAAATATTATTTTGGTAGCATTGGATGTCAAACAGACATTTTATTTTACAATTCTTGAATACTTCCCAATATGTAGTTTGGCAACATTTCAACCTTCATAGCATTTTTAATTCGATAAATATTAGTTTGGTATGTCAAAATAAATGAAAATGTAATTTGGCAACAAAAAATCCTTAATGACAATTGTTAAAATCCAATATTATTGAGGTTAATAATGTTAGCTATTAAAATGTTTTAATTGGTACACTCGTAAATCTAATTTTGGTAACATTCCATATCAAAAAGTTGAATACTTCCAAAAATTTAATTTGGCAGCATTTAAAGTTATGAATGACAATTGTTAAAATCAAACATTTCGGTTACTAATATTACCTTCTCGAATGTGTAAGTTGGTATTTGAATAAACATTATTTTGATAACATTTCATGTTAAAAGGCTGAATACTTCCAAAAATGTAGTTTGGCAACATTTAAAGTTATGAATGACAATTGTTAAAATCAAACATTTAGGTTAATAATGTTAGCTTCTCGAATGTGTGAGTTGATACTTTAATAAACATTATTTTGATAACATTGCATGTTAAAAAGTTGGATACTTCCAAAAATGTAATTTGGCAACATTTAAAATTCTGAATGACAATTGTTAAAGTCAAACATTTTGGTAATAATGTTACCTACTTAAATGTTTAAGTTGGTATTTACATTAATGTTATTTTGGTAACATTGCACGTCAAAAAGTTGAATGCTTCCAAAATATAGTTTGGCAACATTTAAATTTTTTATTGACAACTGGTAAAGTCAGACGCTGAGGATGAGAATGTTACTGATTAACGGTTAAGTTGGCAATTATGTTAATATCATTTTGGTAACAGTGCACATCAAAAAGTCGAATGCTACCAAAAATATTGTTTGGCAACATTTAAATTTTTGATTGACAGGTGATAAAGTTAAAGACTGAGGTTAAGATTTTACTTATTAACATGTTTAAGTTGGCACTTACATTACTATCATTTTGGTAGCATTGCCCGTCAAAAAGCTGAATGCTTCC
Organism: Vesta saturnalis; assembly: GCA_036346205.1. Taxonomy (NCBI): domain Eukaryota; kingdom Metazoa; phylum Arthropoda; class Insecta; order Coleoptera; family Lampyridae; genus Vesta; species Vesta saturnalis. The sequence goes on from JARFJB010000673.1 coordinate 1,949,225, forward strand.
AAAAATATATTTTGGCAACATTTAAATTGTTGATTGACAATTGGTAATATCAGACACTGAGGTTAAGAATGTTACTTATTAACATCTTTAGGTTGGCACTAACATTAATATAATTTTGGTAACATTGCACGTCAAACAGTTGAATGCTTCCAAAAATATAGTTTGCCAACGTTTAAAGTTTCAAATGATAATTAGTAAAGTCAAGTTAAAAATGTTACTTACTAAAATGTTTAAGTTGGTATTGTCGTAAATTTTAGTTTGGTATCATTAAACGTGAAAATGAAAGTTCTTACTACAACGTGATCAATCTCAAGTGTACTGTAGTGATATGACAAAAATCCCTAGTTGTTAATATTGTTATGTTTTGCAGTTGGCTGCTTTGGATTTTTAGTGTGGTTTTAGTCGTTTTAGTTTATGTCAGTTTATGTCATATTACACCTTGGTTTTTCACTTTTGTATTTTCTTGAGTTATTTACAAACTGTCTATATCAAGACAAATTATATATTCTGAATCTCAAATTGTGATATCGAATTTAATCGTCATGCCGTTTTCAATTTAATGGCGGTCATTTTGAACATATGCTGTAAAGCAAAGTGTGATAACTAATGTGTACCTAAGGAGTTAAAAAAAATTTGTAAAAAGCATTGACATTCCATAAACATGTACTGTAAATTTTATTTAATTATATTGAAATTATAACATTTAAATACTTAAGATTCATTATTTTGTAATGATTTAATCCAATCATTAAATAATATTTTATTTATTTTGTTGCATTTTATAGAGATGCAGTCTAATCAAATACAAAATAGTCATTATTTAAATTAAGATAATATTTTATAATATGTATAAGTTAATGACCTTCATACAGATTTGAAACTGATCGTAGTTTTTACTCGAACCATGCTCTAGAGTAGTTAGAGCAATACAGCTTCTTACCAACCTATCAGTGGTACCAACTTAAATATTTTGATAACGTGGTATACATTTGAGATTGATCACTCTGTACGATTACTTAAAAATTACAAAATTAAACACGTCCTGCAAGTGAATCTCTTAGTTTTGCAATTTTCATATTTTTTCAGTATTACATATTAACTACAATTCCAATCAAGTATATAATAAAAATAAAAACGACAATATGCGTTTTAATTATATTTCTTACATCTATGCTATTTTTAACATAATATACCTTATTTTCGATAAAATAAAATAACCCCAATCAAATTACGTTCGGATGTATTCTAAAACGTGTTGTGACTCTAGCATGATTTTAAATGCGTAGCATTTACACGTCCACGTAACGACTAATTATTCTTCTAACTAAATAAGCATAATTTTAGCATTTTTTAACCGAAAATTTTTTTTTTACAAAAATTTTACCTTGAAGTAAATATCGTAAACGACTGTCAGGGTACTTGTTTACTTACAAATACATAGGTTACCTATGTATTGTGGTGGTATGTAATTATAATCAAACCATGTCCTAAATTATAACAATTCACTGTCGAAGTCAAATATTTCTGACTCTATCAATAAAATACGTGGATAGAATGGATAATTTTTCTAGTTTAAAATATAGAAACATTCAATAATTCTCATCTTTCTTTGACATTTTATGGAAATTTATGTGGAGCCATCTGCCGATAAAAATATTAACTAAAATATATTTTGCTGATTTAATGAAGATTTACGTCGCCGTTACCTAAATCTTATAATCTGTCCAGAAACGAAGCAAATAAATAAATCAACATGTTTAGTAGACACCAGTAGCGTTGGGTTGTTTTATGTACGAGTATACTATATAATAATTGTTGTTTTACCTTAAATTTAAAAACTCTAGAAAATGATTTCTAACAAACGAAGTGTTTTATTATTAAATGATATATTACTATGATATTTTTAAAATCACTTTTTATAGTTAAGTTTTCAATAAAACATTGCAATAGTACATGCGTATGATTTGTGCTTTGGAACTCAACAACAGGTACGTCCCATTGTTAAAGTATTAGCAGCTATTGATAAATAACTTACGTTGTAACGCTATAGTATGGATGGAAGCGGTATGTCCTAAAACTAGTTTATGAAATCTGTAAGTACTTAATACAAAATCGTGTACGGCTTATTCGTAAAATAAATGAACTATTTTAATTTATTACTTGGATTCGTTTTTGGACAGACTATAGTTCGTGTAATTTTAAGAATGAGTCAACCCAACTTTATTTGAATCAAACTATACTAAATACTAAAATGTACTTTAATGTTGGTGCGTATATATTGAGAGTTATAGGTGGTGTGTGTAATAAAGTAATGATTTTGAATACAGCGTCGTTCCTGATAGTAAATTCCCCAATTAGAAGTTTGTCGATCCTTAAGTGAGGTATATACATTACAGTGTAAATGTTATGTAACCTAATATTCTGTATAAGACCTTTATTGATAACGACCTAAATTATTGTTTTACTGATTCGTTTTTGTGATATATTAATTTAATAATAAATATTCAGTAACTTTTACCTATCGTTTCGCTAACACACATGGGGAGAGTTTTTGTAAGCTGAATAATGCATCATTTACTATTTAAATTAATACACAACAGATGGTCTCTTCATGTTAGTTCCCTGTATTGATTACCGTTTTACAGTTACTATAAGTTCCCTCTTTACTGATTAATGTACGTACAAAATACTGACCAGTTTTTGCTAGTGTGTGTGTTGGCAAAACACTACACCCATTTTGCCACCTACTAATGTAGTTTGTGTTTTAAAATAATGGTTGCAGTTTCTAGTTGAAATAATAACATAAACATCACTCATTGGCAGTGTTTTTCTTCCAAAAACGTGCTTATTTATTTAACTTTAAAATGCCATCTAAAACTACATTCTTGTAATTCATTTTAAAAGGAGTAAGTCTATTTGGATGAATTCCTATATATTACTTAGATAGGCCAGACAAATTAGGAGTTTTCTCTTAAAGCGTGTAGTTTTTACTGTTAAAAAGCATTCTTTGTGCTTTTAAATTTAGATTATTGCGGTCTGAAGAGAAGTTGTAGGAAATTAAAAAACCTACGAAACAAAGCATTATAAAGGAGTATCTTATGGAAAATAAAAGACCACTCAAATAGGGATATTTTGATACCAATAGATTCCTCTTAATAAATAGAACATTTGACATTATTGGGCCAATGTTGTAAGTCTTATAATTAAGTCACAATAAAGGATTTTGTGATTAAAATTCCTTATGTAGGTTGTATGAGTAAGACAGAGAGGAAAATATTATTTAACTAGCGGCAATCCAGCCAATACATAAATGAAATAAACAAAAGTAGTTTTATAAAAAGTAAAGTATTGTTCCATTTTATTGCTGGATTGCCTCTAGTTAAATAATATTTTCCTCTCTGTCTTACTCATACAACCTACATAAGGCATTTTAATAACAAAATCATTTATTGTGACTTAATTATAAGACTTACAACACATTGGCGCAATGATATCAAATATGTTATTTAACAAGATGAATCTGTCGGTATCAAAATATTCGTGTTTGAGTGGTCTTTTATTTTCCATAAGATAGGTAGAAGAATACTATTTTCCTCTCTGTCTTACTCATACAACCTACATAAGGAATTTTAATTACAAAATCCTTTATTCTGACTTAATTATAAGACTTACAACATTGGCGCAATAATTTCAAATGTTCTATTTATCAACACGAGGTCTATTGGTATCAAAATTTGACAAATGCGATTTTCACACTCTTGGACTCTTCTTCTTTTAAGCAGAACTTAAAGTTACTTCTTAACAGATCATTTAGAAAAATAGCACATTTTTAACTAACAAAAAATGACAATAATTCTGCCATTCTTTGTCGAAATTGGATATCATTAGTAACAATAGAAAGCTAGTTAAAAAGCACAAATTTAAAAGAAAAAAAAGGTCCTTCGACTTTAAGTAGTAGAGATAGTCCCTTTTCTATAAAAGAAAAATCATTGTGAGGTTTAGTATCAACATTAAGCGCTCAAATTTCTAAGACCTCTAAATCAAAAGTGGAAGTTTACCACTGTATTTGTTATTCAAATGTTAAAAATGGGAGCCTGTTAAATAAAAGGTGCTTGCGAGTAACAGAAGAGGGGGAAGCTGCTCGACAGCCGATGGAGGTTAAATCGGCCTGCACGAAAAACATTATGTCCAATCGACGAAAACATTTAATACGCATACATTACAAAATAAGTAAAGAAAAGTACCGGACAATTATGGAAAGTATAAATGTTTTTATATTATAAGACGTGACACTTGTTCTCGTCTTTTATCGTTTATTTATTATTATTCATTTAGCAACATTCTAACAGCAAATAAAAATTATTCTTTGCATTATTTAACAGTTTCTGCATAATGTGGGAGAGATGTGCAAGGATCATTCATTTAGAAGACTTCCGTTTAAAAAATATTTGACATACGAACGCTTGATTTAGAAGAACTTAGTTGAAATTTGGCAATCTTAGCAGTAAGATAAATTCCTTATGCTAAGAACCAGCCAGTGTCCTTAATAAGTTTATCACCATAGATTTGCTGTTAATTTGGAAACTTAAGCTTTCATTATAATTCCATACTTTAGAAATGGTCCCTTCAAACTAAAGAAAATGCCCTTACAACTTGGCAAGTTGAAAATTTTTTAAATATTGTGAAATTAATCCTAAATTATATATCGAGAATCATACAAAATCGGACCATCGGAATATTCCAAGATGTCTTTTAAAATGACTCATTGGGTAGTGTGCTTTTGTACCTTTGTACGAATAATTTTTAGTATTTGTTATTATGAACCGTAATTTGGCTTTTTAATTTGTTTCGCAGTGGTTGTTGTATTAAATATAAGAATAGTAATGATTTTTTTGTGACTTTAAGACGAAAATTGGACATTAGACAAACTGTAGTTAAGGTTTCGCAAAAGGGAGCAGGTAGGATAAACGAAGCTAGTCACAGTGATGCTGCGCCTATGATAGTATGTGTATGTAAGTAGAACGGGCGGAATATTATTATCTGGTGGAAATCGATACGCCACCATACGAAGTCATACTGTGACATTGAGACGCATAAAATTCACCTGAAATTGCTAATAATGCCTGGCGATGATATAGGGTCCGGGAGGGATGTATGGTGTTTTTGAAATGATTGTTAACGCGCGCTTGCATGATCACACTGTTTTCAAAATGTTTGACATCTACTCGATGGCATATGCCATTTTAGTAAAAACGGAGGATTGGTCTGTTGCACATCGCGTTTTTATTTATAACTCCTTTATTGAAACTGGTTGTTCTGTGGTGTGGTGACCAAGCTAATGTTGGTCGTCATGGTCGTGTTCACAAATGGGTTACTATTATGAAGTTGGTAAATAATTTTCAAACAGAATCATTGAGACTGGGAAATGCACGGGGAGGTGATCAAGCTGTACGGACTCCAGAACTCATTCAAAGAGTGCAACAAGTGATGGAAGTAAGCTCTCGTCGTTCGGCGATTCGTCACGCACGCGCTCTTCAGATCAGTTCGCAGAATGTTACACTTGGACCTTCATCTTCATTCATATAAGATTATGATTGTTCAAAACCTGCTGCAAAACGACAACACATGTTCGCAGAAGCGATGTTGAAAACTCTGACGGACGATATCGTTTTGATCATGAGTGATGGGGCCCACTTTCATTTATCGGGGATAATAAACAAACAGAATTTTCGTTACTGGGCAGCCGCAAACCCGTAACAACTGCATCAGAAACCTCTGCATAGCGAGAAAATTAATTTTTGGTGTGGTGTATCTCGAACATGCATTATTGGGCCTTATTTCTTTCGTAAAAACGGATGAACAGTGATTGTTAACTCAGATTTCTACATTACCATGCTACGTGATTACTTCTTGCCAGAAGTCAGAAGGCGAAACATCGATCTCAACACAGTTTGGTTTCAACAAGATGGAGCGACTTGCTGTATATCAAGAGCAACTATGACTTTTTAGGCAGCATTTCCCAGTACGCCTGATTTAATTGGGTGGGGATGTGGAGTGGCCTCCTCGGTCATCGGACCTATCTCCTTGTGACTACTTTTTATGGGGATACCTAAAATTTCAGGTTTACATAAGTAAACCACGTACTCTTGAAGCGCTTTCTGAAAACAACACAGGAAATTCAAAGGATTCCGTGTGCCATGCTTGGAAGATGTATAGACAATTTCGACACCCGTCTACAAGAATGCGTGGACAAAAATGGACGCTATCTAACTGATGTACTTTTTTGCAGTTGATTATTTTTTTTTAATTTTGATGTAATTTTTCACAGTTGATTATTTCTTTTCATTTTTTTGCAAATGTCAACGTATCTGTAATTTATGAAAAAAAATTTCTAAATTGGTTTGAAAATAAATGTGTGACAGTCATTTCAAACATACCATACCTCCCTGGCGGACCCTGTATATTCAACGGACTTTACAACAGAAAGTGTTTTGAATTACATTCCAGATACTCTAAAATTGCTGTCCACTACAAATAGCGCTAGTCGCGCAGGTGCAACATAGTTTAAAATAAATATACCTTATTGACATGCTTCACACTCTCAAGTTTTCGTTATTCTACAATAAAGATATGCTAAGAACGTGCTAAACTACAGCACTATACCCTGTTTATGACACTCAGATTAATGTGACAAATCACTACATCGAGAGGAATTGGTTCAAATAACAATTCCTTCCCAAACTGATGTTCCAGGAACATTATCTATCTCACTTGATCCCACCATTAATATGGCAGCTGGTGACGTTACTTTTAAATTATCGCGTGCGTGTAATAATAGGAAAAGGTGTAGTATGTTATATCTATGAAACTAAATATTGATTGTTAATGAATTCTCTTTTTATTAAGAACAGATAGTGCGAACTAATTTTTTCTGAAATCGTCCGTTTTTGGTCAATTACACATTTTCGAGTAGGAAGACTGAATTTTCCGGACTAGTCGTGGAAAGCGAAGCTATCGAGGATTCAATTTTTGTTTTTAACATTAAACCTTGATTAATTGTTTCGCTTGCCTCAGTAACCAGAGTAGTGGTGAAGAACTCTACATCTTTATCTTTATTATTAAATTTGTATAATAATTGGCTATTTCAAGAAAAATAAATAAATAAACATTCAGGAGAATGTCTCAATTTAGCACGAGCCTTAAAATACTCGGCACAAGGTGACCCGTATTCCAATATTGCTCCTCGACAGTAACTCAACATTTTCCTGTCTGTTATTTAAACATCTATTTATTCGATATTTTATAAAGCTCTGTTTACCAATTAACCCTCGGACGGCCGAAACCGGGTCTCAAGTGACCCGGACTCTCATTTTGTATAAGTAATTTCACTATTTTTGTAAGTGCTTATGTATTTCTCGAAAACGTTATGAAGAAACTTTAGAATAAATTTGGTCAAGAAATGTCCTTGAATACTTCGGATAACCCGCTCCGGTCACTTCCGACCGGTTTTGGCATTACTCGTCCCTTTCTTTCTAGTCGTTCTGTGGGTGGGGAACCTGACCTTGCGCTGAACGGAGGAGACGCTCACTCGTTATAATTAGTTTCATATTTAGTTTTGTATTAGGAACAGTGTTTGAGAGTATAGCCTTATTGTCATTGGTAGAAAAAATATATCATATTTTATTGTGTATGTTTTACAAATCATTGGTCATTGATTGAAAGTAGCTTTTTTACTTGTGTATTGTGTAAGTATGTATAATTGTCTTGTTTTCTGGAACATAATGACTCTATAAGATTGTAGGTGAAAATAATGGATTCTAATAAAATTCTCCTTACGGATCAACAACTGTACGAAGAACTGATGCGCGACGATGACGAAGAGGATCTTTATTTGTTATCTGACGAGGACAGTGGTAGCGATACAGTGATGCACAATATGAAAATTGTAGTGACAAAAATGATGAAATAAGTGATTTAAAAGATACAATATAAGAAAATCGTGTGTCTACTAAAAACGAGGATATTGCTGGACGCTCTTGGATATACATAAGCCCTGCTACATCAAAAACAAAACAACATAATATTTTTACAAAAAAGAGAAATTTAACAAAAAAAAGTAAAGATATGAAGCATTTCAGAAGTACTGGGTTTATTTATTTGTAGCGATATTATTGATATTATAGTCAAGTTTACAAATCTGAAAGCTGGTGATTATTATCAGTCTAACGGTGAAGGTATAGGCGAATGGAAGGACGTAGACCAAGATACCATAAAAGCTTATATCGGCATTTTGTTACTGATAGGAAGATTTAGAGAACCTCGAGAAGATAAAACCTTTTTATGGAATAAAAATGAAGCCTTATGTCGACCTATATATTCAGCAGCAGTGTCCCGAAATAGTTTTAGAAGCATACTGAGATTCATTCGATTGGATGACATTTCCACCAGGGAAGATAGAGAAAAGTCTGACAAATTAGCTCCAGTACGAGAAATTGCAGATTTATTTGCATTCAATTGTAAAACTTCTAACCAACCTTCTGCCGCAGGAACTGTCGATGAACAACTAGTCACTTTACGCGGACGATGTTATTTCAAGGTTTATATACCTAGTAAACCCGGTAAATACGGAATAAAAGTGTGGGCACTCTGTGACGCAGAAAACTTCTATTGTTGTAATTACGATGTTTACTTGGGAAAGGTTGGAGACACTTCGGAAAAAAATCAGGGCCAAAGGGTTGTTTGACAGCTTACAGAACATTGGAAAAACTCTGGGAGGAACATAACTACCGATAACTTCTTCACAGATATTTCCCTAGCAGAAGAACTTTTGAAAGAGAATTGACTGTAGTTGGTACCATGAGAAAAAGTAAAAAGGATCTTCCACAATCACTGACTAACTTAACAGGTAGAAATATTTTTTCGTCCGAGTTTTTATTTACAAAGTCAGTCACTTTAGTTTCATATCTTCCCAAACCAAAGAAATGCGTTGTATTGCTATCTACAATACATAATGCGCATAGCATTTTGGGGGAAGATGAAAAGTATAAACCCGAAATAATCAAGTGGTATAATGCTACCAAAAGTGGTGTACATCCGTTAGATAAAATTGTGAGGGAATACTCATGTAGACGCTGTTTGGAACTGCAAAACTGCTATGGGCGAAAAAAAACTTGTCACTAAAGAAAAAGAGGAAATTGTTTATAGAAGCTTTAGGGAAAGAACTGGTTTCTAAAAATATAGAACGCCGAGCTCAACAAATTGAGAATGATGGAAGAGGCTTTCAAAATTCTGTGGTAAAGGCAATAGAGGTTAGCAGACGGCCCATTCAGAAAATATCCAAGGAAGCAGGTGTTAGTGTTGCTAATAAGCGAGAAGGTGTGCTTTCTGCACAGGTAATGCAAACAAGTATTCCAATAAGTGTGACAGTTGCAATAGATTTATGTGTCAAACTCATGGACAAGTAACTATTAAAGAAGAATGCAAACTATGTAAAACATAATTTTTTGTAACGCTTGTGAAAACATTTTTTCATTATATAAGACTTTTTTTTTAATTTTTATTACGAATTTATTTCTTGTTCTAAGGTCTATGAATACTTACAACTATGTTTATTTTGTCACATGCAAGCTTTTAATAACGAAATATGACTCGGGTCATTAGAGACCCATTTCAGTCTTTTGGGCAACTGAAATTATTTTGGCCGGGCGAGGGTTAATTATATTGCGGGTATTTTGAAAAACTTGGTGTGAAGCCTGTTAATTAATGAACCCTGCATACTGCTAGAGATTAAAAACTTTTGTTGGAAAGTTGTGTTATCCCATGCGCAATATTTTTTATTAGTATGGTTGTTTTGAAATATCTAGGCTGTCGTCTTTCCAGTATCCTACCTTTGTAAAATTCTTATTAAAGAGTTTACCGTATTGAATGACTAGACTAACTGTCTGGAGCACCTAGTTAATGTAATAAAAGTCAATGTTAGGCAACGTAACGTTTCCTGCATAAAGCACTTATCAAACTTCACAAGTTTAACAATTATCGTTTGAGGAGTCAGGCACAATTGTTAGTGCCTGCAATAAAGTATTTCGTAGAACACAATCCAAAAGGCGGTTACAGGCGTGCCGACAACCAGTCGCACTAATACCGTCACACTCATGGTAGAGTTTGTTAGCATTAGTGCGGGCACCGTAAAACGCGTCTCGTGGATTTAAGGGCTCGTCATCTTGACAGCCTAGATTCTGTATAAACGCTCTTAATTTATTGTTTTCAAGCATTAGTCTTTTAAAATCGCATTCACGGATCTCCACTAGATTATAACCGCGTTCGCGTAGAAACTGAGATCGCGCCATCGTGTTCTCGTTTCGGACAAACATGGATGTATTTACATTCAGTTTAGGATCAATATTGACCTGGTTGGGGAAACACTTCTCGCAACCGTGCCAATAGCACCCGAGAAACTCATAAACGGTAATTGATTCAGCACAGTAACCGTCGACATTAACACCTTCAGGTATTCTAAAGTCACAAGCTTTTCCAGCATGCTGTATGGTCACTTGCTCTGAATATTCCACCCAACGTAACCACTGTATTGCGACTTTTGACTGGTTGTCGGCACTCCTGTAACCGACTTTTGGAATGAGCCCGGTTGTGTTTTTTTGAAGAAAAGTCTGCGAAACACTTTATTGCAGGCACTAGCAATTGTACGTGACTCCTCAAACGGGTCGACTTTATTTTGGGTCCTGAAGGTCGACCAGAAACTAATGCAGCCTTTAACGAGGATCTTGACATCCATCAAGCAATATTTCACAATCTCTTCACTCATCTTAAAAACAAAATTACTTTGAGCCGCGTGCCAATCTAAAAGTTTTTGCCGATCTTTGTCCGACATCTGACCTGCACAATAATATTCTAACGGTGGCAAAGGATCCTCATAATTATGATTCTCGGATGTGTTAAAGAGAAATTGAAAGTATCTCTTGGATTCGGGAAAATCAAAAGTTTTCGGAAATGCCGAGAGTGGCGATGGAATGAAATTAAGCGAGTCAATAAACCTGATATCGTCGCATTGGATGGAAATTAGTTTTAGACCGCTGGATATGACTTCGGGTCTTCATCGGTTATTATTAGCTAGTATGCATCTAAGTACAAAACACCCATCGTACCACTTCGTGTTATGTGCAATACACTTATGTTTACCCTTTACCTCAATAGTTTTAAGGCACTTTGGACATCTACGTAATTTGTCACATAGTTCAGTGTCCTTGTGGTTTTTAAAACATTCCTGCCCGTAAAAAATCTCTTGCAGTCATTGCATACTATCTTCGGATTTTGAATGGAACATGGAGGTTTCTGATGGCAACCAGGACACTGATACGTCCATTTCACATGATCTGTTTTGTCATTATAACGCTTTCTACACAGCTCGCAGTAATAACTGCAGGTAAATACTGAAGTGAGACTGGTAATTACGTTATAGTGCTCGTCTTTTAGTAAAAAATATAAAACTACTCGACCTGATTTCCTTAGGACCCCCAAAGTAAATCGAATCACCTATTCACGAGTTATAAACTACAATGGTATATGAAATTAAATGATTTTGAAATTATTGAATATGCTCGTAACTACCATCCTGACTAAGGTCTATACCGATGTTTTGGCAAAGTTGCATAGCTCGCTCTTGAAGTAAGGGGTAACCTATTTTTATGTTATGACGCATTGCATCATTACTTCTAAATGCTACTGCTAAGACTAGGGCGCGAGCTAAACAATTGTTTTCGTTGAATTTTGACGGTACAACAATGATACCCTGTTTTTTAGCCTTACAAAACTCTGCAAATTTTAGCCCTGTCAAGTTTTTGCGTCCATATCCAACAAGTACCGACACTCTATCCACATTTAAAACTAACAAGTCACTCGAGAAAAAGCTAGCATTGCTCTGCATTACCTTTTCTAATAGTGGCATTATCCCTCTCACCGACAACTCTTCTAAATGATACGCCAATTGGTTTGTCTGAGTAATGGATTCCTTAACGTGATACCGACACGATCGGACGGAGCCGCATCCTTCACAATGTATGCATACAGTTCCTCGAATGCACTCTCTAAAAATATGTGTTAGATAAATAACATTTAGGAAGCAATATGTTTTTATTTCCAGCCATGTTAATGGATTATTCTTGCATGTCTCGTCATTAAAGGTAAATCTCAGCGATTTACATGTGGTGTTGAATTAGTTTATGAATTTAGTGTTTGATTCGCTAATTATATTTATATGATTCATTTGGGGTGAGGATGATCCGGCCTCTTGTTACTGTGTTGAGAGGCCTGAACCCGCTTGGCCTTGCCCCTGTAATGTACTCATTCACTAAACGAAACAATAGAAATTAAAAGGACATACCGTTATCATATTCAAATCCCCACTGCTGCTGTTGAAGTCCCCAACACCTCCTCCATGTTTACTTGAGCTGAGCTTTAAAAAATAATTACATCTTAAAAATAAAAACAAGTATATACTTACATTCCACCAGTTCGTCGCACGCCCTCCACAAAATCATCGTACTCTTTCAGCGAATCAATATTATTCTTTCAAACACTATCTTATAATTAATGGTATTGTATGCCTTTATCAGCAGCTCGTCGGTTAATAAGCCGTCACGAAACAACCCCATAATCTGGTTAGCTGTTAAAGAATCCACAACGATAATCACGTAAAGCCTTCAGAACAGAACTAAATTAACTAAACTTAAATGTACGTATTTATAGTATTTTTGCCAAGGTCAAATTAAGTCATTGAAAATTCCCAAGGTTAACTCCAAGGTCACCCGCTTCGATCAATAATACGGTTAATCAGATTCATTTGAAAACGCTCAAGGTCAACTCCTAGGTCATCTGCCACTTCTATCAATAACACGGTTTAATCATTTTCATTCATATTTAATTTTAGTCTTATGTGACCTATAATAATTTTAATAATAATTATGCAGCCTCTTTATAATAAAACCCATCACGAAAATCACATTGTAAAATAGAATCAGTTATCTATGCCTGAATAACGTTTAAACTCAGATAGGCATGAAATAAAATACATGTTAGCTTTAAAAAATCCAAAGCCACCATCACTTCTATAAGATAATGCAGTTTAGCTATTTTCATTTATGTTTAATTATTTTTAACCTTACCACGCATTATATTAATAGATATAAAATACATGTCAACTTAAAAAATTCAAGGGCGACCACTTCTATAAAATATCAATAAGCTAGATACATGTTAACTTAAAAAAATTCCAAGGGCGACCGCTTATATAAAATATCAATAACCTTGATACATGTTAACTTAAAAAAATTTCAAAGCCGACCGCTTCTATAAAATGTCAATAATACAAGGTCATCTCAAAATATCACACCTTACAATGCATGAAGCATCCGTTTTTATGTTGAAGGTTACTTTATTTACAATCTCAAGGTCATTATTCAAATATTGAAAAAAATGAGCTAATGCTTAAATTCAGCCTTAAAGATTGCATAGAACATAATCGTTTAAGGTCTAGGTTCTTATATCCTTGATAAAATCAAAACTGCCCCTAATAAAAATTAATAACAGATTAAACAACATCTTTTTATCATGAAAAACACTTGCCATTACCTTATCTATTAATTCTTCTTTATTAGAATACAATTTTTATGACAGTGGCGAAGTCCTTGAACAAGTTCTCGTCTTACAAGGCTAAGACACTTATTAGAATACAAACCCCCAGCGCAAGACCAACTCCGAGGTGAACCCCTAGACCAGACCCAAGTCCAACCCCGGGACCAACACCAAGACCGAACCCCAAGCTCAATCTCAAAGCTTAATACGCTCCTCCCCTCACGTGGGCGAGTACAAAAAAAAAGGCAGACAAAAAAATGGCGGACAAAAAATGGTCTACAAAAAATGGCGACAAAAAAATGGATGACAAAAACGGCCGACAAAAAAGATATGTCCTTCACGTGGGCGGCCTTGCCTATTCCCAAGAGCTAAAAGTGAAAGTGGTGCCCGTGTACTACTAATATATTATATAGGTACACAAACTGTCGGTAATGTTAAAGCTACAACATTCAAACTGAAGCAGCTATAAAAAAGTAGCTTTTTATGAATACACTTTAATATTGGTAACAAGGGTAGAGTTAGATTTGAGATTATTGATATAACTTTAACAGAACAAAAGGACGTACTGTGGTACGTATTAACATTTAAAACATTTACTTTCCTTTGAATTGTTAACTAAGCACATAAATAGTGAGTTGACCTTTCCCTAACTACAATTATTCCACCTCTATAAATTATGAAGTGTAAATACGCATCTGTCCTCTTCACACTGTTAAAAAAATACAAAAGCACAAAGAACAGAACATCTTTGTTTTCACATATTTTTTCGGAATTTCTCCGAATTCACTTCTTTTGTATTTCATTACATGCTTTGCAATTCATAAAGCTGCTACTTGGTAAGAACAAAATGTTTCATAAAACCTGTAACAATATTCTTGTGTTTATATTACTATTGTGTCTCGTATTGCCTTTAACACAATTTTTAATGCTTTGTATTCATCTGCATTGCATTAAATTCGTACACTCGGCAAAAGCAAATAAACACAAGTATAGCAGAGCGTATATTTTCAAATCAAATGTTTTCCTTATTTTCTTTCTCAGAAGCTTTTTTTTCGCGTCAAGTCGATTATAAAAAGCAGACTGTACCAATTAGTAAATGGAACTGTAAACTGAGATAATGTAAAATAATGGATAATATAAAGCCTGTCCGCTAATATAAATAGATGAGATTTAAATTATCTGAACATTTTTTGCACGGTAATTGTTTGGATGACGCCCCACGCATTTAATAACCGCTTATGAAAATTAATTGAAAGCTGACAAAACTCGAGAAAACTACATTTATTACCCGCTTTCACTTAAAGATTTGTAGTATCTATTTCTATACAAAATATATCTAGACTATAATATTAATAGATACATAAATTGTTTTACAAATTTAATTAATTTACGTATACAACAGTACAGAATAATGAGCTTGAAACGAATAGAAATTTAATTTCATTAAATAATTACTTACCATAATCAATTTGTATTTTTTGTCACAGTAATACTTTTCTTTTGCTAATGAACTCAAGAAAATGACAATGCCGAAGATAACGTTCTCAGATTTATTAATTGGTTAAGTGCATTAGAAAGTTTGCACAATGGGCAGAGAGAATCAGTTCCATTACTTGGGTTTTAGGCAGTTAGCACGTTAAGTAAACTTTGGCTTAATTTTCAGACTTATAATGTAAATCATTAAAGTTTGAAATTATAATAATTATAAACTTTATATTAAATTTATACAGTTCTGTACACGATACAAAGTGTAACATCTTAATAGTGATAAATTATTTTATAAAAATATAATATTTATTAAATTAGTAAACTATATTCATGTGTAAAGATATATCTTCTAACATAAATTTAAATATGTAGGAAGATACACCATTGGTAGGGGTAGAAAATAATTGTAAATACAAATTTTTATAAATATAACGTAAATCGTATAGTAAAGTTGCAATTTAGCAATCAAAACTATGAAATCAATTTTTAAGCGAAGTATAAATTAATGTTTATGTTAAAATTAAAATTAACTCATTTTAGTTTGAAAGGCCAAATATAGAGGCGCCACTTATGGATAAAATTTATTGTAAAATTAGCGATGCCGTACGACATCGTCTGGTGCCCTTATAAACTGCCGTTCCTGTCTCAACACCAATTCACAAATCTGCTTAGTTGGCATTGTTTACGTTAACTGAAAGGTTATTCCAACACGTGTTTATTTTAGTTGTGTTTATAATTCCATGTGTAACGGTCATAATTACATTTCGAATGTGGACGATTTTGTCGACGTCGATCAGCCGAGAAATCTATTAGCGTAAGTACTCATAAACATTATTTAAAAATATAATATTTGGTATTTTGTAATAGGTATATGTAGCTTTATATAAATAATATTTTGAACCAACAAAGTGCTTTTGTTTTTCTCAAGAAAGCACATTTATCTAGAGTGTGCTAAACGTCACCACTAGGACGTAATGGTTGGGTGGGTGGATATGTCTGTTTACTTATCATTAATAGCTCTTTTTTAGTTCCGGCCAGGGTTTTCTTTGCAAGACGCAATGGACACACTTACTGCTCTTTCAACGGATATTATTGTAAATATATTCATTGAACCACCAGACTGATGAAGAGTAAGGAAGGAAAGATGACATTTGTTGCATGCGTCACTTGTCAGGAAAGCCGCTATTAGCTCCAGCTGAAATAATAATTAGCAGCCAAAGACCTTGGGAAGACGAGGATTTGGATGCAACTTTTATATCACCAGCGCAACAAATCGAACCATCAATATCCGCATAATCTCATTTACCACTACCTAATACAGAGAGAATCGATAACAATGAATGGGAGAAGAAAATGTTAGATTTAAAAAGTCAGGGCAAATGTGTTGACCATTGAATGGCAGGAGATTTTCTCCATGAAGAAGATAGACCAAATGGTAAATATGAATAAATTCCGACAGGTTTGATTATTCAAGGTTTAGTGATTCTCCAGTAAATGTTTTTGAAAATTTTTTTGATAATACTGTATGGGAACTTTGTAACAAACTTCGAACGTGTTGTTAATAATTCATCTTTATGTAGGCAACTTAACGTTTGTTTCGTGCAGCGTGTGTTGCATACCTAGCTGCATAAAAACATGCATTTAATTATTTAAATTCAAACTCCTACGCATTTCGTTTGCACATTCAGTTTCAGACATGTTCATGCGCCAAGACCTTTTGAGAGCGTCGTTTTTGTGCGACACTGAAAGGTAGAGAGCATCCATTTTTGCTGTGTTAAAATTTTTTATTAAAAGTATTATACATTTTATAGTGAGTTTATTTAAAGTTATTTTACAATATTTGAGACGTTTGCATTTTAGGCACTTTTTTTACTTTCACGTTTACTTTTTATTTTTTACTTTAACTTCACCTACGCAGTGAAATTCTAAAACACTTGAATCCTGCAAATCCATTCATTTATAAGCATACAAATCCAGATCTAATAATTAATTTAGTTGTATATGTTACAGTAATCATAGTACTGCTGAAACACTAAAATCCTGCGTGTAAGAAATTAAGGGCAAACTCATTAATAGATGAATGTGAAAATTGAGCTTCGCTTGATGAAGTAATAACCATTAAAATCGTCTATCAAAGAAAGTGAGGGCTAGTCCGCTGTCTCTAGCTCTAGTTACACTGTCTTATATTAAGCTAGCATTCATTATACGGTTATAGCTAAAACTTATTTTAAGGGTAATACCATTTTACATTCAATGTTCACGCGATTAACATGGTACGTATATCACAAGATTCTTGTATGTTCTCCTTTTTAGGCTTATATATGTCACGAGACGTAGAGAGTACATACTATAAAGTCAGCATATATTTAGATCTAACAAGTTCATGTGTGAAACGAATCTTTATTAGTATCAAAAGGAACACCAGAAGTAATTTTTTATTTAGAATAATGTGCAATAAAGATAAAGTTCTTAGTAATGGGGAAGTAAAAACCATAGCAAATGATGGTTGGAACGAGGATATCAAAATGGAAGGTGTTCATAGGAACCATACTCTACAGCATTGCGCCAGAGGTGATAGTGTTCATTATAAACCCAAATTGTACTTTAAGGATTTTTATTAGAAACGTTTCCAAAATAGAATTATCCACAAAAAGGTCTCTATACTTTTTGATACAAAGTTTACTTTTATAAAATAAACCTTTCCAGAATTGAATAATCTTTAGAAAAGGAAAAACACAGAATTTAACTCTTGACTTTTTGCACAAGGTTCATAGTTTTCGAAATACTAACATAAAGTACTTTGTACAAAGCCCATTTATTTAATCCTACTTTAACCAAAGTTGGATAGAACCGAGATATTTCAGCAATATTTCTAAGTATAGATGCGCATTAAATTCTAATTCATAAGCTACGTTCAAGAAGCATACACTTATTTATGTATTTCGCACATCAGAAAGTAAAAAATGTACTTATTAACGCATTATTATTAATTTATATTTCATTTGCTCTATTACTTCGATTACAACCAACTGTTGTTTTATTGAATAGAATTTTAATAACTAACAAATGGTACTAAAAATTAGAAAATGTACGTTTTTTTCTTTTGAATATTTCTACCCATTTTACGTCAAATAAATTTTTAAATGCTAAATAAAATAACCCATATCGTAACCGATTGCTGTGTATAAACAAATACATACAGTCTCGTAAAAAAAACGGTCACATATTTAGTCTATAAGAGTTTGATGCTTTCTTAGTTATATTTTATTTTATTTTTATGTTATTGTCACCATTCCATAAACTTATATTCCCTTCGTTGACAAGAAAACCACATTTTTCTGAATTCTGATTTATTTGTGCCTAGAACATTCCATTTCTCTATTGCATACTCTAGAACTCTTATTCAATAGGAAATGCGCGAATCTTCTATTTGTAAATCATTGGTCGACCGTAATACGTTTTCTAAGTATCTAAATAGTTTCGTTATGTAATACTGGACACTCCTAATAAAGTATGACTTTTCATTTAAGGTAGTAACAAATATAACTCGCTTGAGACAGGAACCGGAAGTTGGCACAAATCCTATTGTTTGAAATAGAAAAGCTTATCTTTTAATCTTTAAAGTGATTGTTATATTTTAACACAACTTCAGTATGGTCTTTGCATACCCTACTTAGCGGTTTTTAAGCTAATTTTTTTGGAAAAATGTGCTTCATATTAAACTTAATACCTTACTCAAACAGAAGAACAAGATTGTCAGAACAGGGGGTGTTAAGTTTATTCTGGGCTACCCCAGGGGTCAGTGATAGGTCCCGTAATTTTAATCCAGTAACTAACAACATACCAATTGTGCTAAACTAAAACTATTTAGTTATAAGGGTAGCCAGTAAAGAATATTGTACTGTAGAATTTGAGGAAAGTAACTTTGCGCCCTGCTTTAAAACTGTTATATGAGTCATTTGCTGGATCTTCTTGAGAATACGCATTTTGTATGAAATCTTGGCTTTGTTCGTTTGTGTGCTTTACTTTAGAGCCCGAAAGTAAAAAGTGCTACTGCTCGCTTGTACTAAAAATGATTATTATTTATACCCTCAAAGAAACAATTGCTAAGAAAAAAATTTGATAAGCAGTAGTGTTCTGTATGTGACAATTTAAAGTTTTTTTTGGTGTAACACCTTGTATATTTTTAATATTTGAGAGGTTATATGTGAATAGGGCCCATACAGTAATTTCCAGGGGGGACAATTTGGGGAATATCATTAGCTGTTTGGAAAAGAAAACAAAACTAGTTCTACAAAATCAAACTTTTTAATTTTTAAACAAAACAAATAATTTTAATTTCATAAGGTATATTTTTCTTTTGAAAAAGAACAATAATTGTTGATAACCTGCATTGTATGGAGAAAACAAATGTAAAAAAAAAAACTGACCAAGTGACACTACTATATTTCAATTGCTTCAGCAACAGCGGGATAATATCGGTAATGGTGCAATATATCAATCATGGCGATATTTTCCAAGTTATTAACTTGAGTTTGATTTCTCCAAAGCTACAACCACTTTGATGACCCTTCTTTTAAATTGTCAATAGTGTACAGCTTATTAATACCATCTATAGACTGTAAATTATGCTTCAGATTATAACATACAAGAATTCATTTGTGCATAACTCTGTTAATTGCTATACAATTGTCTATTTTAACTTCTTGTCGATATGTACTAAACGCACAATTCGTACACTCAGTGTTGAAAAACATTGCAGTAATTTTCATGTTTTCAGTTGTGTAATTTAACAAAAATCCGGTTAATGTTAATAATTTTTACTAAAAGTAAATAGGTATGACATCTGTCGGCATCTAGCCAAACTCTGTACTATGCAATGGTTGTAAACACAAATACTTTAGGTTAGTTTACGAAATTCTCGTAAGAGCGTGATGTTTAATGTATCAAATAGGCAATGGGAAAATCGATTATTGAATATAGGTCTAATAGATCACAAATTCGATTTTGATAAAATTTTTCACTTTCTTCTCCGCCATATTGGAGACGCTACGAAAATTCTGTGATTTCTGTTACACTTTCTCCAATAAACGAAATTGTTTCGGATACTAGTAAAAAATTTCAAAACAATAAGAATTTCTACCAAATTTTCTATTCCTATTGATCGCAAGCTTCGCGGATTTTAAACAAAATTTAATCGTGTGCAATAAGGGGTAAGAATTACAGTTTTTCTCATTTGGTACTAATTTAAAATCTTCCTTCTTAGGGAACGGAACCCATACAATCTACAAGTATAAAGCTTTAGATTCGAACCTAGCAGGCTCGTTTTCAAATTTATCGCACGCCTCACAACTTAGTGGTAAGCTCGTAAACCTCTCTTACCTTAGTGCTCAGCTACCCTTCCTTTTTTTAGCGATTATTAATCGATTTGGGGAGTTAGAAGGAAAAATTATTCTTCTTACGAACCTACTATTCTTTATATGTAACATTACGGTAACTTAAATGGGAAGTTGGATTGGCTACTCTAGAACAAACCATTGGACATATCATACCGGGATGCTCACTTTGACTAAATGGTATCTACAAATATGATCAATAACCTCTAGTTAACAGCTGTTGCTATGGTTGACTTAATATTGTACTACCTTCTTAAGCCTATACTCTGCAATCAAGGGAGTTTCATTATCTTATTGAGGTAATACTTACAGCCCTACTTATTAATTGGTTTCCGTATTGGGCTTCACACTACCATTTATTTTTAATGTAAATGCTAGCTGCGCAACAGACGAGTTTCATTAGTTAAGTATGCGCGTCACGAGAATTTAGGAAAATGGAAGTGGCTACATTGTATCATTGACGTTAAATTACATTCTCATAAAAGATTTTTTTTTAATCAAAATGAGGGTGTGAGGAAGATTTAGTGACTCAATTATCTATTTCTGACTCCTTTTGTTTCTAAATAGTTGGTTAATGAATTTGTTTTCTCACAAATACATAACATGGACCAACCGAATCGCTCCTCTTTTCTTTGTTGTCACCGCTTTAAATGGGCGGTTAATTAATTAAATAATAATGTGTTTTATGTAAACTTCAATAAGAATTACTTATCTATATGATAATTTCAGGAAATAATTATACTATTTGTGTAAGCTGTAGCAAGTGTTATTCACTATTCTGTGTTTAATTTTTTTTTTTATGTTATCTAAAACGCTTGTGGTAACGAGAATGTATGTTTTATTTCAGTGCATACAATGAAAGGTCTTTCATTAAGAAAAGGAGACGTTTCCAGTTAATTATTTAAAATTTACTCTAGAATTAATTGGTTTTGGGTTGCAACATAGGTTTTTATTTATTTGGTATATGGGTCAAACTTGGGGTTATTTTGAATCGTAATATTATTTCGGCTTTTAGTAGCACTGATAAAATTGAAATGTTAATCTATTTTTTTTGTTTTGTGAGAATAAGTTCGACACAGTTTTGAAAAAGTAATCAAAGTTTACTATTAAATTTACATTTACTACACTACTGTAGTTGTTTTGTTTGGTGTTCTTTTTCTCTTCGGAATAACGGTGCCGGTTGCCGTTGGGGGCGATTCCTGGCGCCCAAAATTACTTTAAACTTTTATAGCTTAAATAGCTACGGTTGAGTAGTGAACTCTCTCTGTCTCGATCCTTCAATAATAGACACACCCACGCATCCAGTGCCTCCGGCGAACTGAGCCCCGGCATTCCTTAATTTGTTACTTCTGCCTTATTGGCACGTAACTAGATAATTTTAACAATTTCTGTGGATGGAGATTATACAACAACATTCCAGGATTATTCTGATCTGAAAATATTTCACTAAGAGAATGTATCAAAGAATCTAAATATGGGACAAATAATGCTACTCTAAAATAATCTTCTACAGAGGCAACCGAATAATTTGCACGGTGAGTTTGCTATTTTGCTAATCGTGGCATCTCTATATCAGTACTAAGCAGTTTCGCATTATTCTTACCTTCAGCAAAAATGACATGAAAAGGAATATACGCTTCTGTTCTCTGCTTTTTAATCATATCCAAAAGCGTATGTATTTTTATGTATTTTTAACAAATAACATATCTACTGCTTTACTCTGTAAAATATTAACAACTGGTTCTAGGATAGATGAATATTTCGCCATTAATTGTAAAGCAATAATAAAAGTAGACTCCGAAGTACCGCTTGAAAGCTGATGCGCTTTTAACCTAGCCGAACTATTAAACCTTCTATCGTCTTATATTGCATCTAAAATATTTTTCAATAAAGTTCTAAGCGAATATCCTTATAGTTTTATATTTTGCTGACGAACGAGTTTCTGAAAGCAAAGGCATGCTTGGTGCCAATCGTATTCTTAAAGTGCTATCGCGAAAGAATTTGTTATTAAATTTTTTGTGAATCGCTTAAGTTACTAATTGTACTAAAATTAATAAAATCGCAAATATCAAAAAGAGAGGAAGAACCTTGTTTATTTGACGAAATTTCGAAACCATTATTCAATGTATCTTTTGGTTCTGTATCATTTGGTGTTGGTGTAGTATCATTCCCTTTCTCGCTATTGCTTTTTTTCTCAATCATACTTTGAAGATGTGATTTGTTTGATGCAAGCTCAACAGTGAATTCAGAGTCATTAGGCCTTTTAAAAAACTTTCTGATATCCCCATTATTTCACCCAAAAAATAATTTCACCCTTGAAATGTTTAAAAAATAGTCGTTAAGTTGTTGAAACAAATTCGGACTTTGTAGGCGTCTTACAATTGAATGACGTGATATAATAAATCTAGCAAGTTCTAGATGTACCTATATCAATTTTGCATAAAACAAAAAAAGAATAATCCTAATGACAACAAAAAGGTAGAAAGATCGTTCCAGTTTATAATAGCAAAAGCTAAAACAATGGCAGTTTCTCAATACACTTATACCCGGGAAAGCTTCCTTTTCTAGATATTATATATTGGAAATTTAGCATCCAATATGAGCAAATGATCCTTTATGATATAAAGCTTACAGTCATAAATCACGAAAACCAGTAGGTGTGCCCTCAGAAATTTTCGAAAAAATCAGTTACGCCACTGACTTTTTGTAAATACAATAATGTGATGCAATGCCACATTCTTTTAGAACAAAAAAGTATTCATTCATTTGTTATCATACGGCGCATCGTTTTGGGGATATTTGCGATTGCGGTTTTGTTTTAGGTGATGCCACTAAACAGTAACCAATTAACTATATTAAGAATAATATTATGGATATCTACAGATTATAATCAAATAGATTTTAATGACATCAATAACTGCAATTGGCAAAAATAACACAAAAAAAACCTACTATACTTTTTACCAAAAGTTCAACATCCTGTATCCAGAAAAGGAGCACAATAAAATTACTATGTAATGAATAATTTCCCTAATCTTTTTGTAGCATAACTTTAATTAGAGTACGTTTTCTTCGGTATTCTTTCATAAAATAGATTTATGCAAATATTTCAAAATACCTACAGTTAACAATCAAGAAGCAGTAAAAAACACTTATACAATTTTTACAAATTAAAACGGATTAAGCAACGATTCAACGTCACGTTTAAATAATCTGCGGTTCTGTCTTGTTCTGTCAAATGTGCAAGCAAGTTTTATTTAAAACTTTTGTTAGGCTGTAGTACCCTGACAAATGCATATATGACTCATGTACGGCTAATCCGATTTTAACAAACTTGGGCGCGTTGAAATGAGCTATTCTTGGGCTACAAATGTTATAATATTTGAAGTTTTGTTAGTTTCACATGTCGTCTCTAGAGGGCTTTGTTCGACATTCCGACAGAAACGGTTAATTTTCGCAAAAAAATTAAATGCATTGATATGACGTTTTTTCATGAACAAGTAGCTAAATAATGCCTAAACAAGCTCACGAAAACCGCATCTCGATATCTTGTTCCTAACCTAACATATTGCCCAAAGAAAACTTTATACGAAAATCCCTTACAATTTTTATTTTTTTTTAACTATATTTTTCTGGAATTGTTTCTATTATGTAAGTTGTGGCCCTAAAAAGGACCGATTTAAAGGAGGAAGGTTTTCAATGGCCCCGTAAATGCTTGAAATGCTGACTATTACGCTCTATGCATTGCTGAAGCCTCTCATAACTAGACAAAACTGCAGCTTCAATTTCGGCTCTCGGTATGTTACGTATTGCGTTACGAATCCGGTTTTTTATATCTTCTCTAGTAGTAAGTTGAGGCCGAGACATGATGTCCTTTAAATGAAAATCGAGGCAAGTTAAGTCTGACGATCGCGGTGGCCATGGAAACAGACTTCCTCTTCTAATCCACCGCTGAATTAATATGCTCTCGTACACTAATAGCAAAATGTGCTGGGCAACCATCCTACTGCAAAAACAATTTTTGCCTTGTTTCCAGAGGCACATCTTCGAACAACAACGGTAATTGATTGGCCAAAAAGTCAAGAAATACATTTCCATTTAGGGTTTGCTCGAAAAAATATGGCCCAATAATTCTGCCTTCCAGTATGCCACACCATACATTTAATTTCCAACCTCCTTGGCGCTGAACTTCACGCCAATGGGGATTGTCTGCAGGCCAATAATGCATATTGTGCAGTTTGACTCTCCCGTCACTACTGAAGGTGGCTTCATCGGTCCAAAGAATTTGAAATAAAAATTCTCTATTTTCGCGTATCATGCCTAACATCCAATGACAATAGTTTAACCTTCGATCAAAATCTTCCCTTTCAAGGACTGATGCAAAACGACGTGATATGGGTGCATTCTTAAAGTAATTAAAAAAAGTGTAAACGAATACCTATATATTTTGATGGCCATTAGAACTTACCTATGGTCCTTCAAAATATTTTGAACCGTTGTCCGTGATACGCCCAACTCAGTGGATAATGCTCTTGTGCCAACATGAGGATTTCCTTTAATATAGCCCAGTACACGGTTAATATTTTCTTGTGTTCTTCCAATTCTTTGCCGTTGAAACGTAGGCCAAAAACTACCATTGACTCGTAGCTCGCCACTAATCGGGGAAAAACTCTTACATAGCAAGGACGCCGATTTGGATATCGAGCCGCGTAAACTCTTTTAGCTACTGCGGCATTCTGAAGACATTCAAAATAAACCGCAAGCATATCAACAGCTTCATTATTCGTAAAACGCATTTTGAAAGCACAAAAATTGCTCAAAGTAACGCGAAAGTATTGACAACTATTGACAATTTGAGGATTATGTATGTTTTGTTTAGGTATCCGTTTCCATTGCCTACTTCTATTAATTGTATTTTTCGTATATATCTACAGTGAATATGCATTTAAACTAACAAAAAATAGGCCTCTCGTATAACTTTTAACATTGCTTACTTGCCCGTAGTAATTTAAAGAAGGATGATTTTATAAATGGTGTATAAATTTACAAACATTTAAAATCGTAATTTCTTGGTAACCTATTCAGAGCTAAAATTGAAGCTACAGTCTACTCATAAGAGCCCTCAGCAATGCACAGAGTGATGGTCAGCATTTCGAGCATTTACGGGGGCATTAAAAACCTTCCTCCTTTAAATCGGTCCTTTTTAGGGCCACAACTTACATAATGGAAACAATTTCAGAAAAATATAGTTAAAAAAAAATAAAAATTTAAGGGATTTTCGTATAAAGTTTTCTTTGGCCGATATTTTAGGTTAGGAACAAGAGATCGAGATGCGGTTTTCGCGAGCTTGTTTAGGCATCTCAAGTATGAGTGGATTGAACAATTAGTTTTATTTAAATTAAAAGTTTCGTTATTTAAGAAATTATTACTGCTTAGAGTCCGAGTCCGGGGGGGCGGGGGGTCAACTTCCCATCTTGATCCTCCTTACTATGGGCGCCCTTGTGCGCGAATGATGTAAGATTACTGAAATTTAGATGCGGTGTTGTCAAGTTGTTCAAAAATCACTAATAACATTAGATTAACAATTATGATTAAAATACATTTTTTAAGAACGACTGAGAAACAAACACGTGGTGTAATATTATGTTAATGCACACAGATTAGATAAATAGGTGCTAAATTCCCTAATCGATAATTTGCAAACGTCATAATTTACTTAATTGAAAAAAAGTGGCTTTCCTTTTTTACTCGAGACGTTTGAAAATCGGTGGATTGGAAGAAGAGACAATATTAAACAGTCAAAATAATCTACGGATCTTTCTTTTTCTATGGGACCATGTTAAAAGTAATATGTAAATTGATAGGCTTAGAAAATCTTAAAAATTAAATATGTGGGTTTATTTAAGTTTTAAAAATATGATATAATTTCATTAAACTAAGTGGCATTTGCACAATTTTATGGAACATTCTTTTTTAAAGCACTAGTTGATGAGGTTAAATACACTTTTTCCTCACTTTTGCATAACAATAATTTCTTGAATAACTTAACAAATCTGCCGTACCCAAATTAAAAAAAACCTGGTGCATAAACCAGTATAATTAAAATATGTCATTTACTGTGTTGAAAAGCTTCTTTATGAAACATTATTTTTTATAAACACGACAGCTCATTTATATAAATGCTTCCAATATGAAGCTCGATCGTTAAGTTCCTACATATCAGGTCGAGGTACTTGCCAATCGTATGTCGTAATATAATATTATGTCATAAGTGTACATAATACAACAATTAGATTAATTGCAACACTTTGGCAAGGCAAAGGTTTCTACATTGTCTATTTGTTACATTACAACTAAATATTCTGAAGTTAAATTCACAAATGCAAATAAATGAAAATATACTAATTAATTACCTTCTATCATTTGCCGAATATTAATCTCTATCGAACAGTGCATCTAAAAATATGTGACATTTGAAACAATAGCTTTTTACATTTAAGTGTGGTTAACTAAATACATGTGTTACTATAATCATTTTTAATGTTCTCTTTTTATCCTCAGGTACTCAATCATTTGCAACCAAAAAAGGCCTCCGAACTATTGTTGATATGCTTCATACATCTGCTATACCTATCATTAACTGCAGATCAAAGAAGCTAAAAAATTTTGAACCAATTGGTACTCGTTCTCACAACACAAAAGTTTCTTTTAATTAGTTTTCCTGATGGTCACTAACTCACTTATGATTTACTTACTGATTGCTTATGTTTGCGTTTTGTTTCATTCCTGTGTGACTTTAGGTCTGAGCAGGTTCTTTGTAGCGTCTGTTTGGTCCATGCAGTTTGGCTTGCATTTTGATAAGCTTTACGTTGTATAGTGCATAGATACAGATATACAAATTTTTCAATGAAGATCGCTGAGCCAAGCATACTCCAGGAGCAGTTATGTAAGGAACGTCGCATGAAAAGAGCAAGGTTGAACTTGAGGTAATCCGGAGTAGAACTTTGAGAGTGGGCTGAGTCTATTTTGATTCGTGCAAATAGAAAAGTAGGTGCTTTGTAAGCTCATGGAGGGGAGATATTTAAAGCTTGTATTTTGTGAATTACGGAAACCTGTGGAATTATATCAAAAGCTCACTGTATACCTAGAAAAACGCTGAGGTCAAAACCATAGTGGTTGAATGCTTGCCAATTTCTTTGAGAATTGGGTTTTGCTAGATACTGTTTCGTTCGAATTCGAACTGGTTGTAGTAGGTTATTGAATTGCAGGAAGTCTTTCGTCTTTCAGCAAGGGTTTGCTCAAATCGTTTCTCTAGGTAGCTTAGGAGGTAGACAGGTCTGTACGATCCAGATTTTGACTGATCGAAGTTGCTTTTGAGCTCATAAGACGGTCATGGTGGATTTCCAAGCCGTTTGGAAATAGGAAATGGTGAAGCACCTGTAAATAGTAGTTAACAATCGGACGGCTGACAGAGGTGTGTGACTTAGTGTCAGTCTGATACGCAGAGGTGCGAAGATTTTACCTATAGAGGATAGGAGTGGTTGAAGTGTGAAACTGGTCGAGGGTTAATTTGAAGAAGTAAATACAGACTGGTGTTGAGGCTTCGTGTTACGTTTGGTGAGTACGTTGAAAGTGGGGTAAAATTTTTTCCCATCTTTATAGTTGGGTTTGGTAGTACATTGAGCCCGTTGCTGTTCTGTGTGTTTTTCCGTTTCACGCATAATTAGGACAATTCGATTATATTCTGTTTTGTGGGTAAGATACTTGATCTCATAAATTTGCGCTATACCCCTTTGATCAAAGATATCCGGGAGCTATCTGTCGCTTTTGGGGAGTCGGAACTTTTTTTGTAATACCGCAAGATAAATCAGTGATGGTACTTTTGACATCGTGGGCAGACGGAAGTCGTACGGAGGACGGTTATTGGAGGTGAATTTACTACATAAAATCAAACTGGCGTATTGTAAATATTTCCTTGTGCTTTCTGTTTGAGAATAAGGTCATGTGAGGCCAAGAGATGTTTTTATTGAAACAAAAAGTAGTATGAAGTCATGGTGCCTCCAAAGTGACATTTGTTGAATAAGTGAGTCGCTGTTTATAGTGTGCAAAGGTACCTTAGAAATGTACTCCTTAAATTGAACATTAGCATTCTGATGATATTTTGGAAAAGGCGAGTACAAGTAGTATCCGTACATGATTCTAGAAATTACATATCGCTTGCATTAATTTTGTTTAAGAGGATTTCATTAGTCCTGATCCAGCAAGCCATTGGAAAGTGCGGAAACAGAAAAGGAGTAGAAGGAAAGTTTTCTTTAATAATGGGAGTAGTTCCTTTTGATCTGTTGAGGGAGTTAACTTGGAACAATTTCGTGAGTAGCAAAGTCGGGTTGGATTTTGTAATGAATAGTACTTATTTGTGGGTATCAGAATTCTGATGAGAGAACGCTTCCCGAGGGATGTTCCGTGTAATAACTATCCCTATTTTGAGGTCCTGAATAAGGATCAGAAGTAGATTCCGATAGCATTTCAAACAAGGTGGTCGACGATTCAGGTGTTTCCTGCACATATTGATTGCGTCAGTATTTAATATATAATTATTTAATTATTTTACAGCTCTCGAACACAACTGCTCAGATCAAAATTTGCCCAGAAGGAGTGATATAAACGTTACCTTTGGCAAAATAATGTAAAGGAGTGTCTGAACCATGTCGATTGCCTTAACTCTACGGCAATGTAATATTTAATATTTAATTATGATTGATTATCGTTATTAGCATGAAGTGCTAAACCATAAGTTTTTACAATAAAAATGACGTAAACGTGTTCGACCAAATCAAGTTCTCATATAATAGTGTTCAAAGTGTAAAAAATGATTGTATTCTTGTTTTGTTCATATTAATCTGAGATACGCGAATTTTATGTATCAAAGGTTGGTAACATCTTGTAATAAGTATCTAACACGATAATAATGTTATGGATAAGAAGGAAAGAAATAGAATTTAATGAGTTGGGTACTCTTAGCAGTACAAATGCGCCAAAGAAATTTTATAAATAATAACTTGAATTTGAACATTTAACTTTGAAAAATTGACAATCAGTGTAGCCACCCACCCTGTTACAACCCTACCTGTTTCTAAACCCAGACTCTTGATACAAAACGCTACTTATGAGATTAGTTTCTTAATATACTAGTTTCCATTTTGCGTTTTTAATAAGTCCATTACGAAACTCAAATGAATGCCTAATATTTCACTTTATGAAATGGAACATTTCTTTTTGTGATGTTGGAACGTGTGCTCATATTTGGTATGATTGGTGGATACTTATTTTTACTATTCACAATTGCAACCATTCAATGAAATATTTACTCAGCCCTAATTGTAATTTTATTCCGTATATTGGATGAAAATATGCAAAATACACTACCGGCATAAAAATCGGGACTCCTAAAATTCCCATCAAAGTGGATATATTTTCATTTCTTTATCCCTGTTCCAATTTTAATGATTTTTTAATGTAGGTGAATCTACCAAAATAAAGATATTGGTTCCAATTTTCACTAAAAGGAATTATATATGTCGATATATACAGGAAAATGGAAAGCGTAATTTTGACCTTAAGGTTTTCGTCACACTGTGAAACAAAGGAGGGGGCACGTTTTAAATGTAAAATACCTTTCTGTCAGAATTTAACCAAATTTTGATATGTTCTAGAAATTGACCAATTGATCAAATTTCTTCATTGCCCGAAAGCTCAAAGCTAAACAGTTTTTGATATACAGGGTCTGCAATATCACTGTTTGATACCTTCAATATATCATAAAATGGACATTTTTGCCAATATTAACGCAAAACTTGAAATGTTATTTTTTTGTGCTACTGGTTACAACCTTTTCTTTACTTTCATTTTTTTTTGTACATACACCTGATATACAGGGTGAGACTAAATATATGTATATGAAAAGAATACGATGGTATTGTTTTGATATATTGGTGAATGGAAGTTAACACATACATAGCTCCATTTAAATTATTATTGCAAGTTAAGTCCCCTAGACGTCCGTTATACAGGGTGTTTCATTTCTTTAATAGATTTAATTGAGTATTATTATACTTCCTAGTTAATTTTCTGACAGCTTAATTGAAATGTCTACATTAAAATAAACTATTTGCTAACTGTAGATACATACATAATAGTCACGATGTGTTTATACTGATACTGGGTGTCCAAGTACAAAGGACCAAAGCGATATCTTAAACTTCATATAGGTACGGAAAAAACCGTTAACATAAAAAATCCCTTGCAATTGAATGTCGTTGCAAAATACAAAGCTTTTGGAGATTGACAGATAGAAAGGTTAGATGTGCTTCATTTATTATGCCCACTATTTTCTAATAAAGATATATTTAGTATTTACTTATTCGTTTAAACCAAAACCGTAATGTGGTATTGCGCTTTTTCTTCTCCTTTTTTTCGTACTAGATTTTTTTCGGATTTTGCACTTTTCTTTCCGTTTTTCATACTACAATTATTATTTTTTTCTATTCCCAAACTTATAAAATAACAACAATATAGTAGGTGGTTGTGAAACGTCAAAAATTAATCCACTAATTAAGTGATATTGTTGATGCTTAGTTGCAAATCTTTTTGAATTAAAATCGTTGAAGGGTTTATGTGAAAAATGAATCGAATTCCATGTTTTGCTTGTGGAAATGCTTTAGTTCCCAGGGTTATGGTGAAAATAAGTGGTGAGGTAAATGCAAGAAAGCAAGAAATTGTGATTGCACGTCGCCGCGAAGCAAATCTACCAGAGCGGGTCATAATAGAAGAAACTCGAATCTGCAATTTTTATTTATTATTTTGTTGAGATATATATATATATATATATATATATATATATATATATATATATATATATATATATATGTGCCAGAAAATTCGTACTGCTGTAATATTCATTTGGATGAGAATGGTAATCTGTTTGAGTTTCTGCTCCCTGGGTTACGATATGTAAATCGGCCATTATTAGCAGGTAATGAGATCTATATTTTTTTACAAGCATTACGTAAGGAAATTAAGAAAAAAAGCTACCACACGGCTTACGAAGACGAAAATAACTTCACAGATTCTCAATTTAAAGCAGTTTCTCCTATAACCAAAGATCAATTTAATAATCTTTACAACTTTTGTGACCCCGTTAGAATAGGAGGTATGTAAGTAAAAAAGATCAATTAGCATTCCTGTGCAAGTTACGACAAGGTCTTAGTGATCTATTCCACAAGACAACAAGCCAGTTTAGCTATATCTCTTTCTGCAAGATTTGTACCACAAAATATTGGATTTACTCCTACAACAAGAGACAGCTACATCGAAAATCATGTAACTCCTTTTGCAAATCGTCTATATAATCAAAACCTGGATCGGCCTCAAGTTATAGTGTATAATGACTGTACTTATCTAGAAATAGAGAAAAATTCTTGTTTAAAAGTGTTGAGACAGTCCTACTGTACTTATAAGGGTAAACATCTTATCAAGCCATCTCTGCTTGTTGCCCCGAGCGGATTTATTCTAGACATTCAAGGGCCATATTTCTCAAATTCTGAAAACAATGATGCTAACATACTTATAAGTGAATTTAATAGAGATGTGAATGGAATGCGTGAATGGTTTAATGAAGGAGATATTTTCATTCTCGACCGCGGGTACTTGGATGCTATTCCAGCTTTAAATAGATTATGTATTAATTTTAAAATGCCAGCCTTTTGCCCAGAGGTCAGCTACAGTTATCCACAGAAGAGGCTAATGATAGTCATCTCGTTACGAACACCAGGTGGATCGTAGAAGCACGCAATGGGCACTTAAAATCAATTTTGAAATTTTTTAGCTTTAAGATAAAAACACCCCACATTTGTAATATTGCTGATTTTCTTAAAATTGCTGGAGCAATTATAAATATATATTTTCCACCCATTTTAATGCAAGATGCTACTATTGAGCTAGCTAAAAATATTCTTCAAAAAGTTCAAGAGCCAAATGTTGTTCAAGCCAGGGTTGAGGAGGAAAACTTACGCGCTAGAAGGGGCAGATGGGTTGATTTAAATGAAATTATCGTTCCCTCATTCCCACGTTTGTCACATTACTATCTTAAAGAGTTAACTGTAGGTATTTTTGAATTAAAGCTTGCTCCTTCTTATATACAGGACAATGAAATAGAGGACCGCCAGGGTCAATATCAATTTGATGAAAACTACGAACCCGGTTTTATGGGGGTAAGGATATATTCTCGCCTCAGAAATGTTACTCGTTACCAGTTGTGGATTGCATTTGTGCCGAATAATGAGGAAGAAGAACCTAACCCAATATTAGGTACTTACTGCACCTGCAAGACTGGTGCCAGAACTTTAGGTACTTGTTCTCATGTGGCAGCTGTACTATGATTTTTAGGATACGCTAGGTATCAAGAGCCTAATCAAATATCCTTCTACAAATGTTTTAAATCATATACTAAATGCAAATAATGTGGAGGTGATAGACATTTAACATTTGATTATGCAACTTTTTGATTTCTATGACAATGGTTATATCAAAACCAAAATTATTTACTGTTTTCTGCCTCATCAGTTCAGTTAACTGATATCTCATTAAGCTTAGATATTTTTAATATATTAAAATACGTTCATTAACGTTTCTACATAAACATTTCTTATTTCCAATGAAAGAATTTTCTTTTCTTAGTTTTGCAAAATAAAGATGAACTTCGACAAGAGCCTTCTTTATCAAAAGAATCTACTGAAAACTTTATCAGAAAATAGTGAGCATAATAAATGAAGCACATCTAACCTTTCTATCTGTCAATCTCCAAAAGCTTTGTATTTCGCAACGACATCCAATTGCGAGGGATTTTTTATGCTAACGGTTTTTTCCGTACCTATATGAAATTTAAGATATCGCTTTGGTCCTTTGTACTTGGACACCCAGTATCCGTATAAACACATCGTGACTATTATGTAGGTATATACAGTTAGCAAATAGTTTATTTTAATATAGACATTTCAATTAAGTTATCAGAAAATTAACTAGGAAGTATAATAATACTCAATTAAATCTATTAAAGAAATGAAATACTCTGTATAACGGACGTCTAGGGGACTTAACTACAACAATAATAATTTAAATGGACATATGTATGTGTTAACTTCCATTCAAAATATCAAAACAATACCACCGTATTCTTTTCATATACATATATTTGGTCTCACTCTGTATATCAGGTGTATGTATAAAAAAATGAAAGTAAAGAAAAGGTTATAACCAGTAGCACAAAAAAATAACATTTCACTAAGTTTTGCGTTAATATTGGCAAAAATGTCCATTTTATGATATATTGAAAGTATCAAATAGTGATATTGCAGACCCTGTACATCAAAAACTGTTTAGCTTTGAGTTTTCGGGCAATGAAGACATTTGATCAATTGGTCAAGTTCTAGAACATATCAAAATTTGGTTAAATTCTGACCTTTGCAATCTGAACTTTAGGGCGTATTTTTTTCTAACAAATGTGGTTCATTCTTTACATTTTCTTTTTTTTTACTCTTTTTGATATCTTTATCGGTTTAGGAGATGTGATTTTTTTAAATAAATGAAAATGTTTGGACAAAATCTTTATTTGAAGGGAACCACAAAAGTGAAAACAAAAATTAGTACTTCGTGTTACGTGATCTGGCTGCTATAATTGTTTCTAAACGTCGGTTCTCTGCTTTTATTAAATTTTGGATAGCCTCTTATGGAATATTATTCCATTCCTTTTCCACAGCACCCCGGAGTTGAATAGTGAATAACTCTCCTTGTCGGTTCCTTATTGTTCTGCCTAACATATCCCATACATGTTCTATGGGATTAATATCTGTAATACGCGCAGGCCAACGCATGACATTTATCTCAGTCTCCTCTAAATATTGACCAACAATTCTTGCAGTGTGTGGACGAGAATTAAAAGGAATATTTACCGTGACAGTTTGAATAAATCGTATCTCTTAAACCGATAAAGATAGCGAAAAGAGTAAAAAATTCAATGTAAAGAATGAATCACATGTGTTAGAAAAAAATACGCCCTAAAGTTTAGATTGCATCCGTTTAGTAAAAATTGAAAACAATATATCTAAAGGATGGATTAACCCACATTCCAGAAAAAATCATTAAAATTCTAACTGGGATAAAGAAATGATCACAGTTGCCCCGAATTTTGTGTCGGTGAGTGCGATAAAAATGAGTCATGTGAAACTTGTTTTTTAATGTACTAGTATTTCCTAAAAGTCACAGTGGACCTTAGAAAAGAATCATTAGTTGACAACTCTATGTGCCAATGGTAACTAATGAATTAACGTGGTAGATACTGGCACTGTATTGTTACAGGCACCATAACAATTCTTTATTACAATTTCCTCAGTGGCATGCTGGTAAAAGACGATTTTGCTTATATCAAAAGCTATAACAGGAGAAACTATAGTAGTTATAGTGACGGAGCCACGTATGGTCTGTGAAATTAATAATTTACGTTGGAACTGAAAACATAGGTGAGCTACGTTAACCACTATACAGGGTTACTCATTTGTGCCTCAAAGTGAATTTGCGGCTAAACTGTGCATAGTAGAAAAAATGTTATATACAAAAGTAGTTTGAATTTAAGGGCACTATAACCTAAAATTTTCGCATATACAGAGTATTCCATAACAGCCGTACATAACCTATCTTTCTTATTTTAAATCAAATGGTATAGTTTTGCTGCGGATTTCGTTTGTACTCTGTAAAACAAACACTTTCTATTAAACATGTCGTACAGCTAAACTTAACCGTTTTTGAAATATTTGTATCTTTAGATAAAAAATTATCATTTTTCGTAGTAGTTCAAAAATTTATTTTGAGGTTGAATCTATGAATTTTTAACTCCGCTTGTAATTAGTGCAGACATTGATCTTTTAAGAAATAGTGTGATCTATTTAGTTTTTATACAGGGTGTACCACAAATATGAACTTATAATTTTTTTGTTTTATGTGTAAATAACTATCTTATCTTAAATAACACACATTATTCGAAAAAAAATTGAAAAACCTACATTTTTCTGTTTTTGACATTTACAATTTTAAGATTTTTATTTTAATTCTTCGTGGTATAATCAATGTGCCCTGTACATTATTAGGTATATTGATCAAAAACGATCGCAACAGTTACCATACTTAAATAAATGGTAAAATGTATTAAATTTTGTATTACGTATGTGAATGAGAATGTAGTTTCATAAAAAAACTTTTAATAGATATAAAAATAATGCTATGTAAAAGAAACTTTTTCACATTATAAACGTGTGACGGAGAGAAATGAATTATGATGAGCGCCCCGCGCTTTTATCTTTGGTCGTAAAGATTTTTGACAACATTTTGGTGCAAAGCGAAAAATTATTTTTTCCTTTTTAGTGCACTTTCTACGCGTAAATAAAAGCATGCTTTTTAAAAAAGTTTCTTTTTTCATGGTATTATTTTTAGATCTATTAAGAGTTTTTTATGAAACTACATTCTTACTCACATACGTAATACAAAAGTCAATACATTTTACCATCTATTTAAGTATGACAACTGTTATGATGGTTTATGATCAATATACCTAATATTATACAGGGTGCATATTTGTTATACCACGAGGTATTAAAATAAAATCTTAAAATTGTAAATATTTCAAAAACCGTAGCAGACAGGAAAAATTTGCTTATTACAAAAAATGTAGGTCTTTCAATTTTCTTTTGAATAATGTAATAATATATAGGGTGTTGTATTTAAGATAAGCTAGTTATTTACATTTACACCCATACATTCATGTTTCTGGTACATCTTGTACAAAAATAAAGTAAGTCGTAATATTTCTCAAAAGATCAATGTCTACACTAATTACATGCGGAGTTACAAATTCATAGATTTGGTAGCAACCTCAAAATAAATTTTTGAACTACGACGAAAAATAATAATTTGTTATCTAAAAGTATACATATTTCAAAAACGGTTAAGTTTAGCTATACGACATGTTTAATAGAAAGTGGCTTGTTTTTCACAGTGGAAACGAAATACGTAGTAAAAACTATACCACTCCATTTACTATAAAAAAGATAGGTTATGACCCCTGTTATCAAACACTCTGAATATACGAAAATATTTCTGGGTTATAGTGTGCTTGAATTCAAACATTTAAAACATTATTTTCCACTGTGCACGGTTTAGCCGCAAATTCACTTTGACGCACTAATGAACAACCCTGTATAGATAAAGAAAACAGCTGCCCTTTTCTTGAAACATATGATAGTTAGAGGTTAAAGCTGCGACCGAAGCAGGGTGTATCATACAAGCACGGATACAAGTAACTGTTCTGCATTTAAACCTATTGGTAATAAAGAAAATTTTATACCAATGCATTGACAGCGTACTATATGTATTATTAAATGTTACATTGCAGGATCTCTCTACGAATACAAGATATACTTTTCTTACTGCGTTCTCTAGAAAACTGTATTTGAAAAAAGCTTTAATAACTGTAAAACTCATGAACAAACTGGTAGCTGTAAAGTTTGTAATAAAATAAAGTGAGTATCTTTATAGGCTGACAAGTAACAAAATGTAAAAAATTTTATGCTCTGGGATTTTTAATAAACGTGCGAACTTCATTTACAAATTTTCTTCAATAAATTTAATAGAACAATAAAATACCTTGATGAAATATATCGTAAACTAATCGAGTCAACGAGTTGAGCGTAGATTATCGTAGGCTTAAATTTACAGTTAAATGTTTATAGTCTGGCGGTATTATATATAGGCGGTATTACCTACATTCACATATTTTTCAGGAAACATATTTTGAGTGTATGCACTTGAGATATGCAAACAATAGCACAACTAAATAAACTCCTGAATACTGGCCAGAATCTATTTATTTTGGTAGAAATGCGAAATCTAGAATATTATCAATAATTAACAAAATTGTTCTGTTACTAAATAAAGCTTGATTAGAATAAATTATTGTGCGACAATAGACCCTTGCTTTGCTGTTTCTTTATTGTAAATACTATTATAATCAAGAGCCTTTTATTTATGGGATGTTATTAGTCTTTATGAAAATATTTATGTTTAACGTCGTATTATAATATAAATTTGCATTTCCTTTTAATGGAAATCTTTGGTGAATGTCACTTGTATGAAAAGCTTTTGTACATACAAATTGAATGATGTGTTTTCCTATGCTTATTTAAGTGATTGATATGATGAATTCTATATTAAATTTTGATGTATTTACTTCCAAATTTAAGCTCTACACTATATGTACGAACTGAAAACAAATACATGTTTCTAATTATTTCATAAGAAATGCTGTTGATACGTAAGCTAAATGTGACAAATATTCCATAAAATTTGTATTAGTTTTTATTCAAAAAAGGTTACTTCATAGCGAAGCTTATCTATTACTTACTAAACAACTTTTGTTAATTATTAATAAGTTTAAAAGCAATCGTCCTACCAAGAAAAAGAAGTAGTTCGTTATTAAATTAAATTAAATATTAACTGCATTTATACAACAAAGTAAATAAAAATGCACGCAATTCAACAACCGTAACCTGTTTTCCATACAATATCGTGTTTAGATTTTAAATTTCCTTTTTTCTTCAAATCCAAATCCCATTGAATATTATCGTTTTTATTTTTAGATGAGATTCCAGTACTGTCTCTCCATTTCATAGTTGCATGCAAATCATTGTATACTTCTGTAAAACTCATCATTTGTCATGACAAATAATTGTATCAGAGGTTTTTGAAATAGATAGATACATATATATATATATATATATATATATATATATATATATATATATATATATATATATATATATATATATATATATATATATATATATATATATATATATATATATAGACAAAATTTACGTCGATTGGGGCTTGAATCTCGATGGCGCAGCTGGTTAGCGCGGTATCGTAGCAAAGTGCCGGTCATAGGTTCAAACCCTACTCGAGGTGAACTTTTTATTTATGTATTTCATAACATTAATAATAATTTTTAGATTTTTATATAGTTAGGAAGTTAGTACTACGTCATGTTCTTAGTTTTACTTCTCGCAATTTTAAGAAGGCGCAATAAAAAAATAAAAAAGAGATAATAAGAATTTTTGATGAAATGTCATGATACACACTTTTTTTAAGTTGTATAATAAAAGTTTTGCAATGGATCTTACATTTTAAAGTTTGACTGATATCCGATTGCTGATACTTCGGCCGGGATCTTACTATTATCTTCATAGGTAAGATTTAACATTGCTGCTCCTTCGGCATAAAATGAGCCATGGTATGGAGAACATAGCAGTAATAGCAAGCAGCAAAAGTAGATTTTGTGACCTTTAAGACGAAGAGGCTCAAGAGGACGACCCACAACAATCTCGCAAGGGGTCTGATCAAGTGACTAACAAGAAGATCCAAGTGGCATCACAGATAGAGAATGAGACTCCGAAGTGAACAAGTCGTAGAAGGTCTACTATTCCAAAGTACACTACATTCTTAAATTAAAATCTTCATTGCTTACCCCATTGCAGTTCTTGTAGTTGTTTGAATTGGTAATCGTTTTGTTATCATAAAAGTGATTAGTAAAATGTTGTTTCATTATGTACATTAGCACAAAACATGATTCTTTTAAACGAGTGCTATTAGATTTCTATATTGTTAAAATTAATAAAATTATTGAGACGTAAATATGTGTTCCTCTAACTATTTTGAGCAGTGTATAAACATGTGACATGTGAGGAATGAACTATGATGAGCGCCCCACACTTTTATTTTTGGTCCTAAAGATTTTTGACCACATTTTGGTGCAAACGAAAAAATTATTTTCTCCTTTTTAGTGCACTTTTTAGGCGTAAATTAAAGCATGCTTTTTAAAAAAATGAAAGAAAGGCGCGACAAGAAAAAAATAAAAAAGGAACAATAAGAATTTTTGATGAAATGTCATGTCATTAAGTTGTACAATAAAAGTTTTGCAGAGGATTTCACATTTTAAAATTCGCCTGATATCCGATTGCTAATCCTTCGGCCGGGATCTATTATCTTTATAGGTAAGATCTAACATTGCTGGTCCTTATACATAAAATGAACCAAGGTATGGAGAACATAGGAGTAATAACAAGGCTTCGTGACCTTCAAGACAAAGAGGCTCAACAGGACGACCCACAAGAATCTCGCAAGGAGTCTGACCAAGTGGCTCACAAGGAGATCCAAATGGTAGCACAGATAGAGAATGAGACTTGGAAGTCAACAAGTCATAGAACGACAAAGCATGCAAGTATTCGACACTCCACTGTTACAACATCGTCAGCGGCAAGAATTCTTTAAAAAAAATTAGAAATACAACTGGAAGCTGAAAGCTGATGGCAAAGTTACTAGACAAAGAAGAGAAATTTAGGCTAATGCACAGGAACTTAGAGCATAAGAAAATAACTATCCATAACAAGATGCTATTGGAGAAGGCTATAATTGACGAGGAACTGGGTAGTGATAATGCATCTGACGTACGCGTAAGAGGTTTAGATTTTGAGGCAAATTCAGAATATTCGGACAGTAAGGTAAATACTTGGCTAGGTAAAAACACATTTGAAGAAGACTCAAGTAATTGATAGGATATGAAATTAAACAATTTTTTGCTTGGCTAATTGTAGAAAAAGATTTACTTATATTTTCTGGTGAACTTAGAGATTGGGCAACTTTTTATAATCAGTACTAATCCTCTACAAAGCTATTGTGGCTGTCAAATGAGGAAAACGTGTGTAGATCAAGAAAATGTTTAAAAGGAGAGGCAAAACGGGCTGTAGATGGATTATTAATAAATATCACGACAGAAAACCATGCAGTTATCAACATTTGGAAGAATAGATTTGGCAGACCAGATATAAGGTATTGATAGCTGAAGTAAAAGGTTTACCTGTAATTATGATAATGATTTTGCGAAACTAATAGCTTTTTCAGTCACAGTCTCTAATTTAGTTTTAACACTGAAATCTTTAGGCATGAAGAACTATATAAATTGCCCGCAACTACTAAGTGATTTACTTCCAAAATTACCTACTAATATGCAAAAAAGGAGATCAGATGTCCTATAATCTTGGAATATTTAGAGAATCGATTGGTACAGAAGCAAAATCAGTAAGTTTCACTCAAATTTCATTCAATATTAAGCCAGAAACTAGTGTATTGTACAAAGAAACATGCAAAACAACTTTAATGACAACAGCAGATAAGGAAAAATATAAAAGATCATGTATGTTTTGCAATAAAGAACATTTCATAGAACAATGTAACAGTTTCAAAAGTTTCAACGCTTGACGAAAGATGGGACTATATAAAGAAACATAAAATTTGGTTTTCGTGCCTCAGAGGAAGGTATCACATTAATGTATTTAAAAAAAGGCGAAAATGTGGTACCAATTCATGCAGAAAGACTACAGGAACTGTAGCGCATACAGAACGAATATGTAAAAATGAAGTTTTTCTTAAAGTAGCATTAGTAAAAATAAAAAATGGTACAAAAGAAACATTTGCTTTATTAGACGAAGTTTCGACTGTGTCACTTTTAGACGAAAAAGTAGCAGATAAGGTAAATTTAGATGGTGAAGAAACTCACCTGAACTTAAGATGGACGGACAAAGAGAAAAATTAGTCTAGAGATTATAGGAGAAGATGGAAGTGTCGGTCAGTAAATTTTAAGAGAATGGAACTTGGAAGATGCACCACTGGGACTTAATAGTTACCAGAGAAATAATAGAAGGGTCTAAAAATACACCTGCACAGCCAAGATCTAAACTGGGATGGATTTTGCATGGAAATGTAAGTCAGTTTCACGGCAGGTATAACGAAAATATTGTTTTACGTATAAAAACGTTATGTGTTACAATGAGGTTAAATATTTCTATACACTGAATCATTTGTTGTTAAATTACCAGAAAAAGGTATTTCGAAGGAAGATATTACAGTTGAACAACTTCTGGAGCAATTTACAAGAAGATCGGGGGATAAATGGGAAACATGTTTGCCATGCAAAGAAGACAACTTGGAACTCCCAGAAAGTGTAATTCAAGCAATTAAACGGTTAGACAGCATCAGAAAAGGAATGGTAAAGGATTCGGAATTACAGAAAGTTTATATGTGTAAAATACAGGATATGCCATAAATGTGGAAGAACAAGAAATTGAAAAGGATAATAATCTATTATTGTACCTACCACATTTCGAGGTAACAAATCCCAACAAACCAGGAGAATTCAGATTTGGTTTTGACATTGCTTCGAAATCCAATGGTAAGAGCCTTAATAACTTCTTGCCTAAACGTGCAGACCTTTACAACTCCTTGGTAGAAATTCTTTAGAAATTTCGAGAAAATACCATTGCGTTTTCAGCAGATATTCATGATACGTTCCAAAATAAAAAAAGAGGATCAAGGTTCTCAAAGATTCTTATGGTATGAAACTATGAACCGAAAGGAACCCTCCACGTGTACAATGAATGTAATGATTTTTGGTGCTGTGTCTTCATCTTTTGCAGCGCAGTATGTTAAAAACAAGGATGCATTAGAGTTTGAGGAGGTATACCCTGAAGCTTCGGAAGCTATTATATATAAACATTGCATGTACTCAGGAAGAAGCAATAAAACTAAGTGATGAAATCATTATGATACACGAACTAAGAGGATTTGACTTAAGAAGCTGGGTGAGTAACTCACAGGAAGTAATGTCACATGTACCCTCACAAAAAAGGACCGCAGAAAAAACAATGTCGAGTAATGGAATAAGTTCAGAAGCACAAAAAGTATTAGGACTCAAATGGGAACCCGTACAGAACATCTTAACTTTTTCTCTAAACCTCCATAACGTTCCTGAAGAGATTTTAACATGTGATGTTTACATTCGATCGATTAGGATTATTGGAAAATTTCACTGTCAAGATAAGATAATTTTGCAAGATATCTGGAGAAGTGGAATAAATTGAGATTACCAAATATCTCTTGAGTTACATAAAAGATGGATGACATGGTTAAAAGGACTGGATTCTATAAGAAATATACAGATACCTAGACACTAGGGTTTTAGAGAACATGCAGTGCAATTACATATTTTTTGTGATGCAAGTTCACAAGTATTTGCAGCCGAAAGTTATTTTAAGTTTCTTAATGATTATGAAACTAAGATTCCTTTAGTGATGTCCATAACAAAAGTCGCACCATTAAAGCTTGGAGAAATTGATACAAAGTTATATCATTGTCCGAAAACGTCATACTTTCTACATTATGGAGCACTTATTCCATGGTAAAAAGCACTATTAATATCAAGCAAAATATTGGTAATGGAACATATCAGTTAAGGCGTTTTTAAATAGAAAAAATGAAGGTTACGTACCCAAGAAGTCATGTTTAGAAAGAGAGCATTTATATTAAAATATTAAAGGATGCATCTGATGAGACATTTTTATTAACTAAAGTAAGTACTACCTGTATAAATAATATCTTGGAATTGAAATTTACACTTATTAACGGATTAATTCATTATTTTATTTGTATACTATTCATTATTATCTTAATTAAACCCAATTTTAACAGACTACTCACGTTACGTTTCACATCCAACAAGACTGACTCTACTATTCTATCGCACGAATAAATTATATGACTATGAACCAATATATTAACAGTCTTGCAGCTATCGTTAGTTACAGTAAACAATTGAATATATTTCCCTTTTGGTATTGCTGGTGCTCATAGAAGAGACGAACTTTATAAATTAGAAATTAATGACCTACACGATTTGGAATTAGTTCTAATAGCGAATCTTCGGGATACAAAACCATAGTAACAAGAAAATTAAGCATTACAGAACATTTGGATTTACATAGATAATATATAGCCCTGCGTCTTAAAAATTATACAAAAAAATGTTTTTCATCAATTATTATCAATCTGTCGTACTAAACAAGTTGTGGGAATTAATAAAATCGGACGAGCTCCAAGTGAAACTGCCATCAGGCTTAGCCTTGAGAGGGATTGTTTTTGCACTTGAG
This sequence comes from Vesta saturnalis, assembly GCA_036346205.1. Classification (NCBI taxonomy): domain Eukaryota; kingdom Metazoa; phylum Arthropoda; class Insecta; order Coleoptera; family Lampyridae; genus Vesta; species Vesta saturnalis. The sequence goes on from JARFJB010000673.1 coordinate 1,992,894, forward strand.
TCGAATTCTTATGTTATGATTTTTTCCCAAGCACGTGACCACTATCAGATTCGAACTTCTTACCTTTCACTTGCTAGTCTGACACCTTTACCGCTGAGCCAATACATTTTTTTTAGATTTTTCTGTTTCGCCCTTGCTTTCTCCTATGTATGCTTTGCCGCATTCGCATGGTAGGTTGTACACACAATTCTTGGAATTATTATCTTCATTGTGTGGTTTTCTTTTGGTTAGTATTACCCTGAGCGTTATGGTCGATTTGAAGGCAGTGGGTATCTTGTATTTGTTGACTATCCTTCGTATTTTGGCTAAGATACCTTGTATATGTGGTATTATCGCTGTATATTTAGGTTCTTCTTTTTAGGTTGCCCTTTCCCTGCTTAGATTAGGTCGGGGTAGCCATTTTTTGAGTGCTTTAGCGATATTTTCTTTTTCATTGGTCAGGTCCTCTTATTCTGAGCATATTGTTTTCGTTCTATGGTACAAGCATTTTTCCACTCCTAACTACACGTTTTTGTGGTGAGTGGAGTGGTAGTAAGGTACCTCCCCGTGTGGGTAGGTTTTCTGTATACACTTGTGAAAGTGTACAAGTACATCCTGGAATGACAGTTTTTGTTGAGACTCCAATTCCATTGTAAATTTTATGGAAGGTGCGTGGCTATTTAGATGATCTAGGAATTCACCTAGCTTATGCTTGCCGTGTTGCCAAACTACGAAAGTATTGTCCACGTATCTAAGCCACATCCTTGGTTTCTCCGTGAATCTGTATATCGTTTGGTATTAAAGCCTTCCATATATATATATATATATATATATATATATATATATATATATATATATATATATATATATATATATATATATATACACACAACGTGTCCCAGATAACATTTCTAGCATCGGGATCTCGCTTATTATAAAAGATACAGATTTGGTTAAATTAGGTGAATTACTCCTAAGGATTAGTGAAATTATAGGACGCTCTCCAATTTCCAAATTTCCATGTATTTTAAGACTTATGGCAAGAAAAAGAAGAATGTCAAATTTCTTTTGCTTGTAATATCTTTTTTGTTAGGTATATTAGACATATAAATTTTATTTGCACTTTCTTAAGATATTTTTTATGCAGAATTTAAATATCAAGTTGAATTTTTTTTTGCACTTTCTATTTTTTAGTTTCAACCCCTAAATTAAATTTTTCTTATGAACAAAGAAAATTTAAACAAATGTATTTTATTAAAGACTCTAACAATAAGCAGGCCGTGAAACATAAAAACACAATCGAATTTAATGTCACTTAAAAATTATTCGTTCCAGAATATTTTTGTGCCAAACATGGCTTTATTTACTAATACTGAAAAGTTTGATATGTTGAGTTGTTACATCTTGTCTCATAAAAACGGTTTAGAAGCTGAATGGATGTACTTGAGGCTGTATCCTGAAAGAAGGCAGCCCAGTGCTCGTACGTACAGAAATTTGGTAATTAATTTAAAAGAATATGGTTCATTTTCAAAACCAACTAGAAATCCGAAATTACGGAATGAAGATGCAGAACTAAATGTATTACAATCAGTTATTTAAAATCCTTCAACATCTGTTAGAGAAATTGAACATAACACTGGTATTTCGAAAACTACATCACAAAGAATTTTAAAACGTGACAGGTATCATCCGTATAAGTGCACCATTCTGCAGGAACTTAGAGATGGAGATCAGGGGAGAAGATTACAATTTTGCCAATGGTATGTTAATCAATGTGAGAATAACGATAATTTTCCAGCTACGATTTTGTGGTCTGACGAAAGCAGATTTACAGATAATGGCCTTTTCAATCGATACAATGTTCACTTTTGGGACCGTGAAAATCTTCACGTTGTTAAGGAAAGTCGGGATCAAGTGAGATTTGGTTTTAACGTCTGGTGTGGCATTTTAGGCGCTAAACTTATTGCGTCCATATTTTTTAACGAAACATTAAATAGTGAAAGGTATTTGAATTTACTACAAACTGATTTAGAAAATAAACTTGATGATTTACCACTGATTGAGAATATTAATATCTGCTTCCAACAAGATGGCGCCCCACCCCACAATTCAAACATCACCGGCGAATATCTTAATAATCGGTTTCCAAATTCATGGATTGGTAATCGAGGGTCGATTTTATGGCCACCCAGATCTCCAGACTTAACGCCCTTGGACTTTTTCCTTTGGGGCTACGTAAAAAATCTAGTGTACGTGCAAACATTTGAGAATGCCGAAGATCTTCGTGAAGCTGTTCTTGCAGCATTTGGTAGCATTAAACGCCAAAAACTACGCAGAGTAATTACGTCGACACTACGCAGGGCACAATTATGTTTAGAACGGAATGGTCAATTGTTTGAACATCTTTTATAATTGGATAATTATCTCCAATACTATTACCTGCTCAACTCTTGTTGTTATCTATTATTTGTCGTTTTCTCATGTTTCACGGCCTACTTATTGTTAGAGTCTTTAATAAAATACTTTTTTTTTTAATTTTCTTTGTTGCTTTTAAAAATAGATAGTACATGTGCTATATCATTGTAAAGAGGATAAAAAAACACGATCAATTATTTCAAAGCCGACTTGTCGTTCCATAAGAAAAACTTAATTTAGGGGTTGAAACTAAAAAATATAAAGTGCAAAAAAAAATCCAAATTGATATTTAAATTCTGCATAAAAAATATCTTAAGAAAGTGCAAATAAAATTTATATGTCTAATATAACAAAAAAGATATTACAAGCAAAAGAAATTTGACATTTTTCTTTTTCTTGCCATAAGTCTTAAAATACATGGAAATTTGGAAATTGGAGAGTGTCCTATAATTTCACTAATCCTCAGGAGTAATTCATCTAATTTAACCAAATCTGTATCTTTTATAATAAGCGAGATCCCCATGCTGGAAATGTTATCTGGGACACGTTGTATATATAGCTCACTATGGGTTCCCCCCATCGACATCCCAAACTCTTGTTGGTAGAATTTGTCTTCTACCTGGAAATATGTAGTTCTAATGTATCTAATGTATATTGCCAGAAGTTCCATTATTGTGTTTGCCGAGAGTTGCGTGCGTGACAAGGTGAATTTCTCAACAAATTTACGGTAAAAGTGTCAGACTGGTATGTGAAAGGTCCCAAGTTCGAATCCGAGAGTGGTCAAGTTTCTGGGAAAAAATCATAACATATGAATTCGACTCAAGTGCGAAAACAGTCCTCAGGACTAAGCCTGATGAGGGAAGTAGAGTCGGCTTCCGAAACGTCGCGCTCAAAATGCAAAAACTGTGGAATCAACTCAACCAATATGAAACCACAGTTACAAAACACATAATACAGAATTCAAACCGTGTTAATTTTGTAGTTACGTTGGCATTTTTATTTAATTATTAAAGTTACTTACTTACTGATATTTGGTCATACTGCTTTCACTTAAAGAGCATCTGATTCAGTTTAGTATTGTATGATCTTGAAACAAGTATGTCTTAAGTTTACAAAGATAAAGAGCTACATTAAAAATTACCAAATTGAAATACCTATATCAATTGGAATGTGCAAAAGAAAATGTGTTCTGTTTTGTTTACACCTGGAACAATGTTAACCCTGCAAGGCAAAATTTTTGTAAAGTTTTAGTAAACCTTTGCAGATATTTCAGATACACTTTTGCAATCACAAATAAAGTACAGGTACCTTGATTTCCATCCACAAAAAATACATGTAACATATGCGTAGTAAGCTGTAGCGAAATGTTAGATATGAATTTATCACCAAATTATACGAAATTGTCAATACACCAAATCATATTAACGTTTATTCACCAAGATATGGTAACATTTAAGTTTTATATGACGAGTAAAGTTATGTTAACAATGAGAATAGTTTTTTGGGTTGCAAATTTTTTTTCGCACTCTAATGCAATAAAAACCATCCTTTTTTGTAGAAATTATGTAAAATCTAAACTTTTGCTTATAAAACACACAAAGGTAATAGGAAAACCGCAATTGTACGACGACACGCTTTTAGTATACTCTTAATTTAATCCCTAAAATATACTACTATACCACTATGGAAGTTATAATTTTATTTACACCTTGTAAAAATATACACACAGCAGGTTTTACGTGTGTAAATGTGCAAACAGCTTTAGAGATAAACAAACCGCATATAAAGCATTATCGATTTTGTATAGGTACAGCGGTATATTTTATTGTAACCTTAGTTATGTATATTACACATTTAAATGCATTGATTCACACGGTTATATGGAAATCTTAAACGTGCAATTCTAAAGCGTTCTATGATTTCTAAATTTTATTTTCTAGTCGGAAAATGTTATTTCAACGAGCCGTGAATAAATATATGTACGGAATCCTCTACCCTAAAATTTTCCACCATGTAGCTGTATTTATACGGCATGTAAACACAATGCTTAAGACGTACTCTCTAGAACCTTGCATTCGGTGTATTTCCCAAATGCTACCTATTTAGTTTGGTTTTTAAGCTTCCGAAGTAATATCTAGTAGAACACATCAACTGGAAGCTTTTAACATTTAATTGTCAATTTTAATATGTTTTTGTGCAGATTCTAAAGTATATCAAATCCCTTGCGTATTTTCTAACAGTATTTTTGAATCGCAAATGTCCGTCACAGTAGCGCACTCTACGTAAAAGCATTGGTGTGTTACCGAATATACGTAAAATCAAAGAACCTTAGGGATTTGCATTCTTCAAATGTTAGTTTAGATATTTTAGTAGACCGATATAAGAATTTAAAATGACACAAAAATGTGTTTCTCAAATTACAATAACATTATTTTTGGTTCTAAGTCTGAAATTAAAATGAAACCTTAAAAAAAACATTTTGTTATGCAGTACAAAGAAATAAGGGCAAAAGACTAAATTTTTATAGTTTTTTTTTCGAGAAAGTTTTTTTTAATCTTTGCGCCATTTATCAAACTCCTTGGTTTCGCAAATAACCGTCAAATATTACTAAAGGTTAAAGTAAGCGATTTTTAAATTTAGTGCACAGTAAATAAGTGCTTTATATTATTTATCTAAATTTTTCCAGTTCCAAAGTTATTATGTAAATTTAAATTTTTTGCATAACGTTCGTTAGCTTTTCAGAGTAATATTTTACGAAGAAAAGTTAGAAAGCGGCACAAACATATATTTATTTTAATGAATTCTAGGTGTTAACATAAAACTTTTGTATAAAATATACTCGAAAAAAAAACAAATAAATTTAAATGAAAACTTTATTTGTTAAACAACAAACATTGATAAACAAACTTGCTATGTTCTTTAGCAAATTAAACACATCACTTGATTTATGATCAGCAATGTTAAAGTACATAAAAAGTAAGTTAAAATTCATACAACGTTAAATATTTTAAAGCATTGTTTGAAAACGGAGATTGAAAACTGCAAACTCATTCAAATTCAGTATGTACGATGGCCAAAAATCACCGTAATGGAAAAATTCATAGATATTCCTCTTCGTTTCACATTCACCGTAAATCAAATAGATTTTCAAAGTTGATAACTACCGATTTATTAAAAAATGAATGTGACGAACTGTAAAAGGTAAAGGGCATCACTTTGTGAGCTCCGCTTTGATATTTGTCTACGATGCAATTTTTACTTCTCATTGCAGTTTTATTGGTCAGTAAGTTATTGTATGTGTTTACACAATTGGAAACTTCTTTAATCAACAATCTGCAGTCTAGGTAATACTTTGTAAATTAAGTAAAGTTATCTCAAGACCCAACTAAATTATTCTGGCCCTAGCAGCATCTCCACAGTAGATTAGACCAACAGAAAATAGCTGCCGACTTTTTCAACTCGCACTCTTGTACGCTCTTTGAATATTAAACACAGTCTTAAGAGCTGCTCTCAACTGCTGCTATACATCATCACTTTATCCCACTTTAGTGTTTGTAACACTTCTAAAATGGACTTTTGCTATAAACGCTTACAAAGAAAACATTTTCATTGTTTTTTATTACATTAAAATTTAGATAAGTATTTGTGAGACTAAAGGTCAAAGTAACTTTTAAGCGAGATAAATTTATTTTTTTAGAAATGACTGTAAAAGGGTAGTAACTTACCATAAAATACCGCATGCAACTGTTAAAATTTAAAATTGGGTTCTATACACGGGCGTTGTCAGTCGTAAAAAAACTTTCATCAATACAACAGGTAATGGGTGTTCACGCGACTACACGCATTTAAATTGCTGTTGACATTACCTATAACTTCCCTTAAATCTTTCCCGTCGAGGGAGTAAACCACGACTGCCTGTGAAAGCTTCGCGCTATCGACTACCCTCAAAAGCTCACGATTGGTACGCCACAGTGGCGGAAGTGTGAACTTTAGAAACTCACACTTTTTATGGGTCATCACTGTGTATACGATGTAAATTTTATGATATTCGTACCTAACGTATGTGAGAACACGTACCTCAAGTTGAAATAGTGCTTAAGCTTCTAATCAATTATTCAGTTTAAATACTAGTTACATACACTAAAACAAAGTAACCAAAGTTTATTACTATTATAATTGTTACTATTAAACAAGTAGTCCTGTTTACGACTTCAAATTGTATAGCGGCGATACTCGCACTGGTAATCTATTTCATTTTTACTGTATAACAGATAAATTTGAAATATAAAATTTACGCATTCTATTACAATCTTTCTTTAGTTTTTGTCTCGCGCTATATAAAACTTTTACAAACAAAAAACCTCTTTATTTTAGAGAACACAGTACCTTCTCTGTTAAATATGATATCAACAGTTTTAGATCAGTGAAAATATACTGCATAAAATGGGCAGAAAAGAACCCAAACTGTCAGCATAGATCCTTTTTCTATCAGCAAAGCTTGAACAGCTGGTTCAATTGCCCATAAAAATATGAAAACAGATATCTTAAAATGACGTTTGTCACGTTACAGTGAGTAACATACACAATTCTATCTACTTTTATGAAACTGTTTCAAAGTTAAACGTCATACATCCATTTATGATCTAAAGATAAATACACAACAAATAAAATTTTAAAATAATTTATTTTAGTATAAAACATTCCTTTAAAAACGTTGATTAACAAATCAAATTGAAAAATACTGTTTTTGCTTTACTAAATCAGACGTATGGGATATGTCCTACAAAATTTATTGGTTGTTTTTTTGCGTTTGGCTCGAAAACTTTTTTATGATATGTGAGTAACGTATATGCTAAGTGTATATCTTTATATATTATCAATTTGATTAATACGTCTCTAACCATATGCCATTCTAACGACGCGTTTGTCAATATTTATTGTATATACCCTGTATAAAGCAAATTATTAAGAATTATTGAACACTCAAGTACTTAGTAGTTAGTGAGGTATTGATTAAAGAACACCCTGTATAAGTTTAGTTGTAAGTATATATATATATATATATATATATATATATATATATATATATATATATAAAGTAAGAAGAGTAACATAAGTTTGGAAGCCGCTCTTGGTAGTTAAGCGAGACATTGTCTTGAAGGCTTCGATGTAAGACGTAAAATGGTTGTAATTTAAATTCAAACACCCTACACTTACCATAAATTAACAAATAAAATTTAATCCGGGAAAAACAGTCTTTAGGCACCACCACAAACTAATATATATTTCATTAAAGTAACTGGTTCTAGACGAGTTGTTAAGTTAATCTTACCTGGCTCTGGAAGATAGAATTGTAGCCTAATCGATAAAATTATACATAATTCAAGTTCAAACATTTAACTCCTTTTGTTTGTTACACGTCCAAACCGCACTAGGCGTCGTGTATGCTTACTAATGTAAGCGGGTTGCCAAGTCAGCTAACAGGGAGATGGGCGTGGTCGAAATAAGAAGCAAAATGAATGATTAATACGCTCAAACACCTTACACCTATATTCAAACAGCTCAGTCCGGGAAAATATGTCTCCAGGCGCCACCTCAATCGAAACTTTGCTAAAATAATTGTCTTAAGCTGGGTGTTAATTAATCCCACTTGATTGTGGAAAGTAGGATTGTGCTTACTCAGTAAACTCTCACACGAGGGTCCTAAAACAAACACTCGTCCCAAACAATTCAACTCAAACGCAAATATATTTAGTACTACCCAGGTTATTAGAAACTTTTTGAATACACCTCGTAAACCATAATATCCAAAACAAAATTTATCACTCAAATTTAACTGCATTCACGTAACCAACAGTTATCAAAAAAAAACTGAAATACACGGGTCGTCACAAACTTCCTGATTGTACCCTGTACATCCAGAATACCAAAGTTATAACACATTAACTGAATATTTTCTACGTATCCCTCGTATACATATAAAGTTAAATTTCTACTTATTAATGAATAAAATAGTTCTTCATTCAATGGTCGATAATTAAATTTTAAAATTCCTAATCAAAAGAAAATCAATGTCATCGGCTTAATAATTGTTCCTTTATGATACCTCTGAATCGTATGGGACATTCGTAAATATGTAAGTTCTCAAAACTCCATCTCTTAGTTATACTTAATGAAATTTTTAAAACAACAGCTGATCCGTCATTAGTGTACTGCGTTAAACGAAACTAACATGAAAATCTTCTTTTCAAAATTAACCTGGCAAATATAACCTTTCATGTTGTTCATTAATCTTAAAACCAAAATATGCAAAGTCTACATTTAAATTGTCGAAAACTAGGTCACCAATTAAGTAAACGTCACAAATGTGTCTCATAACTGGCTAAATAAACAACAGAATAAAAGTTAACGATAAATATATATTGTCCTGCACAAAATAATAATAAAAAAAACCAAATGTTTACATACACTACAACAGCGTGGTTGAGAAACCAACCCACCACACCACTGTCAATACAAATTTGCGTTTCTGCAAAAATTCTTACTACTAAAACAGCCAACACAACATAACTCGAGATCGATTACGTTTTTCCTTCAACACTAATTAATTAATTAAAAAAAAAATTGCACAACAATACGCAAATAAAACTAATCAAAAAGATAATCGTGCTCAACTGAGTTTTCAAAGTTCTTAAATGTAATTCTTACTTAAAGACTGTCCATTCATCCTTCGCTTTTCTTTCTTCTCTCTTCCCGTAAACCAATTATTAGTAGTCCATGTGTATCCTTAGATTGCCTGAAGGCACATAACAAGTACTTCACAATTCCACAAACACTTATTCCTTTCGGTACTCGCAAATAGTCGAACTATACGAGGTTATTACTCCAATGACCCGTAACAATCTGCACACGTTTGGTTGCCTCTTTAAAGTTTCTTGCAACCTTTAGGACAATTTAGCCCTTCCTTACACAAATAAACTTTTAATGTCATATAAAATTACTTTAACATTGGCTCAATTTACTACGAATATTTCGTTCACTTAAAGGTGGTCCCATAAATAATTTTAACTAAGGATCATTACAAGCACACGCGCCGCACTCAACACTATAACGTAACACCTGTTATCTTATTATAAATCTGCTTACGCACTTTTTTTCTTGAAGAACAAAAAAAACCATAAACTCATTTTATCTTCAACCTCAATTTTATTAATTGTTTTATTTATGAATGTCTTATACGATTCATCCCCTGTTTGGTTACGCAATTGTTTAAACAATGACTGCCTTCAATATTATTTACAAATATAACTCCAACTCAACCCATTCTGCGATCACACATCACCTCGCACGCGCGTCTTCCACCGAGCTCTCACCGACATCCACCAAAAGCAAAAACCAAAAAGCAAAAAGCCCCCGTCAATCTCTGACTTTCCTATTTATACCTCAAGCCATCCATATTTAAACATGTCTTTCTTCCTCGCTATATTCACCAATGGTATTCACTCAAACTTTCTTAGTGCCGACTGATGCTACCCTCTGTACAAACACGCTTGCAATTATTATACATCGCCATGTTTGTTCTTACCTGCAAATTTTACAATTACTTTATGGAGAAGCCATTTCTCGTCATCACATTCATTCAGTGGCCACTCTGAACCATTACACAACTTTCAACGTTTATCTCTCCCATGCGCTCATCCTCCTTCCGCAACATTTGCAAAAATAAGTACAGTCTAAGGTCTCAAATCCCATATACGTACACGTATTTTCAAAACTGATTGCACAACATTACGAGAACTTTCTATAATCAACAATTAAACATACCAAATCTTTCTCTACATATTTCCTAAAACATTCTATACTTATACATTCACATCTTCCAGCCAAGATTACTCCTTTATCCTCCAACATTCCATTCCTTATTCAGTAGTCAACAGTAGCAAAACATTATCGTCCCATCGACACATTTCTCTTCACATTTACAGAATCTATTTATTCCAACACCAATGTCTCTATAACATTCAAATACACGTATCTGCATACTGAATGATATTTCTCCTAAATTGCCAGTGGCATATCATCCACCCACATACATTATGCATTACACAAAAAAATTTTTTTTCTCGTTCAAACTCAATACACCCGTACCCAAAACACGTAATACACGTCATTATAACATCTTACATACAGGGTGCGTCAACACAACCTTACATGTTATAAGTTCAATTACCTAATATTAAAAATCATCATATTATACGAAGGTTAATCAAATTTTGAAACATATACGTTATCGCAAACTAATTCATCACAGATGTTATCTGGATACTTCCTAATTTACCCTCGTATACACATAATCTAATATTATTAACTGTCATAAAAATTATGGAACACATAAGTATCGCCCAATTTTGGAAAATAGTACTTCAATCTATTAATTTTTAACCACAAAAACATTAACTAATATCTCAAAAATCGAAAAACGTGATGATCAGTGCGTCGTTTATGGATAATACTTATATCTTCTATCAAATACTACTTGAATTTTAGTCATTAAACTGTATTTAAACATTCACAAACATGAATGAACCGCTGTAACTGAAATCTGAAATTTCTACTTAATAAATAAATCGTGGCCAGTATTGTGTATTCAGTGGCTTAATGAATGCGAACTAATTAAATTTTGTAATCCATGTGACTTAAAATAAACAATTTTGAGATCAATGATTTAACCAAAATGTCAAAGTGTGATTATTTTTCAAACGTGTAACCTTTCATGCCATTTAACACAATAAAATCTTAGAGTATAGTGTTTGTTCTCTTTGTACTGTAAGATAACTAATCGAACTCTATTGCCCAATTTTGCAAAAACATTTACATTCATTGCTTACGAGAAGCAACACATACAAAGAAAAAGTCCTCATAGATTAAGGTTCCTTATCTTATAATCTAAACATATAAAAACCGGTAATAAAGATTGATTAATGCCTACGTGAGATTAATAGTATAAAGAATGACCTCACCACTGGGGTAGATTTGCGTTAATTAATCTTTAGTGGGTATGCACACTCGTCACTGCTATGCGGTCTTCAACGGGGCCGTCTTACAACACCTAACCTACATGTTCTCTTTACTCACATCCGTATACGTGTGAAAAAACCGGACAATTTGATTTACTGAATGCCCTTTTAATTTGTGCAACAGAATATTTTAATTACACTTGATCACTAAATTTTTAATTTTCTATAAACAGTGGAATAAGTGCTGTTAATAAACATATATTTAGCTCAGTAATATTAACGTCCAATACTGCCAATTATATATATATATATATATATATATATATATATATATATATATATATATATATATATATATATATATATATATTCAGACATCCACCCTGCAAAACATCATCATATTTATCCTGCGCAAACCAAAAAAGCCTATCCCAGAGGAGTTTCTAACGGACCCCTTTGCCGGGTAGGTAAGCAGGAAACGGCCCCAACGTAACGAATACTTCGAAACGGTGAAGTTACGTACTAAAGTTCACTCCAAATACTCTCCAGACCTAGATTAAGCTTTTTATAAAAGTACCATACGTGTGCAAACTTTCCTTCCGCAAAATTCAGTAAATTCGCACACCGTTTGGTCTTGACCATACATAAAACTTTCTATTGTGCAACATTGTGACATTTATACAAGCATATATATATATATATATATATATATGCTTACACTTTAATACAATATCAACGTATCATAGATTTACACGCTATCCATTTACAGCAATTATAAACTCACATTCCTTAAAATGAAGTAGTCCAAATACAATAGTTTTCGTTACCATCTCAATAGAGGTGTCACTAAGATATTATGTCTCATTCAAATTTAGCTCTTTTAACTTATTAGTCTTTATACAACATTTGACTACTTTTACATTGCACTCAAAGTTTTACTAAGAATTACATCTATTTACAATACGTACCCACAAAAACATTTTCGTGCAAATTCACGTTTACACTTTATCAAAAATACGTTCTACGCACAGCACAAGACTCCGTATACCCAGTACTTCAAACTAATCTCACGAGAGGAATTAGGGTCGTACTCCGAACGTTTAGGATAAATCATGGTAGTGGTTATGCGAGAGTAGGGGCAACCACAAAAGAAATATATGAACAATAATTACGAATATTGATGACAATATTCCGGTCATAAATTACACAAAAATTGAAAAGTGAGCTCACAGTGAAGTAGTTTAAATATAATTTGAATTACATTCAAATAGACGTACGCCACGAATAAACAGTTACAATCTGAAAGTGCTAGAATATTAACAAGTTTAGCGTCAAACTGATGAACAATTAATACGTATCTAGATATGGTTTAGCCTGACGCGTCTATATAGATTGAGTTAGTGTTCAAGATATTAAAAAAACTCGCTTGTTCATTATGAATATCAATAGTGCTGTCACTTGTAAATGGAAAAAAAGCCGCTTTTGTACATTAGTTGGTAATATCAACAGTGTGGCTTTTTGTGAATAGAAAAAAGCAGCGTTCGTTTGATCAATTAAGGTCATCTGCCAGCGTGCATTTACATTGTATGGAAAAGAAAAGGAAAAGCAGCACTCATGTTTTAATTTGCAAATAATCCACCTGGGAACTTCATACGGTAAGAAGCCAGCAGGTAAGTGCGAGTGCGATACCAGTAACACAATTTTGCATTATTTAATTATAAGGTTCATATAACAAATAATTGAATACTAACAAGATTTATTACCAAGAGAACTAGTTAGAGCGTGATTTATTTTATGTGTATGATCATAAGGGTGCTTATTAAAAGTGTTCATCTGTAAACGGTTCTTACTGTAGAGTGTATTTAAAGGTTATTTCATCCACAATTCCTGGTGAGAAAGATTTCAATAATTGTGATTACAACTAAAAGACTTAGAAGAGTATATGTACTACCGTAACTAAAAAGTTACCTCAAACAAACCGTTCCTCATGTGAAACTGTCTGCATTTATCCGTATCTAAGGTTAATAAAAGAAATAAATACTTGTTGCATAAAGTTTGAATTCTAAATGAAAGCTATACAATGTATATTCAAGCATTTTACACAAAAACCTAAAACGATGCTTAAGCTGAGTCACTGAACACAATTTACAAATTTAGGGGTACAAGAGTCACTGTTATTTTAAACTAGCGGTTGCACCAAGAAAGTAGGTATGCAATGGCTAACAGGTATTATAAAGTTATACACGTATTTCAATATACCATGAAAACGGGCAGTAGTGATAAACACATATTAAGTACCTTAATAAGCATCAGGATTTGGGACAGAAGTATATCACTAGTCGGTAGACGATGGAGTAACATTTGCAGTAAGTAAGCATAGCCAGAATGTAACCATACGATTTCAATTGTTGATTTTATTTTTCAAAAGGATCGCACAACAATACGCCCACAATGTTGATATCGTCAGTGGTACATAAAACGGGGACAGGAAATTCTAGAAAAGTTGTTAAAGAAGTCCACGTGCAGATTTTACAAGAAAAAACTTTATTTCCAAAACAGACTTGTTAAGAAAGGAATGATAGTAATCCTTATAGTATCCTTTTGGATTATGTCCTAAATTAATATGGGTTGTTTGATTGAAACTAAATGTAGTGTTGTCCAATTATATATCTCAATTAATTGGAATTTCTACGCTTGATGGGGAAAATTTCAATGAAATTTAAAATTGACACAAATATGTCATTATGTAAATTCCAATGTAGAGATAAGTAAGTAAAGGTACAGCGATGAGATAAATAATTATTTATCCACACGAAATAGAAAATCACAAACTAATTCGACAATACATTACATGAGTTCAATGGTCCATCATATAGGTTTCAATGTAGGTATATTTATACAAGGTTTACCATGAAGTTATAAACGGGGACTAAAATACGGTAAATGACAACATCTTCCGCCAGCAAGACGCAAAGCCGAGTAAAAGAAGAAAGAAAAAAAATAAGAAAGATAAGCAAGAAACAATAAAAACAAGTAAAGCGATAAATGCGAAAGAGCACAATGGCAAGACAAAGCTAAGAATAGTAAAGATTTACAGAGGATCTGAATCAGTAAGTTTTAAACCTATAATATGGTCACTCCTACATATTTACTAGAATAATCTTTTAATTTATAAGTTTGGGGGGTGATAACTTTCCACTCACGATCATTCATATTGGATTCGACTTATCTTTGTTAAATATTGTAACGAGTTGCTCGACATTGTTAAGCTTTAGATATAGGTTTATTGATGTTCAGACAATGGATTCAAATTGACAATTAAAGTTCAGTATGAGGAGGCATCGGACGATCTGGATTAGAAACAGTGGAGGGAGGAGCACCTAAAAGATCTTCATAAGGTACGGGGTTAGTTCCAAATATCCCGCATTAAGGAGAATAACTAACTATTTAATATTTAGCAGATCCAATAGCGCAAAAAATGTTTTCCAAGTTTACATCCCACATGCGATAAATTTGATTGAGTGAGAACATTTGAGAGCTCGATTACTTAGTTCGTTGTGGATGATATTTAGCATTAAATAGAACAGTAGTGTTTTGTTCGGCACAAAACTAAGTGAATTCCTAAACCACTAATGATGTACTGAGGATCAGTAAACATGAGAAAGATATTGCCTTCAAGTAGGCGACAAACAGTGTGGCAAATGGTCAATAAATTTGGTTTATATGGTTACTTTGTCATACTTCCGCAGCGTAGTGAACCAGCCCAAACTCCAGCATTCAAAATAACTGTAGCAAACCAATTCCCTGTCTATATTTAGAACAAAAGTGTCGTTACAACGCTTTTGGTCCATCAATCGTTTTATTCCATTCGATGAAACTAATAACACTCGAATTTCAAGACAATATACTCATGTTCAACGACAAATTAGAAGCAACTTATTCACCAAAATCCAAAATCACGGTTGAGGAACAGCTCTTTCCTTTTGTTGGCAATATTTCCCTTCAAAAGTGTAACGGAAGTTACAATTATTGTTACAAACTTTCAGGTTCGTAGTTATAATGACCCTAAAAATTATCCCAATTAATTTTCCTATCCTAGCAAATAAATTCCTGTTAAAACTTCTTTCCTATTTCCTTCCTCAACTGAATGTAGTATTGTTTAAAAAGCTCCTTCTCTCTCTCCTAGTAAATCCCTTATAAATAACCGTGCTCACCTTCACTCATTCTACTCATTCAATTCGATTCATTCGTACTTGGTATAACCTATCTATTATTAACTTATTTTTAACCTACCCGTTATTCATTTAATTCTAATACCATCCTGACATATTTCCTGATCTTCCAAAATCCTAGTTCCAGTTTCTTAATTTTCTATTTTAATTCCCTCAACCACAAACGTAAGTACCTATTTACACACTTTCTCGGTGTCCGTACCTCGAGGAGATGTAACTGGTTATCTAGTGACTACTGGTGGCTTCGGCCCCAAGAATTAAAGCGACTTTACGAAACCCTCTTCCCTATAACCTAACGTCCGTAAAACAATTTCCAATCTGTCCCTACGGTGTACGTACGTCGAAGGATAGACAAATATTGTTAATATCATTACTTTATTAATGGTGGTTCCGACCCCAATTATAAGGTAATCCTATACTGCGACATACTCCTATAAGTTTCCCTTAGATAACTGCTCGAACCTTCCCCCTTTCTGACATATATTCGTAGTTAAAACCACGAAGGGCATATAGAAAACAATGTTAGTTAATCCTGATTCACCAAATAAAACTCATACCGTTACCACCATAAAATAAATTTTATCCCTGCAACTTTCCCTTGTATAATTGTACGAACCCTACCCCTTTCTGACATCTATTCAGAGTTGCAACCACGAAGGGTGTATAGAAAACGTTAGTTAATTAATTAACCCTGATTCACAAAATAAAACTAATACCATCACCTGCATATTATAAGTATAACACCTACCCCTGATAATCAACGCAATTTTCATCCACAATTAGGTATGGAATTGACATATAAACTCACAACGTTATGCAAAGTGTCTCACTAACAATAAACAAGGAGCTTTTTCAATACCACATTAGCGGTTAATAACTAAAGCAGAGTGATATATCAACAAAAGCAGCGTGATATAACAAAAGCAGATTTAATGTTTATTCCTCACTGTGGTTGAGGTTTTTTTATTATTTGTGCAGTTATTTTCAGCACTTCACTGGAATTGTTTTACCAGCAATCCGTTTATTTAGTCACACTTACACAAACTGTAACTAAGGCCCACCTAACTTCACTAGATAAATAAAACCTTGCTATTGCACTGTCGTTCACTAACTTCCGTTTTATTAGCAAATTTGGTTCCGAGTCGCATAAGACCATTCTCAACAAATGTTTAAACTCGACTGACTTTCGTTTTATTAAATGAATTTGGTCCCGAGTCGCATAGGACGTTACTTAACAAATGTTTAAACTCGACTGACTTCCGCTTTATTAAAAAAAATTGGTCGCATAGGATCTTTCTTAGCAAATGTATCAACTCGTCTAACTGATTGTTTCATGCATTCCATCTTGAAACTTAATTCCCTTTATATGTTTCATAATATCACTTCCTTTAGTTAAAAATAAACCTACACAACCACTACAATAACATTCAACTTATGTTACATTTTATTTTAATGAGTAAAAAAAATATTTTTTTTTATGTTCTTGATTTGAAATAAAGTAATGCCCATTACAAAAACAATAATGTACCGTATAAAGGTATGTTGGACTTCAGATTCATCCAACAGATGTCCAGTGAGAGGAGATAAAAATTGCAAAGCAAGAGACGCCATCCAAGGCGAAAATTTTGTTTGAAATCACCAGCAAATATTACCTTTCAGGAAGGACAATTGTAGCTGACAATTTTTAGAACCTTGGAAGTAGCCAAACATATTTATGAAATATAAGAACACATTAAGTAGTATCCCATAACAGTTAAGTGAATATACTTGAACACAACTACGGAACTTTACTGTACTTTTAGTCAAGATTAGCTAATACTTTACTAGATTATTATCAAACTAATTTAAAAATGACAATTCGCAACACTCCTTAATTGACGATGGCGGACAATGAAAGATGTCCCAATCAACAAAACAACAATAACAATAATAATCATTTTAAACATTTCGACAACAATTACAGTTACCGTCTTACCGTCGTAAATAATAATAGTCTTTAAAAAATTAATTAAAAAGTTAAATAAATATATGAAATCCGAAAACTCAAATATAAGCCTGCTATAATAGTTAGGGAACGTACATAGAAAAGTAAACTGCGGAGTCCAATTTCATTTCAATAAAGACTAACTAATTTTTAGTAGATGAAATATTATTATTAAACGAAGGCTGTTATGTGTTTAAATGGTAAGCGGAGGAAAAAGGAAAGGGTTATCTACTTACCTACAGACATCACGGAAACCGCCTAGCTCAGTAATTCAGTAATGTTCGGGTGGCAAGAAAATTCCGGAGGAAAATTAGGCGCCAGAGGTAGCTCCCCAAAATCAAAACTTACCGTTACCTGGACTTGTGAATAACGATGTCTAAAGACGTGAATAAGGAATTAAAGGAAAGAAGTAAGAGAGAATAAGACAAAAAAAGTTGCAGCGTATCGCAAGAATGTAATTTTTAAAATAGGGGTAGATACAGAATCAAACAAACGAAATTAAATGAAGTTAAATGTTTATTTCTTTTCATTTTCTCTACAATAAAAGTAAAATGATTACTAATACGGTTAACACCCAAATAGACTAAAAATGAAATTAATCGCAACGTACAGGGGTACGTTATTATGCAACATGAATTACTTTAAACGTTTAATTTTCGGAAACGAACGATCTTTCATTAAGCAGAAGCTGAAAGAGAAACATATACTTACGCTAGAAAAGCGTGTAATACTAATTAATTTGACACAAATTAATTACCAAATTTTGCAGTTAAATATAAATACAGTAAAAGTAAAATTTTAGGTGAATGTATATATATATATATATATATATATATATATATATATAATCAAAGAACGAAACGAATTTAAATGTACATAAAAGTTTAAAAAAGTTACAGTTATACCACGAATTTAATTTTACAAGAAAGGAAGAAATCACGTGCTCGTATATATGCAAATTAGTATTTAATGAAACTAACATGAAACAGCTACCGTCGTGGAAACTCGGCAATCAAACTCGTTTGTGCGTAGTTGACCTACTGTTCACTATAGGACGCCATCTTGACGTGAACGTTCACAACTTCTACCAAACAGTATTAGGAAACACAATGTGGACGTTATGAATATCACTTAAATACAGATCCAACTGATAATTAAATAGATTCATGCAGCAACAGTAACTTCTAGCGGTGTGTAATTTTACCAATCACGTTCACTTGAAGAGTGTGTGAAGATCATTAATAGGAAGTGAATTATACTGTAGTTACACAAAGTGATTCAATGCTTTTACTTTCTAGCGAGTAGCACGTTACTATCGTTGATATCGTACTGAAGGTATCCATATAACGTCCAATGAAAGTATGTGAACTGGAGTTCCCAGCCTGGTTACCAATTCCGAACAGACACAGTTTCATTCCTGCAGTAATATAACTTGTATAGCGGACAAGTAGCCACGATTGGAGAAATACAGAAAAGAAAATGCTAAGAGGAAAGGTACGTAAGTACTGTATAATGTGAAATTAACGTCAGTTACCCCTATGATTGTAGGCGGACACACTGAAGTGGTCCGAAATGCTTTCCACTAGTCAGCTGGATTAGATTCTCTCTTTAATTTATATTAACTACCTGCCTACAAAGCAACTATTCTATATTGCAGTCTTGTGGGTCTGTACGAAACTTGGAAAATTCAAGCTTACAGACAACTTGCCACAAAAGTGACTGGTTACACACATACAACACACACACACACACACACACACATATATATATATATATATATATATATATATATATACACACATATATATATATATATATATATATATCAAAATTAGTAGGGTACATACAGTTTAGGATTGAATCGAGTGGAACTAGCTTCTTCGATAGCTCAGATGGTAAGAGCCCTACTCTACATGCGTAGCCGTCATGGGTTCAAGTCACTCGAGAAAATCTTTTACTGCGTGTACGTTACGATTTTAAATAATTTACAAAGTAAAAACTGTTATGACTTAACTTTAACTATATATGTTAAATCAATGCAATGCCGTGACAACATTTACTACGAGGTATAGGAAAAACGCAAAAACCTAGACATGCTGCAAAGATCCAGCTTAACTTTACTAAAATTTATGTAATTAATTATGTTTTTAATTGCCCTACAGTGATCAAGATAGTTAAAGTTGTTTAAAATTAAAACCCATTACAAAAGATTGCGCGATATTGCACCATAAATAATTAATTTTAATCCCCTCCGACGCAGATATTAAAAAGCATCAAATGCTCTTACGTCCGAGGACCCTCAGCCAATCACAGCCAGAGGACCCCTGCATAGAAGCCGGATCCACCCACCGCGAATCAGCTATAAAAACCGCGGCGCTACCGGAAGAAATCCTACTTCCTACTGCTTTTTCCGCGACTACTCTACTTCAATCGCGACTACTATTTTTGCTATTTTTGTTATTTCACGACTCCGCTATCCTGACACGCTCCAACAGCCAGAACCGAGATCCAGACCGCGCGCCTGCCGTAGTTAGTTTCGTTGTATACGTTGCCGACCTGCCGATTACCGCATCCGATTATCCTGAACCATCGTGCATCTTTAGTCGCGTCACCGCTGTCACCGGTAAATCAGCATTATACAATCAAACTGCTGGTTGAGATACGCTAAGGTTAACAGCATGTAAGTTTTATTGCACCAGTTTTCTTAAACGTTACACCAGACACCTAGACAAACGACGGGCTGTATAGCCGGAAGTTATCTAACCGTTCCAGTACACACTCTAGAAGTATACGCCGGGCTGTATAGCCTGAAGTTACCTTCTGCATTCATACATACACTAGAAGTATACGCAGCGCTGTATAGCCTCAAGTTACCTTCGGCACACCAGGACGTTGCTACTTTGGGTTAACGCCCTAAAGGCATTTTCCATTTACTCCAGCAGCAAGAAGGGTATTCGCTCAAATTCTACTGCTCCACCTGGAGATCCCTTTGTACAGCAGTCGACGGGGTGGACCCAGAATCTTATAAAGGGCTCTCCATTAACCAGATATTACACATACATTACACTTACAATACACCGACCAGATCCTGAGGAAAATTAGTAATTCAAACAGGCGACGCCTTGATCTAGATGTACTCTCAATACCAGAAGCCGCATTCGTAGAGATCACCCGCGTGATACTTCAGATATATAAAGACGAACCCGTGGTGC
The DNA here is from genome assembly GCA_036346205.1 of Vesta saturnalis. NCBI lineage: Eukaryota > Metazoa > Arthropoda > Insecta > Coleoptera > Lampyridae > Vesta > Vesta saturnalis. The sequence continues at coordinate 2,013,733 of JARFJB010000673.1, forward strand.
GTCTACGTGATAAATTACATTAAACGTACTCCTGCGTCTCGCAATCGCATATAAATCACTTACTTGAAACACCTGCATTCCGTCGGAAACAATACTCAGAATTATTCAATTTACTACACACAGTCGTATAAGGTCGTGTAAACTCGCCTCCGATTAATTCGTTTATAACAATTAATAAAGAAGCAATCTTTTAATAATAACTAACGTAAAAGATCGTATTAAACTCCGTCTTCCCTGTATTTGTTAGTTAGAATAAGTTTCGCTCATACGAAAAGTATACGAGTTTAACAAAAACATACGTTTTTCTAATAATAAAGAATTAATAGGTTGATTTCCGGGCATAATTAAATGTTAGATTATTACATTACTGTAAATACGTTCTCCATTAATTAAGAAATCCTGAGATTAGCCTGTTGAGTTAGTGTAGATAATTAAACGTGTACGTACAATTTCATTTAAAACATGTAAATGTTAACCTGTCCTGTATAAAGCATTACAAGTACTGAGCTCATATCCAGTCAGTCTGAAAGCCAAATCACGTATAAGAATAGTCATGCGCACCAAGGTTACCTTAAATTATTGATTTTCTCTTTGACCTGTTTAAAGACACCAACGCGATCGGGGCTTATCTAAGATATAGAATTTTACACAGCGCCACCTGAACAAATACCAGGCTACTGTGTACAGGGCAGGCCTGAATGGTCGTAATAAACAAAATTAAATCGTCATTAGTAGGATTTTTGGGTCATAACACACCAGCAATTGAACCAGAATAATTTATATTTCCACAGAAACGGCTCAGGATTCAGTAATAACCACTATCGTCCACGGGGGACCAGCCAAACGGGCGCTACCAACCAGGACCTCCCGGGTAACACCAAATAAGATTTGTTTTGTTGTTGATGTTGATAATTTATTTCATTTAGGTTAGAGTTTTCTAGTTTTGTAAAAAAATAGGTAATATACGTTTAAAATAGTTTTGTTGTATTATTCAAAGTGTACAGTGTTGAGCACCAGGATACAAACCACCCCCGTCTTGTTAAAACAAGACCCGATTGGTCTTAAAGGAACATTAAGTTCAGGAATTCTCTTTATCTGATGGTAACAAAATTATGCCCCTATTCTTTTTAAGATGTAACAGTGCTCTTCGTTGGCTAAAGTATAAATTACTTCTTGGAGGTTTCGCATCTATTTCAGTCGAGTTGAGTAACGGTATGTAATTATCTTCCTTGCATAATTGTATTAATGTAATATATTTATAATGGAAAACACTCCTATTCCCATACATTAACAAATTTAACAAGCTTGGAAACTCCTGAATGCAGTCTGATGCCGTATTGAAGACAGCTTAGGTAACACATGCAGTTGTGTAAAGTTCTGCAGAGGGCGAGTAATACCTCTTTAACGATGGAAAATTTTTATGTGGGACGATACCGTTCGGTTTGTGAATTAAATCATGGAATAAAATTCATTGAAACTGTAGTAGTACGCCTGTGTTGGTAAAACCGAGTACAGATTACCTGCTATGTTGTTGTTTCTGTTCACGATTTATTTATCGTCATGACAAAGAAATAATGGTATTTAACTTTTATCTTGTCTTTTTTGAAAAATCAAGCACATTATGCAAAATTTTTGTGAGGGAAAATTTTTTATGCGAATTACGTTTTATTGATTGGACAATTAAATAAAGTTATTTGAGAAAATTAGAGTAAAGCTAGTTTTACTCATCTTCAGTAAAATTGATACAGTATTAAAAAACTTCAATTTATTGTGCTTTTCTACCATAATCACAAATAAATTTAAAAATGTGCCATTCATCTAAACGTGGATCATGGATTTGAGTTGGTACATTGAACTACTCATTCAGGATTAAGCTTTTGTTTTCCCAAAACATTCAAAAAACCCTTCAGAAAAACTTCAACTGGGTTAACAGGTGCGAAGTCTTTCACAACCTTCGTAAAACTTGAGTAAAGCAATTCCGACTTCCCAAGTTTTGAGACCACCGCACTCCCAACTTGTGCCAGCTGTGTGTTGCAATTAACCTCATCAAAATACCAAGAAGATTAGACAGAATACGCAACGGGGTCGAACCAAAAAGTATCATCCCAAAAGCAATATCATACACAGAAGACCTACCTTAGCCCTGTTCTAGATTACCGATCTTCATTGCAAGCTAACCGTGAAAAAAACCATTCCGAACAAAATACAAGTTCTACCAAAAAAACTGTCAACACTTTCCTCTCTCACGTAAGAAAAAACTAAATGCAAGTTTAAACTTATATGAAATGTGTTTAAAATAATACTTGAATGTAGTCAAGTATATGCTCTAGGTGATCCCATAAAGATGACTCATTTTTTCAGTCCAAATAATCATTAGAACAACAGCCCCTAAAGGCAATGTGCGCCCACAGCATAGCTCGGTGGTGTGGGCGGGGTTCGTACTTAATGCTACAAAAGGACACCCGTCACAACTCCAAAAACGTCAAAATCGGGGGAAATGTCAAAAAGGCGGCACCTCTTAGATACATTAATAGCGGGAAAACGCCATGAACTAGATCATACTAATGGTCTAACAGGAAACCACAATGTTCACTCAAAATAAAACACTCTCCTCCCTGAAAACTATACTCCAAAAATATTTGCGAAAAGTTCGCCCAAACTTCAATAAAACCTTAAGCTTCATATAAAAACTGCAAAATTGCGATAATAAAACTGAAACTCATTAAATATTTCGATAAACTTCCACGTCAAAATTATTGGCTCAAATAAGCAAAAATAACTGATCAATATGGTAATTTATTATTCAATTCCAAACAAAAAATACGTCACAATAAAACAGACACGATCAAATATATAAAAAGTTCAAAAGTAATAAACGACAAAATCGGGGTTGTAATTCCTAAATCCGAAAAGTATACAGCTCATTCCCAAACAAATAAACAAACAATTTTTCAAATCCAGGTAATCATGTGCAAAACTAAACAGCTGATCGGTCAATGACCTATTCACTTTATAATCTACGTTACTTTATCATTCAAAGCGTCTTTTAAAATAAACGTGTCGTTGAAATCAAAATAGCAAGTTTTCGAGTGTAGAAATTCTCATAATCCATTACGCTAAAGCGTTCCTCTTCAAAGAAATGCCACTGCAAAGTTGTACAAATTAACAAACGAATAAATTACTCAGAAACTTTGGATGTAAACCAAATTAACTGAACTTCTAAAGTTTTAAAGAACGTAAAAATACTATCGTCGTGAGTAAAGATGAGGATTACAAAATATGTACACTTAAATAAACAATCAAGTTACATACACTATACATCTATATTCAAAGAAACTCGTCAATAAAATTTCTACAGTCTGATTTAGAATTATTCCTGCAGGACTGCAACAACCCCAAATTTATCTAATTTATATATCCTACATTCCAATTATTATCAAAAGAATAAACAAAACGTCGAACATCTAAATTTTACAAATCTGGCCCTATGCAATTTTATATAACATAAACAGAATGAAACAATGAAAGCACAGTCCGAAATAGTTTACGAGTGAATGTGCTCTATATATTGAATTGCTGTCTTAACATTCCTTTAAAATTAAATCAAAAGGCACATTCATTCGTCTAAATGAGTATAAACAAACATTTTATTAAAGTCACCAACATATAAATTCAGAAAAATATGTAGTTACCTTGACACAGCACAAATGTTTTCTTTCTCACAACAATATACCAGCAATCGCTCCACTCGGTATATAATTGACGCAAACAAATAGCTTCTTAATACTTAAATTTATGTTTACATAAACTTTATAACGGCAAATATTCAAACCAAAAACCATACGCTTCATGACTTCTTCGCCTGGTTAACGTTAATATATACACAAATATAATTTTACCTACAGTTACTTTACTTTTATCTACTTACAACTGATTAAAGCCGCTCTATATATCCAAATTTGTACTTTACCTGTTCGAGTTGCGCTGTGTACGCGGAACAGCCCTTTAAACTTGGAACTGGTTAAAATTAATCCGCATATCCAAAATGCGATAAAACACTTCAGCAGAATAAAGGTTCAGCACTTAATAAAAAACACTAACACCAATTAATTCTATGAGTTATTAAACAAATACAAAAGATTAGCTTGGTAAGACAGTGATCACTCTATTACCTCACACATGTTACAAAGACCTTTTTTTTTTTATATTAATTAAGCAAACTTTAACCGAAAAGGAATACAATAAAGTTTTTAAGAATATAACGCAGTTGCATCGGGCACAAAATATTTAAAAATAAACAAAAGTGTACCTAGAAGGTACTGCATCATCGCACAACTATAACTGTTTAAAATATGGCATCTTCACTTACAATTAAGTTGGAACATAATTTCAACTTTAATAACTTTTTTGTTTGTTAATGGATTTTAATGATTTTTGGATATAATGTCAAAATATTCTTGTTATCACTTCAAAATAAAAACTACTCATTTTGGCCAGGACTGACTTTATTAAATCGGCGAGTTTAAGCTCGTTATAAAAACGAATTGCACTATTTACAAACCGACTACCATTTTTTTAAGAGGGACATTTATGGGAGAACAAGAAAATATCAATATTGTAAAACCAAAACCTGAAAAATGGCGATTTTTTTTGTGACACGGTGCTTGTCGGCAATAAGTAATAAATACCGGTTTGTCGAGATTGCTTTGTGAATAGACATATTTTATTAATCTTTTTAAACTAAAAATTACACAAATGTCGGTGTTTATTATAGGATTAAATACTACTGAGAATTATAAAATAATACACATGGTAACTAAAAACAGCAACAAACAAAGAATTAAATATTTTTTATAGGAATTGATTTTGTATGAAACCCCTTTCATTATCGACTACAACCTATCCCAGCAATAAACAGTTCTGTTTTGTAAATCGTTAATTGTCGTAATATTGTAATTCACATAAGTGTGGTTTCAATAATTTCCCATACGCAGTAATCAACGGGGTTAAAGTCAGGGCGGTCAGGCGGCCATAAGTCCGGCTCGATAATTTCTGGGCAATGTTCTTGTAAAAATCTTATTGTGCTGCGGGAAGTGTGGGAGGTGTTGAAAGAAATAATTATCACATGTATAAAAAACAAAATACACCCACGTACCACACAAAATTAAAAAACATCGAACGCGTTTCGATAGCTACGCTATCATCTAGTCGACCGCTGATGATGATAGCGTAGCTATCGAAACGCGTTCGGTGTTTTCTAATTTTATGTGGTACTTGGGTGTATTTTGTTTGTTACAGATCCTGCCACAGTTACAGTGTTCCAGATTTTTCAAATATCACATATATTTTCAATTTCGTAAATCAGTATGTTGTTGGTAGACTTCTGAATATATCTTAACACTCTATCCTGACATAGAAGCAGTTAATGACACCATTACAGACTGAAAAATGTAACCTTGGATTTAAAAGGCTATCCTATGGAACCTAGCGCTTTTTTCAGTAGTTGAGTAAACACTGTTATTTTGGGCATTCTTCTCTTTACTGAAGAAGATTTTTTCGTCAGAAAACCAAACTTGTGAGATATCTTCCCTGCTATGAAATTATTTTTTTAGAACCGTTTTTTTTTTTATTTTCCGCAGTTAATTTTTAGGAATACACTTTTTTTAGATCTTAAAGTTGAGATCATTTTTTGAAAATTCTTCGCACTGTGGTTCGTATTATTCTTGTGATTCTTGAAATCTTTCTTGAACCATATCTGATGGATTAGCATTTTCGACAATCTGCCGAACACTTAAAAATATTGCCTTGACAACGTCCACTTCTTTTCCTACTACGACCCGCCTTACCTCGAATAGTTCAATTTTCGTGATAATGTTTCAAAAAATAGATTACGGTATTTAGCTTCCAGTTTTTTTCTGGAAACATTTTAAGTATTTTTCGTGCATATTCGTTTCTACTAATTATTTAATCAAAATCTTACCTTCCAAAGACACAACCATTTCTACTCATTTAAAACTAAACAGGTAATTCTGTAATGTCGAAAATTTAACAAATGTTTGATTCAAAAGCAACCTTAATGAAAGTAATGAGGCATTCTCTATCTGAATTGTTATTACTTAATGCCGACAAGCACCGTCCCACAAAAAATCGCCATTTTTCAGATTTTGGTTTTACAATATAGATATTTTTCGGCCTTGCTTTTCCATAAATGTCTTTCTTAAAAAATACTAGTCTGTTTTTAACTGGCGTAATTCGTTTTTGCAGCGAGCTTACACGCACCGATTTAATAAAATCGCTGTCCGGTCCTGGCCAAAATTGGTACGTTTTATTTTAAAGTAATAACAACAACATTTTGACTAATATCATATCAAAAAATCCTTAAAATCCATTAACAAACAAAAAAAGTTACTAAGGTTGAAATTATGTTCCAACTTAATTTGGCCCTGAGTGTAATTGTATTTAAATAAAGGAATTTTGAAACGCTTACTTCAAATGGTTCTGTGCTGTAAAAGAAGCATAGAGCATTGCTTTACTGAAGCTTTGAATGGCCAGGATCCGCATTATTAACATTGAGTTTGACATACCTCCACGATGGTATCATGAAATTATTGAGATAACCAAATTAACACCAACTGTATTTCGAAACTCACCCGGCACATAGACACGCACACGCACACGATCGCGTACATACATGGTGGCAGAATTTCGACGTCCTCGAGTTGGCTATAGCATCAAGAAATTACCACTTTTTTTTCTGATTTCATCGATACATAACATCTGGGGTCAAATTATTCATTTTTACTGCTTCTTTGCGAGTTTTGAACATTAGACAGTTGATGGTCCGTGCAGGCTCTCTTTTCCGTACGAATTGAAGATATTACGAAGTTATAAAGCTGTGTACAAGTCGATCATTTACTTACATGTACGGCAGCAGGGCAATTTATAGCTCTCAGACTTCTTATATTTCACAAGAGCATTGCCTCATAGTCGCATCAAATATCTAATATTAGTTGTTATCCCTGGTATTCGCCTTATTGTGATTTTTATCTTCTTTTTTAAGGTGCAAATCAAACCGGGACAAAATGCAGGAATTTAGCTACTCTACTTTGTTACTTATATTTGTAAATTCATTGACGATGTTGAAATTTCCTAAACAAATATCGTTAAATTGAGTTATTAACACTGATAATGCATCATCGACTGCAGATACAGTTTTATAAGAAATATTAGAAGACCTATAACCCACCCCAATCGCTAGTGTGCGATTACCAATTAGTTATTTTAAATTTTAATGATATTAAAAAAAGCTACATGATCTCTTCTACTAATTCCATTCTTTCGTATCAAGCAGTAATCGGGTACCTAAAAATTACTAAACAATATTTCATTTCTTTCATTTCATTTCTTGTCATGTCCCGAGCTATGGTCGAGCAGCAAATCTTTTAAGTATTCAAAATGTTTCGCAAACACGCCAACTAGTACAAAATTAACCCCAAACATACAAATATTTAAACAGAGAAACCAACGAACAAGTAAACCCCCACACATAAACACTCAAACAGACAACCTAGTAAACAAGTAAATAGCTGAACCCAGCTACTGCAAGTTGCGCCTCCACTTTCACCTTCACACAAGTTAAACTCGTTAGAAGGTATTTACTAAATAAGTGAACATTTAAAGTATGTGATTAGTATCTCAAACTAAGGACTCCCAGCACCTGGTCTATACTAACCCTCAAAGGCTTTCACGGTTGTGCACGGGTGTCAACTTCGGGACTTGATACGGCGGTTGAAGATGTAAAATTAGGTAAACTATGGACAGAAGGGTGATTTGAGATACAGATAAAGGCAACAGTTTCACTATCTACAAACATGGGTTTAGTACCAATATTGATGTTAATGAATTATTTTGTTCTAATTAATACGAGATCTCTTTAACCCAACTAAATTTGTTCGTGTAAAAATCTGAAACGGACGATTGCAGACAGTAACTTTTTACTACTAACTTTTATCCAAATTGCTTTTCAAAATTAATTTGTGAATAAGTTGGCTCATAATGTACACAAGATTGCAATATGTTTCTATCAATGTATAAGCGGAGGAGGATGACGGAAAATCCATGAACCTTGTTTTTATAAGTTCGGTACTCATTTGGTAGTGGGATAGTGGAAAGCCCAACTTCGCTAGCATTCAGGCAGCAGCAGCTTAACTTCTAATAAAAATACAATTAACTGTAGTTTTGTATAGATGTACTAAAGTTAATCCTTATCTTGTATCTCAGGTATTAATATAAAAAATTTACTCCTTTGTACGCTATGGCCAAATTTCGATGTTTTAATAGGAACTCTCATAAACTATAGTTGAACCTCGCGTTCTAGATAAAACTCAATGGTGCATTTCAATTTGGCTAACGCCTATTGTTGTCGAGTAATGGCCATATCTCGCTTATTTATGAAAATAGAAAAAAATCATTTCTACGTTTTTTAACCTTCCATTAGTCGCGCCTGTACCTGAGGGATACAGGCAGTTTATTTATGCAAATATTTGAAATAGGAAAAACAATTTAATGTTACGGTTTCTAGTAATCCTTAAACACCTTATTCTTGCTACCCTTATAAAATTACAAGGTTAAACCTTTACCTAGAAATTTTTAATTCTAAATAAACTTCGGGTGCGCTAGATTGTGTACCAGAGTGATACAATGCGATTACTCTTGTTAGAAACGGTTCGGACCAGCTGTAATATTTTTTTCATGATAAGTGTATTTTATTAGTTTCCGTTTATTTTTAAGTGCTAAGTGTATATTTGACAAGTGTTTTTGTCTTTATACTTTGTATTAGGTATAAACACAAATGATCGTAAGTGATGTTGGACCAACACCGAAATATTTTCTCTTGACCCTAAATAGTCAATATTGACACTGATAATACGGCGTCGCGGACGAATTCACGTTGAGCCTCGCTAGTGGCGAGGACATGGTTGGCAGGATTGCCTTCCCCTAACTTAAAAACCACTTACTTCATACCAGGAGCGGAAATGCGCAAATTGAAACGAGCATATGACAAGAAAGCAGGTACTTGGACCAAATCCAAACCGAATAAGTCGCCTACTATGATAGGTGAGGTGGAGAAAGAGAGAGGGAGTCCCAAGCGACCTCGATCAAACGCTTCCACACCTACAACGAAGCAGCAAGCTAAAAGACCCCCAGTACCTAGGTGCAGACTGGGTCATACAGCTAACAAGGGACTAAGGATGGCGGTGGTTAACATCCCGATGGAAGTGTTTAGCAAAGGAAATCGGACCTGATTATCAACAAGTTAGGAGTTACAATTAATCAGATTCCTTCGAAGAGTTCGACACCTTCCCAATTTGAAAGCTGTAGGTACACGGGTGGTGCTGCATGAATCACGTGTCCAAACGATTCACCAAGGACTGGCTAAAGAGGACATCAAATAACTTGGAAGTGCTATGGACTTAGTGGTCGTGGAATCCAAAGACCTCCCAAACCGCCCGAAGGTTTGGTATGACTCCTAAGTACGAAGTAGAGGGAAGGCAGTATCCTGGCCTTCTCCATTGACAACATTTCGTATGAGATCCCGGAGAAGGCTAATTTGAAGGCCTACTACGGGCTGAGGGCAATCCTGTTTATGCCTATACAGACTACCAATGGTTCAGATGAGCTTCCACCACAGTAAGGTGGCGTTGGCCGCTTTATGCACAATGATGGGTATCTGCAATGTAGCTATAATTCAAGAACAAACTTTTGTTCCCAGGACCTAGTAGCGGTAAAAGTAGTATCCAGCGAAGGGGGACCGAGGGAGGCTACACTCGCATCGGAGCTTTCCGTCAGACGATCCAGGCCAACCACCACCAACATCATTGGAGGATTTAGTAAGTAGATGTAGAGGAAGTGGATCACAGATACTTGTAGGATGCGACGCAAATGCACATAATGCCGTGTTGGGTAGCAGCAACACCAATAACACTAACAATTCACTATTGCACATAACTTGTATATAATGAGTAAGCGAAACAAACCTACCTTTGTAACAGGGCGTAGACAATTGATATAACAATAACCAGCTCATTTATGGTTAATTTTGTTAGGAGCTGGCATGTCTCTGATGAATAAAACTTCAGTCACGGATACATACAATTTGAAATTACTGGTATAACCATATAAATTCAGGATTTACAATTAATACACATAGGTTAGGCAGTCGGTATTTTTAATGAGCGAAATCAATAACGTTTTTAAAAGCTCCCTATGGAATTTCATAGTGAAAATATAAAAAGCACAAGTAAACTAATCGCGATCGTCCTGCAGACAACAGGATCTTGAAATGATGAGTGGTTCTTGAATTGTAGTTTGGACACACCTAGACACTGTAATATCACAATCACGAGAATGCGTAATGTGAGATGGATTGTTTGTTATCCGTTCTCACAATAAGAAGCAATTGTGAAGTTTACAAACTTCTATAAACGTTATGTAACATAAACGTATGTGAGATCTTTTTATTGCACCATTTACTTTATTAAAATTCAGCTGAAATGTAGAACGTTGCTAAAGAATTATAGTGACATCATCATAGTTATCTGCCAACCAAACGTGACGAAAAGTTGATAATAAAATTTGTGTTTAATATACAAAATCTATAAAATGGGACATGTTCTCTGGAATGACAAATTTGTGTTCTTGCGTATTTTGCATAATAGTGCGTAATTAAATTTATTTATTAAGATATTCACTACACACTATGTAAATTATTTAACTTAGCAATTTAAGTAAACGGTTCTAGGTAATACGAGTATATAAATACTGTTAAAAGCAGTATATGTAAAGTAATACTATTTTAGATTCGCACTGATTTGTTGAATTTAGGTTTAAGCTGTTTGTAATCCATTAAGTTCATTAATTCTGAATATAAAACCAATATTTGCTCAACGTCAACGAGTAGGAAGGTGTAGAAAATTTAAAATTCAAAGAATATTTTTAACTTACCATTAATGTGTGAATTACATCATAAAGTCAAAGGCTTCACTCTTAATCGTAACTTTGACAATAAATTGTACAACATTACTCAGTCGCTGTAACATAAATATATTCATGAGGTAATTCGTTCAGTAATTTCTGAATTACCTCAACCAATATAATGGTTTCTAACAAATCTAATTATACAACTATAGGGATCTACATCACTTGAAAATATACGTTTTATAGTACAGTGTACTTTCTGTACAATAGGTTTTAACAAAATGTACAATAAAACATCTGTTTGATTGTGACGGTGGTGTGGTTTAGCCGAATCACAATATTCCGGAGGATAGGTATATGAAAAAACGAGATTTAAATAAAGCTAGGCAATTAGAAAAGCTCTCGGCCTCTGTGACCAATGTTTGTTGACGTGTGCCTGTATTTCTGACCGTTGTTTACCGTTGTCGACTGTATTCGTAACTCCACGGAGTTACGTTTACTAGAATATTTGATAGTTAACAGTATATGGTTTTCTATGTATATGTTCATAACAAAATAGGTATAAGGCATTACGTAGCGTATACGTGGTGAACAGCTTAGGATGTACCTGGTGTGGAAATTTGGGTGTTATTTATGTTGAATTCTGTAAATATATGGTTATTGAAAACCTGCAGATATTGTGTGGTGCTGTTTGTAGAAGTCATTGCTGTGTTCTTTGCGGAGGACCAATCTCGGTATACCCGAAAAGAGCAGACACCTCGTGAACGAGTGTAACGATCACTCTCCATAGGCCAGTCGCAGTTTACGTCCAAGCGAGTGTCGGTGCCGCCCTTCGTAAGACAGCCGTGAGTTTGGCGACGCAAGGCCGTGTAGAAGAGGGTGTCGTCGCTGGAGGTGGCCTCTTCGGTCGCCATGGGGTTTTCAACTATGCGATGACTAAGGTTGAGAAAACTATAACACAGGTGGCACGGCCCAATGAAATGCTCAGACATGCTTTAACTCCCTAGCCTTTTTAGATCTCTCTACCTCCGGACAGTAGTTACATTAGTATCTGAGGGATAAGACGTCGGTCTAGTTCTCGGGAGGAGTTAAACCAGTTGTAATTAAGACGAAATGTTATGCTTGGTAGCGGTTTCTATAGCATCAACGCTTCCAGTAACTCCAGTGACTCCAGTAATGCGGTTGGGCGGTGCTACACCTTTTTCTGCAGCTTCGTCTTCTGTGTCTTAAATTCCTTGAAGCAGCTGACTAGGGACGGCGAAGGTCGGCGCTGAAAATTTAGTGGGGCTTTCACTATCGGGGCCACTGCCAGACGTCTTCTTCGGCCTCCTCCTCCTCTGATGTCGAACAGATAGAGTAGGGTTGCTTACGGGCGAATCCGCCACATCGGTGAAAGCGCTTTACATTTAAAGGTCGCTGGATAATTGTAATCGATAAGTTATTATGAAATGAAACGAATACAAAAGCAGCCTTTGTTTGATAATGTTGGATCAACCCATAAGCATTTATTTAAACAAATTCAATTCAGAATGATTAAAAAAATCATTCACATTTTGGTATCTCCAATAAAAATAAGGATATGCGTTATGTCAACCAACTCAACAAGCAACAATAATAAAATAAAATGGGGAAGATAATCTGACAAACACACACACACACACACACACACACACACACACACACACACACACACACACACACACACACACACACACACACACACACACACACACACACACACACACACACACACACACACACACCACACACAATATATATATATATATATATATATATATATATATATATCTATCTGTGTGTGTGTGTGTGTGTGCGTCGCGCGTGTGTAATTAGTAATTAAACCAGTATTTTTTTAGGGTCGTGTCGTCACGACCCTAAAAAAATACTGGTAGCGGTAGGACGTGTTTATTGGTTTTTCCGCTTCTATCTTTCAGTTAGTGAAACAAATACATGTTAAAATAACAACCTCTAAATCAATAAAATAAGGGTAAGCTTGTAAACAAATTTTTCTACCCTGCGGTTTGAATATTAATAACAAACAAAGATAGTAGTAATCTAACCAGTATAAGTTTTGTAACATGTGAATGGCTCTTTAGCTCAAATAGGCGCAAAATAACATTTAGGACATTATAGTTATTTATTTTTACCCTACAATTGAATAAAAAAGAAAGGTAGAGGATGGAAACGTTTAAGTTGTCACGGTCACGACAATAATAAAACAGATTTGATAAATAAATATTAAATTAAATAACAAAGAAATAACTCGGAAAGCTAAACTAAAAATAATTAAAGCATTCGGTCGCAAATAAGTAGCAGCAAGTCCGGTGAGTGGTGCGGAGCCAAGAATCCCGTAGGGAGCAATCTGGTTGAAACGCGATGTGATTGAAGGGAATGTAAGTAAAAAATGTATGTGTATATATGGACATTTAGATATTCATACAGTAAGTATAGGATATATTAGTGATATCTGTCTTGACTCTGTCTATATTTCTACTTCTCACTTCCTTACACGTCGAGGCCATAAATAAATAACTGTCTGTTAGTAGGACGATACCGTTGGTAGGGAATTTTACATCGTCCGGGCTACGATTTGGCCAGTAATCGGTCTGCTCGCTGTGGTATTACTGAAGAAAACAATACAATTGCCGCGGATCGACCTGCCTACAAGGGGCGGCAAGGTCGAAACAGACAGGCAAAGGAAAGGGTGATATGGAAATGGAGGATGACAGCCTAGTACTATGGTCAGGAGTTGAGGCTGAAGTGCATGGCGCAAAAGGAGTTGGGGTGATCGCAAGTGCAAACGCGAAAAGATGTGTTAAACAGTATGAATTGGTATCTCCTCAAGTAATGTGGGTTAGAATGAAAGTGGATTTTCGAAGAATTTTTTGTTATTGCATGCTATGCACCGATAAATGGAGAAAGAGACCAGGAGCGTGAGAAGTTCTGGAATGAAGTAGAGAACGTGTTGAACGTATGTGAGCCAAACCAAAGAGTTCTAGGAAAGTTTGGAGACCAAAGGGTCAATGAGAATGGTGAACGCCTAGTGAACATCTGTGTGTAGAGAAGCCTGTTTGTATCCAATACGTAGTTTAAACATAATAATGTGCATATGTGTACATGACAGAGAGGTTAATCTAAAAGTATGATAGACTTGATAGTGTATGATGACTGCTTAGAAATATGGTGAAAGACACAAAGGTAATGCGCGGATCGGACCACTTTTTGGTAATATCTAGAGTGTGTTTAGGGCAAACGTGGGTCTGGAGAAGGAAAGCAAACGTAGTGCAAACGTCCAGAATTGGGGTATCAAACTAGTGGATAATGGTGCAAGAATGAAATACGCAGATTCTGTGAGTAAAGAGTTGAATGTTAATGAAACATTGTGGAATGAACAAATGAAATGATAAGCTTCAAAAACTGTGGTGTCAATTGTGCAGTGCGGATATTTGGAAGAGAGACTGCAAGTAGACAGAAAAAATGTGCTTGGTGGAATGAGTTGGTAAAAAAAGGCACTATGTAAGAAAAAAGATGCGTACATGGATGATTGCTGCAAAAAATGAGACTGAGAAAAAGTGGTTGTATGAGGTGTACACATTAAGAAACAAAGAAGCGAAGGAGGTAGTGAGAATAAGTAAAGAGGAAGTAATAACAGTGGAAAATGCAGAATGATTTTGCGGGAAACAAGAAGCTCTCCTGAAAGTGGGTCAAAAATACAAGACGTGACCCTAAACAGAAAGCTGCAGGAGTGATGAATAGTATGGGACGACTGTCAAGTGAGGAAATGCTGGTAAGAATATTTCAGAAAACTGTACAGTAGTGAGGAAAGTAAGACTGAATGGTGAAATGGGAGGAATATAGAAGGAATGATGAATGAAACTGAGAAGGATATTGGGATAAAGTAGGTAGAGAAAACGGTAGCAGGCGTAGATGAAACACTGGTGAAACGCTAGGAGTGTGGAGGTGCAAAGCTTATACGAATAATGTGTGAATTATTCAATGTAATATAAGGGTAAATGGAACAAGAGTGATTGTAAGAACTACAGAGGAATAAATATGCTTAGCGTGCCTGGTGAAGTGTTTGGTAGAATACTGATTGATAGAGTACGAAAAACTACAGAAACTAATATTTGGGATATACAGGGTTGCTTCATGGCAGGGAGAGGATGTGCGACTAGATCGTTTCTCTCCAACAGGTGATCGAAAAGTGTTTAAGGGTAAAGGGAAGGTGTACTGTGCGTTTGTAGATCTGGAGAAGGCATACTACACAGAGAATAGGGAGAAACTGTGGGAAATATTAAATGAATATGGCGTAAATAAAGGTCCAATTAATGGAATAAGGCCCGTATACAACGGTAGTCGGGCATGTGTTATGGTGAGAGGAGGTGTGAGTGAATACTTTAACATTCAGCAAGTAGTGCGACATGGCTGTGTGATGTCACCGTGCTTGTTCAATGTATACATGGATAAATGTGTTAGACAAGCATTTACCGATACAAATGATGTAATGATTGGTGAAGTAAATTTACGACTTCTGGTGTATGCAGATGACACAGTATTATTAAGTGACAGTCTCTGAGAGCATGGACTTAAAGGTAAACGTGAACAAGAGTAAGATTGTAGTGTTCAATCGGGAAGCTGGAAAGGAGGCTAGAGTATTTACTCTGCAAGATGAAATTTTGGAGCAAATGGACGAGCTGGTATATCTGGGTAGAATGTTTACTGCAGATGGTACAATGTAGGGCGAGGTTGGACGAAGAGTCAATGCTGGAAGGAAAGTGATTGGAAGTATGTGGATGACAATGAGAAACGAAAGCATGGGCCTAGCTGCGAAACGAGCAATCCATAATGGCGTGTTTGTCCCATCAGTACTGTATGGAAGTGAGAGATGGGTATGTCAAAAAAGGCACGAAAGGAGAATAATTTCCGTGGGTATGAGATTCCTGAGAAGCGCATGTGGTAAAGCGAGAAGGGACGAGATAAAGAATGAATGCATAATGACGGAGTGTGGCGAGGAAAAGACGATGATGGATAGATATAAAAGTAGTACATTATGTTGGTTTGGTCACATTGAGAGAACGAACGACGCAAGATTAACGAGGAAAATATATGTGGGTGTGGTCAGAGGAGATCCCGGGCCTGGCAGGCCGCTAAATGTAGTAGAATTTATGATATAGGGAAGAAAGATACGGAGTTTTAAAAATAAAAAGGCACGCCAGAGACAATGTATGAATCTTGCGGAAGCTAGGGAGGTATGAGGAGATAGAAAAGCATGTAGAAAAGTTATGAATGAAAAATAAATAAGAGGTAGGGATTGTTTTGCCTATCCCGCAAGGGAATGGCGTAAAGGTTAAGTTAAGTTAAGTTACGTTAATTACTTTTTGTGCAAAAAGCAGTAAATTTTTTGTATCGACACCTCCGGTCCTAGATAAGGACAAACTTTAGTATATTTATACAAAGCAACAATTAATTTTATTTTGATTAAAGCAAGCTAAGGTGCTGCTGCCTGAATGCTCGTGATGTTGAGATTTCTATTAACCCACTCCTAATAGAGTACCCAAGTTAAAAAACAAGGTTCATAACTATTCCGCCATCTTACTCTCCTTATACATTGTTCAAAACGTATTCCACTTTTGTTTACATTATGAGCTATAGTTCAATTTTAATTGCTTAATAATCTTACAGTAGAAACTTACTCAAAGATTAATTTTGAAAAGCAATCCGGATAAAAGTTATTAGTGTAAAACCTGTTTTCAGTCGCCCGTTTCAGATTTTTAACCGAATATATTTAGTTGAGTTAAGGATAGCTCGTATTATTTAAAACAATACAATTCATAACATCATTGTTGGTACTAAATCCGTGTTTGTAGATAGTGAAACTGTGACCATTATCTGTATCTCAAATCACCCTTACCTCGAAGGTAATCTAATTTTACTAGATCTTTAACCACCCAGAAGTAACCTCGGTTTAGAACATCCGTGCACCACCTTGGAAGCCTTTGCGGACGAGTATAGGATAAATGACGATTTGGGCTGCTTTGGCACTTGAGACACTCTTTTTCAGTCTGTGAAGGGGTAATACCGATTTCCGTACCCCCCAGGAGCTAGGATGTCCTCAGTTTGAGACATGAATCACATACCTACTTTAAATATATAAAATAGTACAATGTTACCTTTTTTGTAGCATTGTACCCTTTTCGTGATCACTCATGTCTAGATGTCATGATAATGTACTCCTAAGATATTAACTATGATATACACCTTTTTATATTAAATCATGTCCTGAAGAAGGAACAAAATTAGTTGCGAAAGCTTGACTAAGCCTAAAAGTAGAGTTTCATTAAGCACCCAAAGAAAGCCCTGAACTGAAATTCCCGTTATCCAAAATATTGTTAGGCTGTCGTGTGACTACATCTTTAGCTCACAAGTATTTAGATAACCAACTTATTATGCAATATTCTCCACTTTATCTAACTCCAGTGTGCAGTTCTTTACGAGTGACTAGACCTTAAATTTTACTGACCATATCAACAAGCTAACTCGTGCGACTTACACAAAGCTTCAGTATCTGTATCGGTTCAAATATCTACTTCTGTCCAACATTATGCTTATGCATTTATTAATTTTGTATAGAATTCACTATTGTGGTAGTGTTGATGGCCCTTGTGAGACAGTAGCAATAGTTACAGGTTACAAAAGATACAGAATTCATGTGCCAGGTTTGAATTTAATATGCAGCGAAGTGAACATATTTCGTTCATTTACAAAGAGAAGTCCATTTAAAAAATGGCACAGACTAAAACTACATCTTGGTTGCCTTATACGCAAGGTTATAAAATGTGGAAAACCCTCACGTTTAAATACGAAACTCAAATTTTGTAGTAATGTTCATGATCGAGTTCTGCGAAATTTAGATGTGATTTAATAGTTCTTTGTGCTACGCTACACCATCGACGTCCAATAACATTCCAAATACCTTAAAAGCGTTTGGAGTGAACGGTTTCAAGCATGTATACCTTATATCTATAAATTAATAACTAATTCGAGATATTTTTCGGTTTACGAAGAGCATTGTAAGTTATGCATTTTGATAGTTTTGGGGGTCGGGATTAATAGCAATCGATGGGTGACACCCCGCCCATAATACAGACACCATCATTATTACTATTGTTATTGTTCTGTAAGTTTTTTTGCTTGTTTTGTTTTAGTTTATTTGGTATACTTTGTGTATGTGAGATTGTAGGTTTGCGTTTTAGGTAATTGTTTTGGAACTCGTTTGCGAGTTTTTCTTTATTTGCAGGTGCTAGTTCGCGACTCGTTTTTTCATCTTTTAGGTTATTAGTATACTTTTTTAGTTGTTTATTGCGAATTTTCTGTGTTTTTGAGTGTGTAGGTGTATGTGCATCTATTGGGTAAGTTATTTACTGGTACCTTCGTTTTTGGGTTGTACGTTTGGAAGTAAATGTGATCGCGTGTTTACGCGTTTGCTATTTTCTCTGCTTGTGAGTGTGTTGTGCTTATTATCTGCTAGACCTTTGCATGACATAATTTTTTTTATGTACTTTCTTGAATATCTAGGTGCTTTGCGGTTTTGGCGCTATATTGAATCTTGTACTTACCTTTGGAATTACATCAAAAGATGGCGTTATAATTTGCTTTTAAATTATACCACAAGGTATTATCATGTTACCTCCTAAACATACCGTAAGATGGAGCTATTAGCGTAATTATACCAGAGTATGTGGTAGCGATAGGCATGTTAACCTCTGACTATATCACAAGAGGACGCTACTAGTTAGTATTTAACATACCAAAAGGTGGCGTTTTGAATTGCTAATTTATAATTATACCATGATATGAGACTACATTTACTATTAAACGCAAACGAGAGAAAGTGACATATTTAATCTGTAACCTATGATACTTTATTGCATCATATTGTTTTAATGAGAATACCGACCTAAAAATAAAAGGGATCTGGTAACTTGTAATCTCCGACTAAAGGACGTGAAAAGATTACGTATGCCTAGTGAGACCACTATTAATGCCTTGTAACATGTGATTTGTGTGTTCGTTGGTGTCAATTTCGATGTGTTTTCTTCGTCAGCAGTATTGTCCGCCCGCATCAATTCCAGTTGGTACTTTATCAAGAGTTGTGTGAGTATGAATTTTGTTGAGTTACGTCCTTTATATTTTTGTTGATTTGCATATTTCATATCCTAACATTTTCAAGATGCCTACAAGGAAATCTGAGGCATGCCTTGTAGAATACGTGTTAAAATCGCTGTCAGGGTTTTTCCCTCAAATTGCTTCCAGAAAATTTCGGCAAGCAAAATTCGCTTGTCACCAAGTGTCATAATTCTTGATAGAGTGATATGTAATATCTAGCAAAAAATGCAACAATAAGCTATGATAGAATTGTTTATAATTGAAGTATTGAAGAATTGAATTCTGCGAGGCATGTCTTTTAAGTGTTGCATATAGGGCATAGTAGGCGGCGCTAACAAATGTCAATACTAAAACTTAACCTAAATATTTAGTATAACCTAAATCCAAAGTGTCAGTGCGATACGTATGGTGGTGTAGATACAAGAATGCCTCTCCAAGTTTTTTCTGTTTTCGGAAATAAAGCACCACATCAGTCGACAATTTGTTGGTGGTATGGAGAATACAAACGTGGATGGATGAGTCTTATCGTCGCTCAAAGGGTAGTTGCACCAAAAACGACCGCGCCCAGGAAGACGTCGATGCTGCACGCAAGCTTATCAAGAAAGATCAACATGTGACAGCGTGAGATTGCGGCATCATTGGGGATTTCAAAGACTTCAATTCCAATAGTTTTGCATGAAAAACTGGCGGTAAAAAAAAGTCTCCCGTTGGATACCGCATCTGTTGACCGAAGAATACAAATAAGGTAGGGTCAGTTGTTGTCAAAAAAACTCTAGATCGCTTCAACGCAGGAAATTCTAAAATGTGTACAGCATCATGGTGATGAATCGTGGATTTACTCATATGAACCCGAAAATAAACGCCAGTCGTGTGTTTGGGTGTTCCAAGGCGAAGAAAAACCAACAATAGTAATCCGTTCTCGAAGTGTATTCAAAAAGATGGTGACAAAATTTGTATCAAAAGCAGGTCATGTGGCAACAATTCCTTTGCAACATCAAAAAACTATTATTGCTGATTGTTATACTACCATTGGTTTGTCGAAAGTCATCGCTGAGCTTCGAAAAACCAACCCGGAACGACAAGTCATCCTCGATCAAGACCATGCAAGTTGGCACACAGCTCGCAAAACAATTGCATTTTTAACGCAACAAAACGTCGACCTAAGTCCCAACGATTTCTTTATCTTTCCGAAAATCAAGAAGGAACTGCGCGTTTACAGGTTTCAGTCGCCAGAAGAAGTAGTCCACGCCTTCAAAAAGGTTATTTCCAGTGTACCAACAAACGAGGAAAAAAGGAAATGGCCACGTATTTCATTCCCTTCTCAGCATACATACATACATTACGTATATATGTATAGTGGGATTAAGGATGGGTGTGGTCAGTATAGGATCGGAAGGGACGAAGTTAGGGTTCTGAGAGGAAAAATACTACCCCAGCATTCGCTTAAGTAGCCGCACATGGTGTGCATATACGCAGTGACTATGCCGCTACAGGTGTATGAGGAAAACCCCCTGAAAAAACCTCATACAAGGTATACTGTATCGGGAATCGAACTCATTACCTCCCGAATGCTAAGCAGAACAAACGAGTGGAATAAATGCTTCCAAAATTATTTCGAGCGCATGCAAAAGTGCATTGTTCTTCCTGGAGGATACTTCGAAAAACATTAAACTCTTTACTGTTTACTGTTTTATTCCAGCTCGATATGCAACACTTAAAAGGCCACCCTCGTATAAAGCATATTTACAAAATAGTTATTCCAATTTTAACAATAGTTTAATCAGAGATTTATTTTTTTGTAAACATCATTTTTACTTAAAGTAAAGGCGTGCAGTTAGCGTATTTCATAGTTTATCTCATCAACTATATTGGAAATAAATCATCTCAAATTATAAGCCATATTGATGTTCCTTCCCGCAAAAATACTGTATGTCTTTCAAATTTTATAAATCGGTATATGCCAGACGGTGACGTTTGTGAACTTGGACTTTGCCTATAAATAGCTTATTTGAAATTTAATATTGTGACATTCGGAGATGAATCAAATGCATTTACAGTTGTAAACAGACAATTTGGCATTACTTACATTAATAAAACTGGTCAAGATTAGTTTCATTTACGCGTAAAATACTGCCTTTGTCTCAGTTAGTACACTATAATTTTTGTTTCTATACATATTTACCGTTTGTACTGTTTGAATTACGAACTTTATAGGACATCCAAGAAATGAAGCAAAGAATGTAAAAAATAAAAAGGTTTTTGGTAGAGATATACAAGAAAGTAATCTTTAATACGTACCTGTGAGTAGACCTCGTTTATAATTTAGGTTTTATTGTGATTCCTATGTTATTAAAATAAATAAACCAGAAATAAATCTTAATTCCGCAAAAAAAGTCTATACCTACTTTTTTCCTTTTAAGAGTTTGTTCTGGTATTCTAAACTCAAGCTTATCTCTCAGTTATTCAATTTCAATTTGGCGTTCGTTTCGATTTGAAGGCATTTCAGTTTTTGTGCACGTACACGAGCACAATAACATCTTTCTATTGATACAACTTCGGTCATCACAAATCCGTAAAGATTCACGTATATAGTTGGTTTGGAACATATATAAATATGATGTGCATTACACATTTGTGTTCCTCGGAAATAAAATTTAAAATACGAATTTTTCCTTATTTAATTGTAATGAATAAAGTACGAGAGTAGTTCAACTAATTTAATTGAATTATCTTGGTTAAAGTTAAGTGATTTCCATATTATGCACATATAAGAATTTTTAAATAGGTTTAAGAGTCGTATAAAAAAAAACTTTTGTCTCTGTTTAAGTACCTAAACCATTTTCATTCGTTATCTAATCAAAAGTTACAATTTGTTTGCAAATGAAGCGAATGAGAGTTGCCTGTACAATTTACAAAGTTAGTTACAGTGCTATTTTGGGTTTTGAATTAAGTTAATTAGAATGCTAAAGACCTAAATTTATTTAGAGAAAAATTGCAAATTTCTATTTAGTTCCTCATAATTCAGTCTTTATCAAATTTATTCTAAAGTAGAACGGAAGAGCTCATTTACCTCAAAAACCATATAAACCCACACGGAAGTGAACCTCGAACATAAAGATAACACTGGGGCTAACAGTGCGGCGTCGTGATTTAGTATTATTGGAAACATGTAAATTCCAAAACGATGGTCCTTACAGCAGGTGTACCATATTGATCGTTCTATTGAATCTTTAATTTAAAATTCCGCGCTTGTGTGAGTATGTGTACAATCGCTCGCCGCAATCTGGCTTCAAGCTTGGTCGCACAAATACTTCTTTCATTTTCGTATCTACACACGCAACGTGATTTCCGTAAAATAACCTATATAAGCTTTTTGTGTTCCCAATTTTCACATCCTACGTCTCATAAAATTATTGCTTATCAAAAAGATGATTGAAAAGTAATTGAAATAAATCATCAATTTTAAGAGATTGGATAGAAACACTGTAAGTCGAACTTCTACAAAATTAATTTATAAGTACTACGGTGTCTCATGATTTGATCGATAAAGTGTATTAAGATCTTAACTAAGTTTAACGGTAACGTATATCCAATCAACTTATAGCTTTTTTTCAAAAAAGGGAACAATATCCAGGCGTAATATAATTTCAAGCAAAAATCTTAAAAGCTGATTTTCTTTATTATTTAAGTTGCACACGTTCATTGCAAAATTTCATTATTTATGTTTTAATTGACTATTACCTTTTATAATAGCAATATGCATTAATATTGCAAATATACTCTGTTCCATCTTATTTTGGGTTATAGCAGGCCATGAAAATCTAGGAAGAGTGTGGTAGCACTGTAAAAAGAAGAAAGGGTTAATACCGTAGCTTCACTTTTGAAAATTGAAGGTACTTAGTTCTGCGGTTGCAGTCAATAGTTTTATTTTTTCCAATAAATTGAAATTTCCTTCACTTGCTGTTGGTGTTGATGTCTTCACTGTTTCGTATGTATCTGTACATTTGGAATGCCTCATATATGCTCCACTATCCTTTATTTCTTGCTGAGTTTTCTTTTTTGTGTCCATGATTCTTGGTAGTAATTGATTTCCTGAATGTAGTTCCATAAAGTTTTTTAAATACCCACACGTTCGGTTAATGTATAGACACAATTCACCCGCTACAGCTTTATTTTTAGATGTTAAAAATGTTAACAAAACGCAAAAAGAAATATTCGTCAAAACATGAATCTTTATGCAATGTGTAAGCCCGAGCCGCAACGTTGGACACCAAATTGTAATCAAACGACAAATCTATGCTGACACGATGGGAAACAAATTGTATTGATTCACAGGCTCCACATTCGGCGCTAATTTGTAATGTTACCTTTCCAACCTGTAACGTGCCAATTCTTGGCTATTGTTACCTTAATTTGTTTTCTATTTTAGGCTATCCTTAACTTAAGTTTCGAAATTTGTATTATTATTGATAAATATGTTTAAGCATTTCTTTTTTTCTTTCAATAATAACATTTTTTTATATCTCGATATATTCACTTTAGTCTACATAATTACGAATCCCTGTGTATATTTAGTAATATCTATTTTAGATGTTTTATGCGCAAACGCGTATTGAACACGCTTAATTCAGTTCCTTTCTGTTTCTTCTGCCGTTCAGTTCAGTACGTTATTTTTTTTAAGTTTTGCTTCCCCTTTATAAGGTATGTAAGGCTTTTAATTAATCCCATGGCAGTGACAAGGCCCTGCAATTGGGAAGCTCCCCAACATGTTTCGCATCGTTGCAAAAGGTGTGCTGCATGACGCCATAAAAAATGCATAAAATGGCGCATGATAATGCATGTCATCTTCAGTATAAATGGAAATATCTTTGTTTTGCGTAAATAATACATGCTCTTACATATATTCTGCATTCGTCGTCAATGTATGCCGCTTTAGTCGTTCAAATCTGTGTTAGTTGTTTAATCTACATTTTCATTATCGTATGTGGAACATTTTATGAAAATTACCTTACGTTAATATATGCTATCATTCGTTTATTTGTACGTTAAACCGAAATGCAAATTATCTTTACATTATCGTATGTTTGTCTTGTGAATTGGAATGAAAATCCTCAAGCTACAGTTCATTTTAGGACGAGATTAATATATTTATTTTGTACAAGTAAGTACTTACCCTTTTAGTGAAGTTTAAATAAATAACAAATCAGTGTAATTATGTTTTGATACGGTTATAAAAGAACAGCTGATTTCTGTTCTAAGATAGAAACGTTTCAGTTCATAACCTATCATAATGTAATATTTGTTGACATAGGCCAGTACGCTTTATGATTGAATACCGTGTTGATCATATTACATTTTGAATTTTAAGTAAAAGTAGATAAGATTATATAAATATACAATTGTGTATTGTTATTTAGATTATTTATGTTAATAAGGTACAAATTTCTCAATTTTTGTTGTATTTTAATTATTAACCGTATAAATTGAGTGGCGTCCGACAAAAAACAAATGATTTACTGATTACACCTAAGGATTAATCTCTGCAATCCTCACACCTGAAAATCAATGAGTTCTCAATTACCGTAAGTTTTCTAAGTTTGTACCTCACTGAGCTAGACCGTGGTGCAATATAACAATCAAAAACACCTAATTCTTTTATTTGTTATAACCCTTGGTTGAAACAGAAGAGTTAAAAAATGTATTGTTCACCAACATTAGTTCTTTTATGTATGATGGTAATGTAATTATAATCTAAATTCAATATGAATTTTGAAAAACAAAAAAAAATTAATATATCTGAAATTTATTTTTAGGAAGCTCAAAACATTTCCAATATCAGTTATTGATATACGAAAAAATGACCACGTGTTTCATCCTTCCCTAATGGGGAGGGCAGGCTGCTGAGCTTTCCAAGCTTGTTCTGCCATAATCATGGATTCCCAGCATACATACATTAAGTATGTATGAATGGTGGAGGTAATGATAGATGTGATCGGGATAGGATCGGAAGGAACGGAGTTATGGTTCTGAGGTGGAATATTATACTACGCCAGCATTCACCTGAATAGCCGCACATGGTGTGCGTATACGCAGTGACCATACCGCTATAAATGTATTAGGAAAACCCCCTGAAAAACGTCATACAGAGTAGACGGTAACGGGAATCTAACTCATTACCTCCCGAATGCTAAGCAGATCATATTACCAGAACTCCACCAGCTCGGTTATGATACAAGTACATACAAATGTTAATAGAAATTAAACCCTATTCACTTCAGGTAAGATACCTTTAAATCAAGTTTTGAATCGAGTTTTCAATGCCATTTGATGTAAACTAGTTTAAATATAAATTTAATTCAAATGGTCATTAATATTTAATATTAATATGGAACTTAATTTATCAATAAAATATGCTAACTGAAAATAAAATCAATCTCTCAATTTGTTTCTAAAATCGTCCGATGTAACACTCAAGCTATCGGTTCATATAATGTTAGGTTTAACTTTTTAAGTTTATTTGATTTGTCACTTACCTATAAATCATAATATTACTTCAAATTTTATTGATCAAAGTAACTGAATCGATTTGTAGTTAATAATTGTTTTCACAAGTAAAGTGTAACACTCTTGTTTTGCTAAGGATAAATAATATTATTGTTAACCTTACTTATTGGTCACACAATTAATTTATAAGGTTGACAAACATTTTTAATTTAATATTGTCTCGTAACTGCCAATTATGTTACGATATCAATGTCACATTTAGTTCACGTGTAACTGGAATTCTTTATGAGCCTTAAATCAATGAAGTATTAACTTGTTTGTATAAAATCCAAAGAATAATCACAAGGGTAAACTCATATTACCACAGTTTCAAACTAAACAATGCAATCTTAATAGTTCATTTACATGTTATCAACATAGACATAAATAAATGTTAACAGCCCTGCATCTAGCTCTTAAAGTTATAAGCATAATCATTCAATGGTCAAGTTCAGACAGTCACTTAATTCAGTTAACCCTTTGTGTCCCAGCGGTTTCACCACGAAACCACATTGTTAAATATTTTTCACTAGGCGCCCGACGGCTTCATACCAAAACCAGTAGGAGGATCGTTTTATATTGGATGTTGCTTGCATGTGCGCAGTGATAATTTGTCATCATTTTCTGACCTAGGTTTTGTTTTGGCTGTTATAAACACGTGTGTACAGCGGGTTTGTTTAGTGCTGATATTTTTTGGTGTTTTTTGCTTTTATTCGCTATGTCAGGTAAGAAACATTATAGAACCGTTCACTGCAAATATTACTAATTATGTGATAATCATTTCTATGTAAAAATATGTACAGAATATGCCATTTTTTTATATAAAAACATGTTGGTTTCACTATGAAACCGGTGGGCCTAACAATGCATTTTCGATTTCAGGTCGAGAAAAAATGATATTGGAGAAATTTTCTCACTTGAATTCTGATGAGATGTTTGCAATATTAGATGAAATTCCCAGTGATAACGAGCCCGAAATTGGGGACGTCAGCGATAATGACGACTTTCAGGAGGCATCACGGCCTACAATGTCAGTCACGATAGATGAAATAGACGAGATAGACCTAAGTAATATACCCAGGGACCTTCACGCCTACTGACTTGAAGGAAGTAAAGGATTTTTTGGCGATACATTTATTGATGGGAATAAAAAAAAATGCCTAGTTTACGTGATCACTGGTCTTCCCAATTTGAACTTAGGGATCCCTATATCAGTGAAGTAATGTCAAGGAATAGATTTATGTGGCTACTATCTCATATTCATCTCAATGACAATACTGTAATTCCAGCTAAAAATACTCCCGATTATGACAAGTTATACAAAATTCGCCCCCTCATAAGTAAACTGTCTCAGACCTTACATGATTCATATAGACCAACAAAAATTCAATCTGTCGATGAATCTATGATTAGGTTCAAAGGGCGTAGTGTACTAAAGCAGTACATGCCCTTGAAACCTATCAAAAGGGGGTAGAAGGTTTGGGTGCGGTCAGACGAAACAGGATACATATGTCAGTTCCAGATCTATACCGGGAAAGTTGGCGACATCTCAGAAAAAGAACTAGGGGCAAGAGTAGTGAAAGATCTAACAAGAGATTTGATTGGTAAGGGTTACCATATCTATTTTGATAATTATTTTAATTCCGTAAGTTTGCAAAAAGATTTGCAACTAAAAATGATCTACTGTTGCGGTACCGTAAGACGTGGACGAAAGGATTTGCCAACGGATATAAAAGAAGACAAAGAGATGAATAGAGGAGACTCTGACTGGAGGATTAGTAAAGAAGGTATTGTTTACCTGAAATGGATGGATAAGAAAGGAGTCCACTTTCTGAGCAATTATATGAACCCCTCAATAATATCTACAACAAAAAGAAAACAGAAGGATGGAACCTCACAAGAAGTGTCATGTCCTTTGATAGCTGTCCATTACAACCAGCATATGGGGTATGAAGATAAAACAGATATGCTGAAATCTCTGTATGAAATCGATAGGAAATCGAAAAAGTGGTGGCATCATATCTTTTGGCATTTTGTTGATATTGCTGTACTGAATTCCTACATTTTGTTCAAACAAAGAGCAACGAATTCTCAGGTGATGAGCCTCAAAAGTTTTAGAATGGCAGTAATATCTGGTCGCACTGGTGCTGCAGTACGATCTGGTAAGAGATTAGGAAGACCGTCAAAAACCACTATTCCGAATCACAAGGTAACTGTGCCTGTGGAAATCCGGTTCGATTCATGCAGTTACATGCCCCAACATGGAACTTCAAGAACGTGCGCATGATGTTCCGCCAAAAGCCAATGTCATCGCACAAAATGGATGTGTTGAAGGTATGTTTAATTTTTTACATTTGATCTTGTGGAGCTTTTACCCTATATTTTCTTCTGTTTGTAGGTGCAATGTGGGTTTGTGCCTAAATGACAAGAAAAACTGTTTTTCTGAATTTTATAAGGTTTAGTTTATTTGTAACTTGAAATAAAAATTTTTGCACTGAAAAGACTTTTATTGCCCACCGGTTTCATCATGAAACCACCATTTGACAGATCTGTCAAAAACAAAAAAAATTAAAAACGGTTAAAAGTCATTCTAAAAGCTATTTTGTCATCAGAAATCAACATAATAACAGGTCTTTAAAGAAAAAAAAAGTTGGGACTCAAAGTGTTAATCAAGTAAATATTTAAACTCTATTTGAAAATTAAATTTAATCTTAGTACGTAACCATTGACTGATTTCTAAATTTCAAATGTTCCAAGAAAAGTCGAAAAAATCCTTACGAAATTGTGGCCATCTTAAAGATCGCAATGAAGGTATTTTTACAAATCAATTTTTGAAATAGGTATCCAGGTAAAGATAGTTATTTATAATTAACTCACCCTTGACGAAGACAGAATATGACATTTTCTGTGTCAATGTTGGATTGTAAAATATTTTAATTTTAAACTGACGTACAAAGGTAAACAATTAAGTTTTCATACTTATACAATACCCATAACGTACACCAATCAAGAATATTTAGATATGATTATGATTGAATTACTTGGAGTTTGTAATAATAATGCTCGTGCCACAGAGCGTCTGTACCGCCAACGTTTTGCTACTAGGTGACACCCTGATAATGAAACCATAAGCGCTGTTGAAGTTCGTCTACTTGAAACTGGATTTTTGGCTTCTAACATGATCCATTCTGGTCGTTCTAGACAGCAAGCACGGCAACAGGAAGAGCAATTACTGCACGACATTGAATAAGGTCCGTCTGTATGTATCAGGATCTTGGAATAGTGAATAATGAAGATGACGTTATTGTTCGTATTTATGGAACTCCAATTACAAACGAAACAATACGTCGTGTTGAAAGCATTTTCTTCGCATGCATAGAACAAGATAGCGAACATTTGCCTTTGTAAATTTAAGTATTTTTATTTTATTATGTGCATACCGGGTGTAAATCAAATGTAACTTTTGAACGGGCGTTAGATTTTGTTCAAGTTTTGATGGGCTATATTAGAGCCAGTTTAGGATTTTCATACTTAAAAAAACAATATGATAGACTTCCGGTTTCACCGGAAAATGACATTAAATCTGAAAATGTAAATGGAATAACCTGTATATTTTACATGTTTGGATTCTACAGCTTCAAATACATACGGTTCATCTTCCAAATGTCAACTCAAACGCCATTTTACTTGGACAGAGTCGGCTTCAGGAGCTTGTTGTGTTAATAAAAATTAGAAAATTAAAAATTACTGCTTTATTTAGGAACTAAGGAGATTACTATGCATATCGTTTTACTAGTGCTTGAAAGAACTATTTAATATACAGGGTGGCCTATGATCTTTCTATTGGGAACAGTGAGTTTTAGTTAAAAAACCGTAATTTTTGAATTTAATCGTTAACAAACTAGAATTAAAAAAAATAAAAAAAAAATTAAAATGGCGCCTGAGTTGACATTTGACAGATGAACTGTATGTATCAGAAGCTTTAGAATCCAAATATGTAAAAATATACAGGATGTCCCATTTAAATTTTCAGCTTTTGCGTCACTTCCCGTGAAACCGGAAGTCGGCCATATTGTTTGTTTATGTACAAACAGGCACTAATATAACCCACCAAAATTTGAACAAAATCTAACGACTCGTACAAAAGTCACAGGGGTGGCCGCTATTTGATTGACACCCGGTATGTCACTTGTTTAAAATTAAAGAAACTGTTTTTACTTGGATATTTGAAAAAACATGATTTCAATTTTTAATATATCCATAATTTTGTAATGAGGAACTTTTCGAAATTTTGACCTAAATCATTTTGAACGTATTTTTGGTCGTATAGTATAACCCCGGCGGCTGGGGAATTGGCTTTGGGACACCCTGTGTAATAAAGATAAAAATTAAAAAAATATTAAACTCGGCACACACGAATGTTAAACATCACTCGTTGAAATTTACTGATTTAACAGAATACATAACTTTTAGGCACTTTTGAAAATAATAGACAATAACTAATAGGTTTAAGTGATCTTATTTTTAATGATTGACTGCGAAAAGACTTCAACTTTCAGTTTGAAATTATTTTATATTCTTATGCTGACATGTCAAAATGGCCACGAGTAAGTCACTAACAATTCTGCGTTGATGTTGAAACAAGACTATCTCGTTCTCATGCCTAAACCTTCTTTTATATTTGTCGCCTTCTCCGGCGTGTTGTTACATTCAATCTCCCATAAGAATTCGAATAAGGCATTGTTAAGGTGGTCTTGCTCAATTTTACTTCCCGTTGGTTCCATCCCATGCGAAAATCAACATAAATTTCAGAATAACTTGCTAAATTTAATGTATACTTCTAATTATATAATTTTTATAGGACTTAGATATCCTATGATAAATGAACTAGGTTTTACCGATTATGACATCAATTTTTAACTAATTTAGTCTTCATTGACAATATCCTTACAAAAATAAAATAGACGCAAAAGTTGTGTGTAAAATTAATATGCAGTTTCTGTTATACGCAACAGTCTTTCAAATGCTGTCTGAGTTATTTGATTTTAAGGCAATTTTCATTAATTTAAATATTAATTTTAGTGACAAGCAGTACCTCTTTCAAACTACTTAGATGATGATTTAAACAGTAGCGGCTCGTTACCATTTAAAATGTATTATTTATGCTTCGTTTAAAATTATTTAATAGTTTTAAATGTTAATGCATAAACTTATTCGGAATTAAAATAGGCGATGTATGTTACATTTACACAAAATGTTATAATACCTTGCAATTTATTTTCAATCCTTTTCCAGTGGCGTAAGTTAATTTTTAAATATATGCACTTTTGTTGTAATATTAATGTTTAAATACAAATAATGTTTACTAACTCAATGTACAGAGTTCGTCATAGCACTGTTACCATTTTAACACTAAATATTTATTGAACGAAACACAGTACACATTTTATTCTTATTATAAATTAATCTACATGTCTTTGGATTAGCTTTTAATCTCTATCATTGAGATAGCTTTAATTTCGGCAGTAATGTGGATTTTTAACTCGTTTAAGTTATTAATTCTTACGGAAAACACTCTTTTTTTAAGGTACCGCCAGAGAAAATTATCTGTAGCTGTCAGGACTGGACTGCACGCTGGCCAGGGAATATCGCCGAAACGTGAAATCAAACGTCCAGGGAACATGACACGTAAAGTTTTTAACGATCGGCGGGCGGTATGAGCGGTGGCTCCGTCTTGCTGGAAAGAAACATTCTCGATTCCTCGTTGATGTAGCTCTGGTTGCAGAAAATTTCTCAACATCTCAACGCTCTGAATTTACCGTTACCGATCGACCATTAACATCTTCAAAGAAGTAAGATCCGATGATTCCCATTGATCCAACAGCACACCAAACAATTACCTTTGGACTGTGCAGTGGTTTTTCATGAACTTCCCTAGGATTTCTGTCAGACTAATAGCGATAATTCTGTTCATTGACAAATCCTGATAAATAGAAATTGGCTTCTTCAGACATTAGAAGCTGATTTGGCAAGTCGGGATTGATTTCAATGGCGTTAAGAATATTATGACAACATTGCAGTCTATTTGCTTTGTGACGTGCATTCAGTTCTTGAACAATTTTCATTTTGTATGGATGGAAATTTTGATCTAAGTGCAAAATTCTTCGAAGAAATGTTGTCACATTGTAGGAGAAGGCTTGATTACAGCATTAAGCTTTATCTTTCCATGGAGGTTTAGAACATATTTGCTTATTGTAACTATTTTCACAAGAACCCCAATAGGTTTATGTTAATTATCAGCTACATAATTGTTCCCTATGGACCTGAAAGGTTGAAGTTTGTTCCACAGTTACTTTTTTGTAATTTTGCCCTCAATTTAGACCCTGTGCATAACTAAGCACTCCTGCGGTTGCTCTATCTTACTAAAAAATGAGGGTGACATGTCTCACTACTCCGAATGAAAAGTGCATTATCCGTAACCACTACCATTTCCGGGTGTTTTAGACAGAGCAGGAATCAGCTGTTGGTTACCCAATCTCGAAACAGGTGGCCATTTATAATTTTATGAAAAACCGCTCTTTCCCCGAATTGAGTAAATAGTCGCAGTTTTCGAAAACCATAAATTACACCTCGTGCGTAAAATTGTACACCTTTTACCATTCACTTTTAATTTTTGATGGATTACCTTTAATGTCAGGACTGTGCACCCAGCGATGGATACTAAACCATTTTGATAAGTCAGCGTTTCGTCTAGATACACAAATCTGACATCTTGGTCTGAATTTTGCAACTGCAGAAGTTTTCGATAGAATTTAATTTTGGATACAACGATGTGTTTCATTTCATATAAAATTTTATGTCATTGACGCGAGATCTGTTTTAACATGATGATACAATTTGTCCAAAGTAAAATGTTCATTTTTCGAATTAAATTGTCAAATTAGTCGTACATCTTTCCGAAAGGTGAAATCCCAAAACTGAGATTCTCCTCGTTTACCGCAATATGCCGTTTTATATTTTGAGGTTTTACCGTTATGATACCTTGGACGTTATTAAACCTATAACCAAATATATACCTAATGTGCGCACGAAAAATGATTTAAGTTCATACTTGAAATATGTCCGACACCATTACGATAAGTGTCCCATTACTATTCCTTGTTTCACTATTTTTAAGGGGCTTATGGTACTTTAATCTGTTGAATAAGAATAAATAGGTTAAAATAAATCTATAATCAGTGAAATCATTAAGCGAAAAACGTGAAAATCGTCAAGAACCTGGTGACACTAGATAATTGCGCATGTGTGAATATAAAAGCGGATTTCAGTAGCGAAGCAAAATTCTAAATCATTATTTTGGAAGAGAATCGTATTTAAGTAATGCGTGAGTATATTAACACAAATCTGAATTCAGTTAGTAGCCTCGTGTGCAAGTATAATGTAGCTGTGGCCGTTTTTTTGTAAAACGAGGGCACTTTTATTGCCCAATGTCCGCATTCGTAGTATAAATAAAACGGTTTAGTACAGCAATAAATAATCTGAAGCATAATATTGCAGATTATGATGTGAACCTGCAGTTCTGTCATTAACTTGAGGTCGGAGACGGTGAGACGGTGATATACAGCAACTTGTGATCATGACATTACAAAAGAAGGTGCTGCAATAATAATGGGGGATATTTTACTCTTTCATTTGAATCCCGGTTCGGGTATGGACACTTCGTAAGTGTATAGTGGGTTCACTGAGAGGACAGCCTTTGGTTAAACTTTACCCAGTATAATGTAAAGGCAATAAAATAAAACAAAACAAAGAAGAAAACTGGGTGTTGTTCCATTCACTTAATGTAAACCAAGTTTAAATTGGTAGTATTCCGTTAAATTCTCACATTATGTGAAATATAATGGTAACTGTGTTCATCTCGAAGTTATGTGTAAATTTAATTATCTATATAATGCATACATGTGAATACTTTGGTGTAAGCTATAAATAGTTATTCAATTATTTTTTGGCCGAACTTCCGATAAATAACTGAACTTATATGAGTATATTGTGAACAACTGACGCTATACATTCCGATGATTTTTAATTTTGCTGTACATGCAAACGCCTTTATGATATACATTTTCAATGAATGATTTAAAATTCAAACAGAGCAGCTGTACATGGTATATCAACACTCGAGTTTTGGAAGTCATTAACTATACCTCTCTGATTGGAAACTCGATTACAATAAGAATAAGTTTGAATCACAAATAGCTCAACAATGTCGGGCGTACAAGAATAGTTTTAATTACATTCTCACATAGTTTTTACTTGTTTATTGTTATTGTTATGTATTGTTAATTATTTATTTTTTATTTATGTAATTCCCGAACAGGCTAAGATTTGCCTAAGGTGCTAACGCAATCAGGAACACTGGAAGGGTTTAGGGATACTGTTAGACTGCCGAGAAGTGTTTATCAATGGCTAGCTTAAATTGACTGAAATCAAAGTTTGGAGGAAAACAGGAACTGGGTAGTGCATTCCACGATTTGGTCGCTGTGTGGAAAAATATAGATTGAGCCCGTTTCGTGTGACACGATGGAATTTTGAGTGCGTAATTATGGTATGAATGGGCAAACCG
This sequence comes from Vesta saturnalis, assembly GCA_036346205.1. Lineage (NCBI taxonomy): Eukaryota > Metazoa > Arthropoda > Insecta > Coleoptera > Lampyridae > Vesta > Vesta saturnalis. Next base: position 2,048,063 of record JARFJB010000673.1, read on the forward strand.
AGTGTTACTAGCGACGATGTCCTGCGAAAGTATTAAGGAGTGTATTTCGGTGGCACACTTGCTATGATAATAGCGGTAGAACAAGGAAAGAACCGAAACTATTCTTCTATGCTCAAGAGGCTATAGGTCAAAAGTCAGAGACTGGTTATTTATAAGTCTTATAGCTCTTTTTTGGATGCGGTTTACCATATCAAGGGTGCATTGGGGAATACTGACCCAGAGGTGGAAATTGTATTCCAGGTGAGGTCGAATTTGACACTGATACAGTAAAAGGAGTTGTTTCGATGAGAAGTACTGTTTAGATTAGTATAGATATCCCAGTTTACGGGTGGTGAACCCATGAAAGGTTCGATGATACGGGCATCCCTAACATAGAAATAGAGTTTTAAAACTTGAGTTTTAAGCCATTCATATTTACAGCAGGAAATGATCGGTCTTTCTTGGTGGACATAAGGCAACACTGCTTTTTGTCGGGGTTGAACGTGGGTAGATTATTCCTTCCCCATTCAAGGACACGTTCTAAGTCACTGTTGATTGAGGGTGCCATTTTCACCTTAACGTCTTGTCTAGACTTATTGTTGTGGGAAAACTGAGAAGAACTACAATGTAGAGTGCTGTCATCCGCAAACCAATGAGTTGAGTTAATTGTTGAGGAAATGAGGTCATTTACGTACAGCAGGGAAAATGTGGGAGCAATCACTAATCCTTGGGGTACTCCCACGTTAGAGTAGTTTCTTTAGAAAAGAAGCCTTCGACAACAACGCGTATACGTCTAGTGTCAAGAAATCTGGATATCTAATTGACGAGCGTATTGGATAAGCCGAACGAAGTGAGCTTGGCAAGTAGGCACTTGTGCCAAACCTGGTCAAAAGCTTTTGAAATATCTAAAGCTACTACGACAGTTTCACTGAACCTCTCTAATGTGTTATTCCAAAGTTGGGTGACTAATGAAATAAGATCACCCGTCGAACGACTGTCTGAACCCATACTGGTGGTCGTTTAAAAGTTTATTGGACTCGAGGAACGAAAGTAGTTGGTGGTTGATGGCTTTCTTCATGATTTTGGACAGAATCGAAGTGATAGCTATTGGTCGACAGTTTGAGGGATCGGTTTTGTCGCTCTTTTACGGAATAGGCTGGACATTTGCCAACTTCCACGATGAGGGAAGCTTTTCAGATGACATGGAGATCGAAAATAGTTTGGATAATACAGGTACTAGCTCGGGGTAGTATTTTTTAAGGACGATAGCTGGAATACAGTCAGGGCCAGTCGCCTTGTTTGGGTCAAGTTTAATGATAATTTATTCCAGGAGATTGTAGCGAAAGTGGATTGGTTTAATAGCGTATGGGGTAGATTTGGGCGACGGCACAGTTTTACCAGAGTCATTGAGACATGAATTTGATACAAAGTAATCGACAAAGAGGTTGGCTTTTTCAGCACGATCAGCTACTACAGCTCCGTCGCGAGACGTGATGGTAGGAAAGGAAGATGTACTAACGTTTTTACTGATGGAATTAGCTAATGTCCAAAATTTACGACCACCAAAAGGACATGAGACTAATTCTTTACATTGACGTTCCTCAAACATCTTTTTGGCCTTGGTGATGACGCTTTTGCAACTATTCCTTGCGGCAATATAGTTGGCGTAATTTTCGATAGATTTATTTGATTTCAATTTGATATAAGGTTTATGCCTTTGAGATAATGCATCATATTGAACCAGGATTGGGAACGGGCATGACCTACACGATTATGTTTTTGGGAATGTATAACTCCATACCCATCAGGATAACTTCAGTTATTGAAAGAGCAATTTTTGAAGAAGAGGACCATTTAAAGCAATACTCACGCCAGGGGAAGGTTGCAAAAAATCTTGCAGTTCGCTCCAGTTAGATGATTTAATACACCACATAGTTCTATCCGTTTTTCGAGTAACAGTGGGATTGCGTACAAAGGAAGTTATGTCGATTGCTAGAAAATAATATAAGTTCATGGTTATAGTTTTGTAATAAAATATTAGTGTTCCTTCGAAAAACAATTTGTAATTGTTTATTAATAATGATGGTATTGGTTTTACAACGTTGGTACCAGTTTCGGAACGTATTGGATTTAAAACGATGCTGCCAGTTTATGCTCTTTAGGTCTTATCATTTAAATATAACCATTCTCCTTCAGGAGAGGCAAATACCATTCCAAGAAATAAACAGGCCAATCCTTATGATTGACGCTCATTACAAGAGGCAGGAAGTTAGTTTTTCTCTCTCACCTTCATCAGAATAGTCGGGTTATTCTGTTTACGATATCTATCTTCATTTATCATTCACCTTTTTTTTCTTCACCCACTAGTCGAACACAATACCGGTTTCGACTTCCGGTTCACCTCATAAGAATTAATCTCTACGCCCAATGACACCTGATTCTTACTGTTAACTGGTATTCAACGACTAACTCTACCACAACTAGTAAAATGAACATTCATCGTCAAAACTAGTTATAAGTAATAACTTACATTAACCATATCACCACTATAAAGATTCATCATCTTAACAATACATCAACACAACCCAAACCAGACAAGTTTAGAATCATTTCTTTCAGATGCAAACTGACAAACATTTGTGTTTATAGACCAGGTTATCATACACAAAGATAATCGAATGGTTGCGCAGAAGTTTATTGCGCATGTGGCGCCGTAACTTCTTGCTCAGATATATTGAGCTTAAGCTTTTCGCGCATTATTGAAATCCATATGGGTTTCATTTCCACACTAACTTGATTTATTGGCTTTTCTGCTAGTGCGATGTATGTGGCTTCTTTGAGTTTCTGGTGAGTTGTGTTCTCGTCTTTTGTCACTATCTGTATGTTATCCCATTGGATGCGGTGGTCTTCGTTCCAGATCGTTCGGCGATTTTTGATTCTTCTGTTTCGTCCTTGCGTACGTTCTTCTTATGTTCCTGTGTTCTCACTTTGAGTGGTCTACTGTTCTCTCATGCATTTGCATGGTAGGTTGTATACACAATTCTTGGAATCCTGACCTTCATTGTGTGGTTTGATTTTGGTTAGTATTCCCCTGAGAGTTCTGGTCGATTTAAAGGTAGTGCGTACCTTGTATTTGCTGCCTATGCTTTGTATTTTGTCAGAGGTATCTTGTATATATGGTATTATCGCTGTATATTTAGGTTCTTCTTTTTCGGTTACCCTTTCCCTGTTTAGGTTACGTGTTAGATCGGGGTAGCCATTTTACTTGAGTATTCTAGCGATATTTTCTTTTTCTTTGTTCAAGTCCTCTTGTTTTGAGCATATTGTTTTTGCTCTATCGTTCAAGCCTTTTGCCATGCCTAACTTGACGTTTTTGTGGTGATTGGAGTTGTTGTGTAGGTACCTCCCCGTGTGGGTGGGTTTCCTGTATACACTTGTCGTTAAAGTGCTGTCCAAGTACATCCAGGAATGACAGTTTTTGTTCCGACTCCAATTCAATTGTGAATCTTATGGAGGGTGCGCGGCTATTGAGATGATCTAGTTTATGCTTGCCGGGTTGCCAAACTACGAAAGTATCGTCTACGTATATAAGACACATTTTTTGGTTTCTCTGTGAATTCGGATATCGCTTGGTCTTCAAAAGTCTTCCATATATATATATATATATATATATATATATATATATATATATATATATATATATATATATATATATATATATATATATATATATATATATATATATATATATATATATATATATATATATATATATGGGTGATAGTGGGAACCCATCGCCATTCCAAACTCTTATTGGTAGAATTTGTCTTCTACCTGGAAATATGTAGTTCTAATGTATATTGTCAGAAGTTCCGTTATTGTGTTTACCGAGAGTTGCGTGCGTTCGTCTAACGTTTCATCCTTTTCAAGCTTTTCCCTTATGATAGTTAGTGCCTTATCGGTAGTCACCTTGGTTGGAAGTTTCTGATGGTTTTCACGAAGTGCTGCGTATTCTTGACCATAGACTCGGTTTTTCCCGATAAGAATGTGATAATACCTAACAGATAGTGTGCTAATGGGTAACAAGGTGAATTTCTCGAGCTCACAATTAGTTTCAGAGGAATTCTTTGCTTATGAACCTTTAGTAGGCTGTACAGATGCCCCACACTACAGCAAACCTATGATATGCGCAATAAACTACAGCGCAGCCAAGAAAAAGTTTAATATATACAAAAATATATATTGGATTACTCAGTGGCTCAACGATAAAGGTCTCATACAAAGTTCGAAACTGATAGTAGTCAAGTGCTTTGGCAAAAATCATGACATATGAATCCGGCTCAAGTGCGAAAACAGATCTTCTCAAAACTAAGTCTGATGACGGAAGCAGAGTCCGATTCCGAAACGTCGCGCTATATAAGTAAGAACTGTGGAAATCTGTCGATCAACTCAACTGATATGAAACCACAGTAATAAAACACTTATAATACAGATGCATTTATTTGTAAAAATACTAAATAACGTTGATTCTCTTTGATAAAGTTTTACATTTTTCTAAATTTCATTAACGATTGTTTACTATTCTGAAGTTAAATAAACTTAATGATCACATTTACGTAAATTTAAGAATACTGTTAAGATTGATAACGAATATTTAGGAAATCTGAAAGAAATAGGAAGTGTATATACATCAAATATTGTTATATCATGCAAACATCAGCTAACGTTACGATATTTGCAACATTTTACTTATTAGAAATGTATTAAACTTTTTCGTGGCTGCGCAGTAGTTTATTGCGCATTTTGCTAAGTAACCTACGGCTAATCTCGTCACGCATTATTGGGATTCATATGGGTTTCATTTCTTTGTGTTTCCGGCGAGTTCAATTCTCGTCCTTTGCTACTATCTGTATGTTATCCCATTTGATGCGGTGGTTTTTGTTTCAGACATGTTCGGCGATTTTTGATTTTTCTGTTTCGCCCTTGTGGACGTTGTTCTTTTGTTCCTGTGTTCTCACTTTGAGTGGTCTACTGCTCTTTCCTATGTGTGTTCTGCCGCATTCGCCTTGTAACTGGAAACTATTTGCCGTGACAATCAAACAAACGGCTCGGATAAGCTAACCGAGTGTATGATAAGATTTTCGTCTTTAAAATAGCTTTAAAATAAGAGGGTTGAGAGATTATCTAAGGCGATGGAAGGTAGTGTGAAGATGTTAAAGACTATTTGGTTTACTTCTCACAAGCCATGCAAGAGTATTTTAATACGGAAGAAATTTGTTAAAATGTCTATTTTTTAATTCTGTGTCACTCATACTTCAGCGTATTGTATAATGTCGTTATTAATAATATTTGAATATATACTAAAAATATGTGACCGTTTAAAGAATTAATTTTGCAGGGAAATAATATCAAGTATTACGCGCGACAATGGTATTTACCGGAATTGATGCTATGTGAAAGAGCAATGGCGTCAATGGGTAGTATTGTAAATTATATCCAGGGTATAAATACATTCACATCAAGAGTAAATTGCTAAATAAATTTTCGCAAATTTGCAAATTAATTAACTAATTAATTAATCGAACATTTTTATAGCAAGAGTGAAAGTCAATTACGTGTAATTTAGTAAATTTTGCGGAAATTTTAATCGCTTCTCCTAAAAAATTTTATATAACGTTGAACTAGCATTTCAGTATAATATTGGGTAAACTTTTATAATGTTTAGTGATGTTACGAAATTGTACGTATAGACTGTTGTGAAGGAAGTCAGTATTCGAAACACATTAAGTAATGTTTTTGCATTTTTGGTATAGTACATCAATAGTATAGCTAGGGTGGTTTTGGCCATCATAGGGATTTAGATGTGTAAGACACGGAGAGATACGGAATATCAATAAGTGTGTGTGAGAGAGAGCAAATAGGTCAAAGGCCACGCACATTTTTTCTTGGTCAAAATACGGGGGGGGGTCAATGTTTATTGACTTTTATCGGGGTAAAGGAGAGGGGGATATCAAAGGTTATTGAGCTTTCTATAGGTTGAGGTTTTTGTCTATTATTTGCCGTTAATATTGAAATGAATTATTTGTTAATACCGTACATGTGAAATGTATGATAAATTCATGCGGTTGAAATTAATAACACATAAATGTTTGGAAAACTTTTGATTGTAACGTTTTTATTTTGTCTTTTACGTATTTGGAAAATTAAGTTTTGTTGTGAAAGTTAAAAAATTAAAATTTGATTTGCGTTATTGGTATCGATGTTTAGTGGAGCCCTTTTACTAATTTGTCTGGGAATAGAATAGTTGTGTAGAAGTAATAATTATTTTTGAAATTTTCGTTAGTGAAAGAGAATACAGGTTAGTTCCTGTGTAAATAAATGTTCTCGTTATTTTAAATTTTGGTGCATTTTGTTAATCGGATTTGAAATTTGTATCATGTAAAAATTATTGAGAGTAAAAATTATTACGTTGTATGGTACATCTTTTGTGAATTTAAATTCTAGCCGTCTGTCGCTTTTTCTATTGGTAAAGGTTTTGTTTTAAACAAAGGGTTTGTAGTTTGTAGAAGAATTTCGTTATCATAGTCGTATCACCTTACACGAGGGAATGCAGTTTTGGTGAACGATGCAATTTTCTTTAGTTCAGCTGACGAGTTAAATTCGTTTCTGGTGTTATTCAAAATTTTAGGTAATGAATTGTCATGACAGGCTAAATTAAAAGGTAGGGGATTAAATTGAAAATGGCTGGATCTGAACGACGTTTAAGTGAGTCAAGCCCATGACGTAGTGGAAGACTCGCGTCTGTCTTTGTTTGCGATTTTCGCAATATATGCGAAAGGGTTAGTGTAGAAGTTTGAAACAGGTTATATCATACCGAAGGTGTATCGAACATTACCGTAGGAGTAGCTTCTGCTTCCAGTGATTGGGTATAATATCGAGATTCCCCACATCCTCGAGTTATTTTACCATTGTATATCGTTTTGTCAATAGTGACATTTCCGGTCACAGAAGTAAGTGGTTCTCGTGTTTTTTGAAGTGCTTAGACTTGTTTTGTTGACCTACTTTAATGCTTTTTGTGTATGCGGATTAATTCAACGAGTTCCTGATTAAGAGGTAGTCTCACGTATGTCGTGCAGCTGAAACAAATAAAATACAAACTTGCTATACATAGTACCGCTTTATGTGAGTGTAGAATAAATAGATTAATGTTAAAGAACGCTTTGTAAATAACGCAATGCTCGCCAGTATGGTTAAATATTTGTGCATTCACGATAAGTCAGTTGAAACATTAGTCACTTGTGATTAAAAATTATTATTAATTTTATTAAATACATAAATAAAAAGTTTACCTCGAGTAGGATTTGAACCTACGACCTGTACTTTCCTAGAGTACCGCGCTACCCATAAAACATCAGTTCTACATACATACATACATACATACAAAGTTTACATTGATTGGAGCTTGAACCTTGATGGCGCCGTTGGTTAGCGCGGTACTCTAATAAATTACAGGTCGTAGGTTCAAATCCTACTCGAAGTAAACTTTTTATTTATGTATTTAATAAAATTAATAATAATTTTTAATTACATATTTACCTGTGAACTTATTCCTTCATAACAAAAATTTATAATAATTTGTGCTTTTGGTTGAATTAACTGTCGTAAATTCAGTCCAATCAAGTTGTAGTTGATATTATCTGGAGAACGTTATCCTAGAAATTCACAGGAGCCCTTTCGAATCAGTACCTGGTGGTCCAGCTGTACGACCTATTATATTATAGTCCAGAGGAAGGAGATCGTTGTTGTTGGTGCTAATTAAGGTAAACTTTTATTTTTCTATTCCGGTGATGACAACAGTAAAGTGTGTTTTTTTCGTATAATTTATTGTACAAAAGCAGGCAATTTAGAAACAATCGTATTTATTCTTACGATTTATTTGTTAATATCTTAAATTTTTTTATCTGTGTAATGTTGTATCGTAATAGTTTAACTCATGAAAATATGTCAAAATTTATTTCACCGATATCTTTATTATTTCCGTTATACTGAATAAAAGATAGTTATTGATAATAATATGGCCTTGGAAGCGTCGTCTGAATTTCATTATTATTTTTAGGTTTCTTGTTTAAGACTGCCAATTTTAAAGTGTGTTTGTAGAAACTTGCTCAAATTTTTAATGTAATTACCCTAATATATGACCATCGTTAATGTTTATAACTGTTTTATTAAGAGGTTGGAATGTATTGTGACTTCATCCTCTGAGCCTACAATTTTGTTGACGTAAAGTAATAAATTGAAAGATTAAATATTTTTGAAGATTTGTAGTAAATTGAATTATTTCTTTGAGTAGTTTCGAGTTAAATAATTTTACAGCGGCACCATCTATTTATCGATCATTTAATTTGCAATGAAATTATATTGGTTATACAAGTTTTGTTAAGTAATCGATTGAAGCTTCAGTAAGCTTTAACGTAACGACTAATGAGAATTTCTCGAATTGGTAATCAGCCGCTTTAAAGGAGATTTTAGATTATAAAGTAATTTAATTATGAAGTAAATTGGCCAGTTGTTTTTCTTGTGCGTATGATAGTTTTGCGAGTAGTCGCAATTTTTTGAAGCCATTCTTATAGAAATCATCTGATCAGTGGTCGATTACCTGGAGTAGCCAAAAAAGTAAGGCGTTTTTTATTTGTTTGAGAATGAGCTGTGTATTACATTTCGATCTTGTCGTTTATTAAATTTTGGATCGCTTTTAGTTTTGGGATAACCTTTTTTTTTCGTTTTAAATTGATTAATTAATTACCGTTTTGATCAGCTATTTTTGAAAATTGGAGCCAATGATTTTGGCGCTGTTTATCGAAATACTTAATTAGTTTTTGTTTTGATTTCGCGATTTTTCGGCTTTTATATGAAGTTTAGGTTTATATATATATAATATATATATATATATATATATATATATATATATATATATATATATATATATATATATATATATATATATATAAGTTGAGGGAAGTAACAGCCGTTACAATGTTAAGGAAAAATTTTTTTTTATTATTAACTAATTGCTTAGTGTTATCAGGCTTGCGGCTAACTAGGGTCTTAATACGTTTAAAACTCATTGATATTTGCCAATATTTCGGAAGCTTTTTTATTTTGTTCCTTTATCAAGGCTTCTACAATGAAACAATGTTAAAACAAGTCAAGTTGCTTACTTTACTTACATCTAAGTTATTCTTTAAAAACTAGCTGGTTATACTTCATAGATAAATTTGCATTTTTATGTTTATTTACCATTAAACAGTCATTGTTAATTGATGATTAACAGAAGCTGGAGTTACATTTAAAATTAATTAAAACATTTTAATTTTATACCATGACAGAAACATGTGCTTGCATTGTTACAATTTTTCTGTCAAGTTGGTTACATTTAATTTTACTTAGGTTAAGTCACTGATATAAATAAATGCGGCAAATTTGAATTCATACAATAACTAATTGTCTTCAACATTAAAATTAAGGATGTAAGAATATACTGCTGACAGTTGTTCAGTATCAGATTTGTGATTCATAGAGTTACCCTCTTTTTTTATGTGGCACATTTCCAGAAATAATCTGGATTTGTATACTTTTTCAAAATTGAGAATTTTGACATTGTTGAAATCGGGTTGATGATTGAGTGTTTTACTGTGGTTTGCAAGAGCACAACTATTGCTTTTTTTGTCAATTCTACAGTCACTTCTGTGTTGTGTAACCCTATTACGCAGCCATTGTGACGTCTGTCCTATGTAAACTTCCGTGCAATCAATGCAAGGAATTTGATAAATGACATTAGAGTTAAGCAACACTGGAGTGGCATCCTTGACTTTGGAAAACAATTTGTTGACAGTTTTTAAATTATATTTGCTAATTTTCATGTTGAAGTCCTTAAATACATTTGTAATTTTGGGTGTTAGACTTTTTATGAAAGGTAATTTACAATATCTGGTGTTGTTCTCTTCCAGGACACTAGAACTATTGACAGCTGCTAGATGAGTACTTGTATTAAAGATTAGTTTATTAATGAACGCTGCTGGATAGTTATTTTTGATCAAAATTTCTTTAAGTTTGTTTAAATTTTTTTGACGGAAGGTTGGATGTGAAATTTTTGTAATTCTATTTTTTATTCCTGTAATGATATCAATTTTCTGTTGTAATGGGTGGTACGAAAAGTAGTTTATATAAGGACCTGATGCCGTTGATTTTTGATACCAATCTATGTGAATTGTATTGTTAGCTGTTCTGATAAGTCTGGTATCCAAGAAAGGAACACCTCCATTAGTTTCGGTTTCTACTGTAAATTGAATATGATTGTTGAATTGGTTGAAAGTATTTTTGATTTCATCAATTTTGTTATCTGGTACGGCACATATGTCGTCCACATATTTCTTCAGAAAAGGAAGTTCAAATGATAACAGCGGTATACTACAGTTTAAAAGTTCATCCATCACTATCGTCGCAATAATAGGACTAAGAGGCGAACCCATGGGGGTACCAAAAATTTGTAGAAAGTACTGGTCGTTGAAAACAAAATAACTGTTACTAAATATAAATTGTATTAAGGCAATAAATGATTATTTACTTATGTTGCAGTGTGGAGCTATTAAATTCCAATTAGCATCCAATAAATCCAAAACTAATTGTAACGGTATATTAGTGAAAAGTGATATAACATCAAGTGAGATCAATACATAGCCTACTGGTATTTGAAAATTGTTGAAGTCTTTAGCAAATGTAAAGGAATCTTTGGTATTGTAATTGTTATGATTGTTAAAGCCATTTGTTAGAATGCCAGCAGCAAATGTAGCAAGATTAAACGTCGAAGATCCTATCGAGGAGACAATAGGTCTGAGCGGTACTTGGTCTTTGTGTACTTTGGGTAGTCCATACAATTTAGGACTAATACTGTTGTTGATGGTAAGTTTTTTTTTTTTGCTGTCATGTTATCGATACTCTCGTTGTACTTTAGTTTTTTACCCAATCGTTACACTTTTTTTGTAGTGAAAACGTGGGATTTTTAGATACACTTTTATACACTGAGGTATCAGCGAGTAGTACTTCAGCCTTATTAACATACTCATCTTTGTACATGACCACCGTCACATTACCTTTGTCTGCTCTGAAGATATACAGTGCAGAGTTGTTTTTTAAGAAGGTTCTACACTTATTAAACATGTAATGATCCTGATCACACTTTGCTTTATTCGATTGTAAGTAATTTGTTACGATATTGTTAGTACGGGCTCTGTATACATCTCTCTCGCCATCTGGTACCAGTTCTAATATTAACTCAATCTCAGATAATATTTTATCTACCTTAATATCTTTGACCTGAGGATTTAAACAAAATTTGGGACCCAGAGCTAAGATTGTTTTTACTTCCAAAGGTATATTACATTAGTTAAATTTATAAGCCAATTATCTTGGGTAGTGATTTGAGCTCTTTTATTACTGTCTATTAGTTTATTGAACTTGATCATATTGATATTCCTAATCTGATTAAATTTTTTCTTAAATTTAATTGACAGACCTGAATTGAATTTTTCCTTAACATTGTAACGGCTGTTACTTCCCTCAACTTAAATTACAGATGGGGTTCTTTCAAGATATGACGACCAAGTATGGACATGACACTACCATATCGATGAAACAATGGGCAACAAATAACATCAAACTAGCTAACAAACTGAATAGAAGAATTTTTCTGCTCCGATGCAACAAGAACAGCATTTTACCAAACCATATTAAAAACAACTATAAAAATCTTTTGAAATTGATGGCAACCGAACACAGAAGCATAGGAAAAAAATACAGGAATTCAACAATAGGTTAGGGAAAAAAATATTAAATTTTGAAATCAAAATAACTAACTTAGATATCAATAAACTCAAAAAATCTCAATCTTAGCTCTGGGTCCCAAATTTTGTTTAAATCCACAGGTCAAAGATATTAAGGAAGATAAATTATTATCTGAGATTGAGTTCATATTAGAACTGGTACCAGACGGCGAGAGAGATGTATACAGAGCCCGTACTAACAATATCATAACAAATTACTTACAATCGAATAAAGCAAAGTGTGATCAGGATCATTACATGTTTAATAAGTGTAGAACCTTCTTAAAAAACAACTCTGAACTGTATATCTTGAGAGCAGACAAAGGTAATGTGACGGTGGTCATGTACAAAGATGAGTATGTTAATAAGGCTGAAGTGCTACTCGCTGATACCTCAGTGTATAAAATTGTATCTAAAGATCCCACGTTTACACTACAAAAAAAGTGTAACGATTGGGTAAAAAAACTAAAGTACAACGAGAGTATCGATAACATGACAGCAAAAAAAAAAAAACTTACCATCAACAACAGTATTAGTCCTAAATTTTATGGACTACCCAAAGTACACAAAGACCAAGTACCGCTCCGACCTATTGTCTCCTCGATAGGATCTCCGACGTTTAATCTTGCTACATTTGCTGCTGGCATTCTAACAAATGGCTTTAACAATCATAACAATTACAATACCAAAGATTCCTTTACATTTGCTAAAGACTTCAACAATTTTCAAATACCAGTAGGCTATGTATTGCTCTCACTTGATGTTATATCACTTTTCACTAATATACCGTTACAATTAGTTTTGGATTTATTGGATGCTAATTGGAATTTAATAGCTCCGCACTGCAACATAAGTAAATAATCATTTATTGCCTTAATACAATTTATATTTAGTAACAGTTATTTTGTTTTCAACGACCAGTACTTTCTACAAATTTTTGGTACCCCCATGGGTTCGCCTCTTAGTCCTATTGTTATGGTTTTATATAGCCCTCTTTCTTTCCGCTACACGCAGTAAGAGCGTGTTTTTCACCCTCTGTATAAGCTAGCGAAGAGCAGGTAAAGCTCAGTTCTTGTTAGTTACCGCATCTGTAATGACGCTATAGTAAAGAAGTATTACGCATTAACTAGTGTTTGTTTTATTGGTGTGTTTATACTCTTTTATTTTATTCACCGAAAGAAATTAATTTGTTGCCGTGAAAATATATACAAATCGAACCAGCAACTTACACAAAACTAAATTCAAAACATCAGTCTTATTAATAAAAACACCTATTATTGCGACGATAGTGATGGATGAACTTTTAAACTGTAGTATACCACTGTTATCATTTGAACTTCCTTTTCTGAAGAAATATGTGGACGACATAATATGTGCCGTACCAGATAACAAAATTGATGAAATCAAAAATACTTTCAACCAATTCAACAATCATATTCAATTTACGGTAGAAACCGAAACTAATGGAGGTGTTCCCTTCTTGGATACCAGACTTATCAGAACAGCTAACAATACAATTCACATAAATTGGTATCAAAAATCAACGGCATCAGGTCGTTATATAAACTACTTTTCGTACCACGCATTACAACAGAAAATTGATATCATTACAGGAATAAAAAATAGAATTACAAAAATTTCACATCCAACCTTCCGTCAAAAAAATTTAAACAAGCTTAAAGGAATTTTGATCAAAAATAACTATCCAGCAGCGTTCATTAATAAACTAATCTTTAATACAAGTACTCCTCTAGCAGCTGTCAATAGTCCTAGTGTCCTGGAAGAGAACAACACCAGATATTGTAAATTACCTTTCATAAAAAATCTAACACCCAAAATTACAAATGTATTTAAGGACTTCAACATGAAAATTAGCAAATATAATTTAGAAACTGTCAACAAATTGTTTTCCAAAGTCAAGGATGCCACTCCAGTGTTGCTTAACTCTAATGTCATTTATCAGATTCCTTACATTGATTGCACGGAATTTTACATAGGACAGACGTCACAATGGCTACGTAATAGGGTTACACAACACAGAAGTGACTGTAGAATTGACAAAAAAAGCAATAGTTGTGCTCTTGCAAACCACAGTAAAACACTCAATCATCAACCCGATTTCAACAATGTCAAAATTCTCAATTTTGAAAAAGTATACAAATCCAGATTATTTCTGGAAATGTGCCACATAAAAAAAGAGGGTAACTCTATGAATCACAAATCTGATACTGAACAACTGTCAGCAGTATATTCTTACATCCTTAATTTTAATGTTGAAGACAATTAGTTATTGTATGAATTCAAATTTGCCGCATTTATTTATATCAGTGACTTAACCTAAGTAAAATTAAATGTAACCAACTTGACAGAAAAATTGTAACAATGCAAGCACATGTTTCTGTCATGGTATAAAATTAAAATGTTTTAATTAATTTTAAATGTAACTCCAGCTTCTGTTAATCATCAATCAACAATGACAGTTTAATGATAAATAAACATAAAAATGCAAATTTATCTATGAAGTATAACCAGCTAGTTTTTAAAGAATAACTTAGATGTAAGTAACGTAAGCAACTTGACCTGTTTTAACATTATTTCATTGTAGAAGCCTTGATAAAGGAACAAAATAAATAATCTTCCGAAATATTGGCAAATATCAAAGACTTTTAAACGTATTAAGACCTTAGTTAGCCGCAAGCCTGATAACACTAAGCAATTAGTTAATAATAAAAATTTTTCCTTATATATATATATATATATATATATATATATATATATATATATATATATATATATATATATATATATATATATATAGGTGGCGTACCGTATTCCCCACGGAGTTTCTATAGGAGCCTATTGGAATTTCTTTTACTGGAACATCCTGTATATTATATGTTTTTGGAATCTATGAATAAAATAAATGCAAGTTGCAATAGAATTCCTACCGTTTTAAAGATATTTAAAAATTTTTGAAATTACAGGCTTGAATTAAAAATTAATTTTTGTTACCTTTATTATTATTGAAACAGCGTAGCCTCTGTCAGTATTTTTCAAAAGGTTTGTTGTGTAAGACGAAATGAAATTTTTGTTAAGGATATATACAGAGCACTCAAAAATCAAATGCAGGTACCTAATATTGCAAATGACTGCCTTATTTTAAATAGCACACCCTGTATTTAATAAAGAATTTGTTGTAAAGTTTTATAACCTTTCAAATTATATTAGAGTTCCCTATACCTGATTCTAACAGTTTTTTTGATTACTTTTTATTTTAAATACTGCATCTAATTTTTCAATATTAAAATGGCCTTGAAATACAAGATGACATTTCTTTATTTTGTAAGGTAAATAAAACTTAGTACTAATTGAAAAAAAATACGGGATATTAATAAAACAGGAAAATAATTTAATCACCTATAGAATTTAAAAAAATAATTACAACACATGCTTCTACTTTAATAAATGTCCGAAGTGGCGTGTGATCAACACAAAGGTGTATTTTGTCTTGGAAAGACCTCTTTACATCTAATGGCGTTTGAGGTGTTATTGCTTCAAAGGCATTGAGATTCTTGCCTTCATATCATCAGCAGTAGTCGGAGGTACGTTATAAATAATACCTTTTATGTAGCCCCATACAAAAATAGTCATATCTAGGGATCTTGCCCGCCAGTTTTGTGGTCTTCCCGTCCTATCCATTTATTAGTGAAAGTCCTATTGAAATATTCTCGCACTTCAAAATGTGCCGGAGCATCATTTAACTGAAGCTACATATATCTTCTGGTATCTATTGGAATATCTTCTAAAAGAGCAGGTAAATTATATTGCAAAAATCTTCTGAACTTTTGACTGTTTAAATGTCCATTAAAAAAGCGATACTCTATTATGTGAGATCCCAAAATTCAGTCCCACACCTTAACTGACCATCAGTACTGATGATCAAGGGTGCGAAATAAATGGGGATTTTCATCACTGTAGTAATGGAAATTGTGTCTGTTGACCAATCCGTTATTATGGAACGTAGATTCGTCTGAAAATAGTACAGAGTCGCAAAAATTATCATTTTCACCCACTTTGTCAAAAATCAAGTCTTCGAATGAAATCGTTACCAAGCAGATCCTGACGTAACTGAATACGGTATGGATGAAATTTGTGTCTTTTAATTCTTGTACCTACGCTTCATTTGCTGAAAGCTACTTCTCGACTTATTTTAGCCTGACTTGTTCGGGGAATCTCAACAAGGGCGACATCTACCTCAAACTCATTGTCTCCATTTCCAGTGACATGCTTTATACTGTTAATTTTCGGGTATGCTATACTTCCCGTTCTACGGGACACTTCCAACAATCCTTGCAATACTCTTTTGTTTGGATGATTGCGAGTGGGATATTTTTGAGTATACACTCTTTCTGCTCTATTCTCCAATCGTTGAAATCATATCAATTCTTTGTGTACAGAGCATGTCTTCATTTTTACACAATCTTTGTAGGGCAAATTCGCTTATTATTACAAAGTAACTACCTTACAAATACAACATTATGACGTTATATTATTTAGCAAATGTCAAATAATAATTAAATATTGTTAATGCCAGCTTGGCATCGTCAAGTAAACCTAACAGTATCGGAATTATTATAACTTAATTAAAAATTTCAAAATAACTCAAAAACTGTTAGAGTTAGGTATAGGGAACCCTAGTATAATTTGAAAGGTTATAAAATTTTACAACAAATTTTGTTACTGAATGCAGTGTATGCTATTTAAAATAAGGAAGCTATTTGCAATATTAGGTACCTGCAGTTGACATTTGATTTTTGAGTGCCCTGTATATTTTCTTAACAAAAATTTTATGCTGTATTACACAACAACCCTTTTTCAAAGTACTGACAGAGGCTATGTTGTTTCAATAATAATAAACGTAGCAAAATAAATTTTGAATTCAAGCCTGTAATTTCAAAAATCATTAAATATCTTTGAAACGTGGATTTAAGGTATAGGGAATTATATTGCAACTTACCTTTATTTTATTCGTAGACTACAAATAAACATATAATTTACAGCGTGTTCCATAAAAAAATATAACTTTGATATGGATCCTTTTTTGTGAACAGCCTACATAGTTGAAATTATTTTGAAATTATGCTCACAAACACACTGTATATGCTCTAAGAAAAAAGAATTAAAAAATTCCAATAGGCTCCTATAGTAACTCCGTGGTGTACGGTGCGCCACCCTGTATATACCAGTATATACATATATAGTAGAGGCTTCTTACCAAAAAGAAAAATGCCTAAGCATAGCAAGTTACAAAGCGTACTGCGGAATGCTTAGGGATTAGTGAAATAAGTGTTGTAAGGGTGTCAATTGAAGAAAGGGCAGATAGTACTGGAACAGTGTCAGCGGCGAGGCCATGAAGTAGTAGACCGAAAGTAGATATCGATGATTTTCTAAATGGCGTTATACGAAGACAAATATTAAATTTTTATGATGAAAGGGTTTCCAACCATAGTCGAGCTGCATCAAAGATTGACAGACGAGTGTGATTTTCCACAAGTACTTATGTATCACCACATTAAAAACGTGGGTCAAAGAAATGAATTTTACTTATAAAAAATTAGAGAACAGGCAAATCTTGATGGAAGTCACTACAATAGCTGCTAGAGGAGCGGAATATTTATATTCGACTAAAAGGTACAGAGAAACGGGTGGAATACTTTTTTACTCACGAAACGTGGTCAAACCATTGAAGAAAATTTGGTTGGGTGGAATTTGTTACCCCAGAAACGAATTTTGATCAATACCGAGGAACAATTCCAAAAATAAACGGATTCAAAGGGGGAATCAAGCTTGGTCAAAGTCAAACAATTACGAGGAGATAGTGATAAATTTTATGGTTTTCAGTGGCCCACTGTGAATTTGAATTGATATGGGCTTATGTCAAAAATAAAGTTGCAAAGAAAACACGACGTTCAAAATAAAGGATGTTTTGGAATTTTGCAAGTTAACATTAAAAACTGTGCCAAATATCGTTTGGAGTAATCGTGTCGATCATGCCAACGAAGTGAAAGATACCTACAGAGAAAAGGAACATTTAGTAGACGTCGGCATAAAACCGTGAGTTATAAATTTAGGTGACTACAATGCTGATGATGATAACGATTTTCAGGACGGCAATCAAGATAGCGATGGTTGTATATATCTAGAAATTTTGCATTTTATTGCAATTTTAATATTACGTTCATACTTAAAAATGCACTATATAAATTGCGATTTCTCAGTAGAGCCGACACAAGGTTGCGCGTTGACTTCTCTTCCCCTGTTACCTCTGCGTACAGTTAGACGTTATCCTTGTTCAACGAAATATTTAATTCTGACCCTTGGCTAGCAATTATATAAATTAAGAAAAATTTCCGTATATTTTCTTTAATGTAATAATATTACGATTAACGCTTAGAATAAGGGAGTTACAAGCGTTGCATCTTTCCTTTATTACACGGTTTTTAAATAATAGAAAGTGATGAAATCAGCATCAACCTCTAAGAGAAGCTGTACTTTGGGATGTAAAAATGAAGGCAATCCATTACTTAGTGTTTTAATTATTAATTCATAAAGATTGGTCTTGCGCGAAGAGTGGTGTTTTCTCGAATATATTTCGCTCTAGTACTTAGTCTAACTGTAACAAAAAATATCAGATTACGTTACACAGAAATAAATATCGATTATAATGCAAGTTGTTTGATTAAAGTGGGCTTAATATTTTTCGAAATATAAACATTCAAAGTCAGATGACTAAACTTTTTACTTTGATAGTAGTTTGTTAGAATTGAACAAAAAGGTTCATTATGATTTATTTACATGAAGTAAATGTTTCGTGTCCTAAACAAAATTCAGGATTTATTCACCTATTATGCATTTTATAACGCCACGTTTACTTCGATGTTATGTTGTTTATTACTTCGAAATAATAAAGTTCAATTTGGTTTTATATCAGGAGAAGGGAAAGCGTAATAATAAAAACTAGTATAATAGTGTTGGAACCTACGCTCATATTGAAAATATGAAAATACTGCTTCTCACTTCTGCAATGTACTAGAACATCTTTTTATATTTCCAATACTGTTAAACGTTATCTGCATTTAGTAGATAATACAGTTAACGCAAAAATGAGAATTGATCAAATTTGTAGACTAAAGGAATTGTTGAAATGCCCTAAATTTTTGCCCAAAAATTTACATAATTTAATTAAGTCACGATACTCGTTACATTACGCTACCACAAAACTAAATTCGATTTTTACACGTAATTGAATATTGTGCTTTTTCTGTTGAATTTTTTATCTAAGGTTAGAATTACACTCCATAAAATGTTCCATTACATTTACCCCTACATTAAATAGAAAAGTATAATTGAAGCGTGTGGTAGACAAGGGATTATCACGGACTATTCTTAGCAGTGTTAAGAGAACAAAAATCTTTCATGAACTTCAAATTTATCGAGGGGAAATTTTCGTGGTTCCTAACTGTAGGCAATGACTCATCGTGAAAGTAATTTGCCGGAAAATTAGGGGCTTTCTACGAATTATGTTAGCAATACGTGCAATTTTAAATTAATTTAAAATAAGTACCATAACTAAGAGTAACAAGTATGTTAAGCAACGTGTTTTTTAGAATTCAATTCATTCGCGATTTGAAAGAACCCTTAAAGAATGTATAAATATTAGCCGATAACAAATATACAATACAACTTGAGGTCTGGCAAAATGTTTTATATTATATACGCAGATGCTCTTATATTAAATATAAAGTAATATTATTTGAAACTGCTTCTTGTTTTCATTGGTTAGTTAGTTCCAACTTACTAAAGATATAGTGTTACATCAGTAACAAATTTACGAAGAAACGAACTAAGGCTTTATAATTTATTATTATTTTTTTTTTATCTATTTATTTGCCAACCTACTCGAACAACATACAGAGGAATAAGAAAATTTCTATAAATATGCGTTAATGGTAAGTATTGTCTTTTGAGTCTTCCATCGATTAGGGGTTGATTTTATAATTCACTTATGACCAGGCTGTTGTGGTTGGTGTTAAGTTCTTTGCATCTATCATCATGGAGGTTAATGACTTCGTTTATGAAAGGTATTCCAAGATCGTTATGGATTGTTTAGTTTGACACGTACCAGGGAACATCGAACATCATGCAAAGCGTCTTCGACTAAAAGGTTTGGAGTATCTTTATGTTGGAGGACTTAGTGCAACCCCACATCTCAATATCATAGGTCCAGATTTTTCTTAAAATTGTTTTGCAGATTTTTTTTTATTGAAATCATACTAAAACTAGTCGTATTCGACTAAACAGTAGTTTTACTTTGATCTTATCACCATAGTTACTTATTTGCTAAGAAGTCCCATCGGTCTTCTATAACACTAACACTTTTTTTCACGTGTTACCACTACTCACTTTACTCTGCAACATAACTATGTTCACTGTAATTGTTGCACATTCATTATTGTTCGTTACTATTGACTATACGAGTTCAAAAGGTTTAATCCTTTTAAGTCTTCGCTTCAGATTGGTGTTGTCGAAAAGCTGTAGCACTTCAGGGTTGTTATGGCCATGGAGTCTCTCCTCGTGACGTCTTGCATGCTCTTTTATTTCCTCTCGTACTGTCGGGATTTTTAAGTCTCTATGTATGTCGTCATTTCATGTATACCATGGGGCATCCATTATATTTCTTTGAACTTTGTTCTGGAATGCCTGACTTACATTTACATGTCTTTCTTGTACATCCCCATAGCTGTATCCCATATGTTCGGATGGGTTTTAGTATTTGTTTATATACTGTAATTTTATAATGTATTGGCAATTGAGATTTTCTCCCAATAAGCCAGTACATTTTTCCGCATTTCAAGTCCATCTCTTTCCGTTTCTTTTTCATGTGCTCTTTCCATTTGAGCTTGGCGTCGAGATTTATTCATTCATTTTGCAGTATTGCTATGAGGAATGTTATTATTGTTAATTGTTATTGCTTGATGTTTGTGTTTATTATTAGTGAAGTCAACATGAGCTGATTTGTCTTCATTTATTCCGATTCTCAATCTTTTCGACCATGCGTATGTATTGTTACTTCCTACTTGTAGTTTTCTAGCTGCCTCCTGACTGCTATCTCCAACTGAAAGGGCTGCTGTGTCATCCGCAAATGTTGGTAATGTTGTGCGTTCACTTCTTGGTATACAATTGGTGTATATTCGGTAGAGAATTGGCCCCAATATACTTCCCTGTGGTACTCCCGCCTTTATTTCCTTCATAGCAGAAAAGTCATTTTCTTTTGTTTTAACACATTCTTCCAGTTATATATGATTTTAATATATCCACATGTTCTTTTGGAAAGCATTTCTCCAGTTTTTGCATTAGCCCTTCGTGCCAAACATTACCAAACGCTTTGGCTACGTCTAAAAAGAGCGTAGAGCATATCTTTTTTCCCTCGTAAGTCTTTTCTATAATGTCCGTAATCCTGTGCACTTAATCTATCGTCGAATGTTGTTTTGTGAACCCAAACTGGTGTACAGGAATCAGATGATTTCTTTCAATTATGGGTTTTAGATTTTTCAACAGAAGATTTTCCAATACTTTTGCTATAATTGGCAACAACGATATAGGCCTATAGGATGTTACTACATTATCGAGTTTTCCTAGTTTAGGGATCATAATTAACTCTGCTACTTTAGATATTCAGGATATATTTTAATCTGAATGCCGCGCCAATAAGGTTGGTAAGCTTCACAATTCCTTTTTTAGGCAATTTCTTAAGCACTATTTCCGTAATTAGGTCGTAACCCGGTGCTTGTTTCCAACTAATATTCTTCTTAATTTCTTCAGCCTTCCCTCGGGGGTACTAATGGATGCTTTATATATTTCTGTGCCACTATGTTTATCTTGCTGTTCCAATAATTGTTGTAACTCATTAATCTCTGTCTGCATTTGCTGTACTGCGTTTTCTAAGCTTGTTCTGGCCTTTTTTTCTTGAATCCATGTATTATATAATGCTTGTTGGTTATTGATTCTAACCTGGTTTTCTTCAAACAGAGCTTGGTTCTGTTGCGCTAATACTGCTTCCCCTTATGTCGTCGGGTACATTAAGATTACTTATTCAACATTAAGCTGAATAGTATTTGTTTACACACGCCTGTGTTCGGTTTATTAAATTTATTATTTATTCACTTATATTTACTTACGTTGACCTCTAGGTTGCGCATTATCGCGTTGTGTCTGAATTTCTCGGCGGATAAAAATTTCGATCTTTACACTTCAAAACTCAAACCACAACTGTTTTGTAGGTGATCAGTTTGTCCTCTACAGGGATTTTTGTACATTTTGTCACTTGGGTCTTTTTTGCTTTAATGCACATTCCTTGTGAGCTTTTGATCCTAGTGCAAGCCTGCAGTTTTTATTGGGATTGGAGTGGTATTTAGATTAACATGTGGACTAATACTTCGTTTTGTGGTAAATGTGATCTGAGTGGACATTTCAGTGTTGACCTGGATGTATATTTTTAGCCAGTCTTGTAATTCATTTAGATGGTCTTGTAACTGATGCTCTATCAGGTTTGGTGTCGGACGATAGGATTGCTGTATCGTAAGCAAATGTGGCCATCATAGTGCTGACTGATTCATATGTCGGCTATACATAGGTTGATTCCAAATTAGATGCCGACCTTCAAGGAGGTGTTAGTATGGCTCATTTGTGATCGATTGAGCCATATTTTCCTATATCAAAAATTCAACGGCCTTCGAGACATTTGAGATTTTGTGATTTTGTAGTAATTCCCTATTTTCGTTCAGTTTAAGCCGATTCTGTAGAAAACAATGCAAAAGTACGAGGAACATTCTGATAATAAGAAAGTTGGGGAGACTTAAATTCAGAATGTGAAAGAAACCAAAATCGATTTCAAATCTTCTATTGCTTATAACTTCTATACTATTCTCTACATGTAGTGTTAAAATAGTCTAATAGTCTCAATGCTTTTCCGATAAAACCATTTTTGTCAAAATTCGTTCGACAGTTCCACCAGAAAAGTCTTTGCGACGGCGCTACCTCTCGAAAATACTGAATTGAGAATAATAAATCATTCAATGGAACTGAGAATTTTGTTCAATAATTTTACATTCTGTGTTCAAAATGACCACCACCGTCTCTTATACAAGCTCGAGTCCTCTTTCATGTTCCTTGATAGGTAATTTACATTTGATCTTCCATAGGTGACGATAATTTCCAGATTGAGTAGCTATGAAAAAATTCAGTTTTGGAATGAAGAACTCTGGTTCGGCAATTTCTAGACAAAAAAAACAAAACTGATTGATTTGTTTTGGACATTTCAAAAATTAATTCTCCTTTTTTAGTGACTTTCGTGATTTTTCAATTTTAATAGTTAATTTTTCTCCGTTATTGTTCGTTCCTTTTCGTTATTGTTCTTATTATTGTTATTATCGTTTCTGTTGTTATTGTTCATGTTACTATTGTTCGTTTGTTATCATTTACTTATTCATTATTTATTACTTATTTTGTATTTGAGATAGCTACATTTACTAATGCTGAATATGCTCATATTTTCTTTATGTGCGGATACAGTAATGGAAATGCATCTATTGCACAAAGAGAATACGTACGGAGAGTTCCCAACAGACGAACTTCTCATATGAGAGTATTTGCTTCAACCTACTGCAGAATTGCGGAAACTGGTACTGTTAAACAAAGTAGAAACGCTGGTGCACCTGGGAATTCAGACCTAGATGAAGCAATATTACAAACGGTGGAAGGTACCCCCACAATGAGTACCGTCAAAGCTACCAGTGAACTTGGGTCTGTGTTGAAAAAGAATGGCTTACACCCATATTATTATACTCGAATTCAAGGGTTAGAAGAGAGCAATTTTGACATGAGACTTAAATTTTGTCATTTTATTTTAAATGCTGACTGGGAGGATGCTATATTTTTATCTGGAATTTTATGGACAGACGAAGCGAGAATCAACAGAGAAGGCATCACTAACTTACAGAATTTACATTCATGGTCTGATGTAAATCCACATTTAAAAAAAGAAACATCTTTACAAAGGAAATTTAGTGTGAAGGATTAGGTTGGTACAATAAGTAATAAATTGATAGGTCCATATTTTATTCCTAACGCTTTGAGAGGTGAAGGACATGAAGAATGTCTGAGAAACGACATGAAGAATTTTAGAATGATGTACCCATCATTGGTAGATAACATACAATTTTCCAATATGACGGTTGTCCAGCACATTATTGTCTAAATCTTCGTGCCTTGTTGAATGAATGGTATCAATACCGGTGGATAGGTAGGTAAGCACCAATTGCGTGGCCGGTTAGAAGCTCGGATTTATCACCTTTAGGCTGGAATTAGTTTATGCGACCGAAATTCGTACTTGTGAGCAATTAATAGAAAGGACACAAGAAGGAGCGAAAAGAATTAACAATGACTTTGAAAGAAAAATTACCTGTCAAAAATTAAAAAAGAGAGCCCGATCTTGCATAAGAGACGGTGGTGGTGATTTTGTGTTCAAAATATAAAATTATCAGTCCTATTGAATAAAGGCTTCAATGATTATTATTTTCAATCTAGAATTTTCGAGAGGTAGCGCGGTTGAAAATCTTTTTGTGGTGGAACTATGTATCGAATTTTGACAAAAATGGTTTTATCCGAAAATTAAAACATTGATTTTCTGATTTTAAATCTCTAGAGTATTCTTCTTATAAGCATATTTCTCACACTTTTGCAAGTGAAATATATATACTACTATCGAAAACTACAAGATCTGAAACACCTCGAAAACCGTTGATTTTTGGATATAGATAAATATGGCTCAATCAATCAGAAATGAGCCATACTAACATCTCTTTTAAAGTTAACATTTAATTTGGAATCGCTTTGTATATTACGTAGAGTAGTGGCCCAAGAACGCTAGCCTGTGGCACGCCAGCTTTTATTACTTTAACTTGGAAGTATATTTCACTAAGGTAGGATTTTGCGACCAGGACTAGGAAAATGCCGTTTTGATTTATAGAGTATGTGGTTTGTCCAAATCTTTTCAAAGGCCTGTTGCACATCAAGGAACACTGTGGTACGATTTTTGTTTCCTCAATACTTTCTTTATGTTTATACACAATTAGCTGACACTGCATTGTTGTTGACTACATCTGTTTGAAGCCGAATTCGTGTTCAGGGATTATGTAATCTGTAGGTATTATTTGGTTTATTCTGTCGAGCAGAAATATTTCAAATATTTTTGACATTCTCGGTACTAGGCTTATCGGACGATGGAGTATAGGTTCGGTGAGGGGTTTTCCCGGATTTCCAATGGTAATTGTCTGCTTATATTTATATTGGACCGGCAAATAGCACAAACGTAGGATACTATTGTATATAGTTGTTTGTAGCACAATTGCCTTTCTCGGAAAAGGTTTTAAGGTCTTCCCAACTATGAGGCTACGTCCAGGAGTCTTATAAGAATTTGCATTATTGATCTAATTACGAATTTCTGCTGGTATAGAAGGTTTAACAGGCAACACTAATTGGGAGGGCGCATTAATATATTCTTCGACTTCTTTATCTTGGTTATCGTTATCTGAGGCTGCGGAAAACAGTTTTGAAAGATAATCCGCCAATGCATTGACCTTCTCTTTATCTGTCTGCGCCCAGATTAGATCAGGTTCTTTTATGGGTGGGATTTGTATTATTGGACTTTTAAATTATTTTGTTCTTTCCACAGCGAATAGTCTTCAGGGGATAAGTTGTTGATGTAGTAAGAGCGTTATGAGATTGGCTTAAGACAGCGGAGTCGATGTGTTATACTGTTAAGATCAGTTTCGTCCTGGGGGTTTCTTGAACGTTGCCATTTCCCACGTGCTGTTCTCTTTTTAATGACCAGTTACTTAACATGTAGAGTTTTTCTGGGGGTGTTGTGTTTATTAGGGGTGTGGCTTTCCAGGCTGCATTTTATATAATATTGAACCACTTCTACGATTTCAGATTGTACTTTGATACTGTGATCCAGTCTGATTTCTTCATTTGGTATGTTTTAGAACACTTGCCAGTTAGTATCTATTGTGCACAATTTGGGTATTGGTTCTTTGTATATAACGTTCGTACTGAGTGTTAATATTATGACGCTATGATCATGGCATAAATCTAAAGCAGGATTGATTTCCAAATAAGTTTTTGATATGCCTTTAGCTAATGCAAAATCAAGTAGTTCCGGAACTTTGTTTCTGTCTGCTGGCAGGAAGAAATATGAAAAAGTCGTTGTATTCTTCCGTCCTGATATTTGGTCTTGGTGGGGAATGTATGGCCGCAATAGTTATTGGTTTGGGATATGATTCTAGTTTTAATATTGTAGATTGGATTTTGTCTGTTTTAAAGGATAAGAGAACATGATGATAAATGGTCTATCTAATTATGATGGCTGAGCCTGCGAGTGCCGTTCCATCAGTGTGATGAGTGTAATAAATGGTATAGTATGGAATTCTGATAAAGGTTTTTTTCAGTTGAGTGGCTTTCAGAAATTAGGAAAAAGCAATTTTGTTCTAGTTTAGACATATAGTGATTTCTGGAACGCGATTTGATAGCCCGTTTGCATTCCAGGCGGCTATTCGTATTGAAGGAACCATTAGTTTGTTAGCTTGCTTACAACTGAAGTTAGCATGGTTAAAGTCATGCTGTTTCGGTTTAGTAGCTGACTAAATAAATGTTTAAATTTGAATAAAAAGTTTTTCATTGTGTTGGAGAGGTCTTCGTTATTATTATTTTGGGTGCTTGGTGTTCCTGCTGTTATCTGTGAGTAACCACCTATCGTTTGAGGAGGCTGTTGCATCGTCTGTTGGATAAGGGGGTTTGTACTTATATGTAATACAGGGTTTGGTTTAATTGTGAAGTTTGAATAATCCTTATTTCTGGATTTTAATAAATCTCTGTACACTGTGCAACCCTTGTGGTTGGCTGGGTGTTCTCCGCTACATAGTGTACAAGTTGCCGAAGTGCCTTTAATTTTTTTCCAGGTTTTTGTGACATGTGGTTCGCCGCACTTTACGTAGTTGTATGCTTTCATTCCCATATGCCTAGCATCGGGTACTAATTCTTTTTCAATATCTTCTACCGGAATTGAATGATGGAGTCCGTGTAGTACTACTCTACAGGCTCTATCTTGTTTTAATTAATAAGTGTGGTACTCTATTTTCTCGTCTTTCATATGATGAATTAATTTTCTGTAAGTGTCAAGTGTCCGTGCATTTATTTTTACCGTGTTACCTGGGAAGGGTTTAGTGTAATAAGTTTCATTCTCCGTGACAGGGACGGATTTTCCAAATGGTAGGGTGGTCCATGCTCAATTCACTTTGCAGGCGTCTATGAGCAGCTTCCGCGTGGTTATTTGTTCTATCTATTCCATTAAACCTCTGTTATACACCGACCATAATTCAGGTTGGAATAAAGGTTGACCCCTTCCATTGCCTCGGCGATTTGGCAGACCTTCAAACCACTGAATTAATGGTTGTAGTTCTCCGCACAATTCAACTGCCAATTGATCCAACGCATCATCTAGATCTGGTATGGGAACAAATGCCAATGATCCTTGTTTGTACGCTAAAATCACCGTCCGCATTGTAACGAGCGAGCAAATGTAACTGCGCCAATTTCTTTTTCAAATTCATTACTATATGAAAAGACAACCCAGTAATTGTAAGTTAGGGAAACTGCTCCTAAAATCGTTAAGGGCGGCAAGTTCAAAGTCACATGAAAGCATTTTAGGATCCAAATCTGGTTTCAACTCCTATAAACTGCTACAAACCAATGGCGCGATTCGTTGAGAATCTGTAAAAAAAGTTGTAACAGTTAATAATTATAATGTTAAAGCAATTCACGGCATAACATGAGATATGTAATTTATAGCTATAGCTATAAACGTCATAAGTTTAATTTAAGGCCACTTTGGGCAGTTACTCTAAATTGTTAATGAAACACATTTTTGCCCCCAAAAGTTGATAATGTGTAATTTAATGTGGTAGGAAACAGATATGATACAAATTGTAACTTACATTTAAATTTTGACGGCGCCCAAAAATCAGAATTCGGTTTGGATGAGGGCTGTTCAACATTATTGGCACCTACATATAATTGATGTCGTTCCGGGATGATTAAAGCCTCTACAGATATTGGAGATTGTGGTGAAATATCGTTCGCGTTTCTATTTCTCCTTATCATCTTCTTCAAAGCTGGGTTATTAGGTAAAAAAGCTTGGGCACTTCGTGAAATACCAATCACCCAATTATTAATGACCTGGACAGAGGATTCTTGGGTTTCTTCATATCTCTTCTTCATTGATGTTTTTATGGTAGCTGCTTCCACATTCCCTGCAGAACTTCCATGGCAATGCACATTTACGCTTTTAACCACCACACTATCCTCGGTATGAGTCCTTGCTTTACAGCGACCTTTACTATCCACAGTCATTTGGTCACACCAGAATTTTTTTGTGTTACATGCACTGGTTCGATCAAACACGTACATGTAACCGTCGTTTGCAAATGTGTGGTTCCCTCGTTGCGTTAAAATATCCATTTCGTTCACTCCAATAAATTTCAATGAACTGACGGTAATGAAAATCAGTTCGTATTTCGGTACTTTTGCAATTCTAATCGTTAATTATCAATTTTGGATAATGAGGATGATTGCCATTAAACTAATTAGATTTATAGCTTTAAGTAGGTACATTAATGGAATGGTATTATTCGAATTTAAAAACAATTCGATACCTTAAATACCCATAATTATAGGTTCACCATATCATACCTACTAAAAACCATCCCATATACTACTGTCCTAATTGCCGGTTTTAAAATAAATAAATTATTTTGACAATTCTGTTATTTTATCCTTTTTGTGTCAAAATAGATTCGCGTCAAAATGGCCTGCGGCGAAATGACCCGCGGCGAAATCTATCTGCGACGAAACGGCCGCGTCGAAATGGCCGCGTCAAAAAGTCGGCGAAAAAGTGTCCATACCCACAGTTTGGTTAGCACAAGTGCCTGCTTCGGAGAGTGTTTGGTATTTATTTGATGCTTCGATGTACGAAGGATTTGTAGAGACATGTATTTGTAATTAAGATTTGATGGAATGAAAGGCTGTATGTTATTTGAAGGGACTAGGTTCACAGGAAGTGGTGGGAATTGATCTTTTGTTACCTGGTTTTGAAAAAGTTGTAGTAATTGCATATTTACTGCTACTGAATTTAATTGAAAATTGTGTGGGTGCGACATTAACACTGGCATTGCATTTTGCAATAAAGTAGGGGGCTGCATAACGGTATAATTATACATATTAGTGTTTAAACCGGACCCATTCCCGGTTGGGAACATCTTTACGAGGTATAAAGCGTTTCATAGTTTTAACATTAAAATTCTTACGGTTTTTAAAGATGATTGAAATATTTGGCAATACAGATAATGTAAAGGTCTTGCGGACACCGCACCTCTAGATTATCACAGCACTTGTTATCTCTGGAATTCAGGCACAAAATTGGTTCATTCCAACTCTTAATAACCACACAATTGTACAATTATTTGATTTATATTTCACACGTTAAAACCACATTTTTTGAATATATTGGTATCAAAACAGCTTTTTAATCATATTTAAAATTTACATCAGTTCTACATACATAAAGACAAAACATCGATTGGGGATTGTATCTCGATAGCTCAGATGTTTAGAGCGCTACTCTAGCCAAGTAGATGTCGTAGGTTCAAATCCCACTCGAGGTAAGCTTTTTATTTATGTATTTAATAAAATTAATAATTGTTTTTAGCAACTTTCATAATTGTAACATAAACAGCAGTATCACTAGGTCAAAAACATCAAGAACGCATGGTAGCATAATCAAATAGAATTTATGCGCCACATTAAATTACAATTGTTTATTTTTTATAAATAGTGCAGTAGTATAATACTATAAACAGTTGTGATATTAGGTTTAATAAATAGTATTGAGTTAGTTAGTTCAATGACACACGATGTGAAAGGATCAGTCTACAATCGATACAAGTGACTGTGTCCCCTTGCATCTTCAAGACATTTAGTCTTAAATAACCCAAGATTAATCATGGCCCTTCGACCCATCAACATTGCCACCATTACTACCGCCGGGAAGAAGAAAAAAGCTGCAATCCTCCAGTACTACGGAAAATGTGCACTGCTAAACTGTAAGGATTTACGTCTCTTACAGATAAGAGCATCCTGGAAAATATCGGGTAGGAGATTTAGATTTTGTCTTTTAAATATACGGAGATTGTGTTACCTTCACACGCATACAAACCGTTAGAGAAAAAGATCCTCGCAACGCAGAAAGAATTAACCCCATCGAGAGAAATCAAGAGGCCAAACAGTAGTTCCCCAGCAGTAAAGTGAAAAGGAATGCTCAAACTAGACTTAACCCGTCAGGAAAAGAGCGGGCACATACAACAATCACATACCGGCGGAAATTAAAGGAAGTTGATAAGAAATATTACACTTTGTTGGAAAATCCGTAGAACCAAACTAGAAGAGTTCAACCAATTGACCAGCAATCAAAATGAAATTGGCAAGGCGATGAATAAACTCTAAGCATATATGAAAAAGGCTCGGTATCATGGAAAAACGAGATATACATAAATAAGCGTCGCGGTACGTTGGAAGCATGGTTGAAAAGGGCATCAAGCACACATCATGAGCTACTAAAACTGAAAATAGAAGATCATGACTACCACAGGTTCAAATATTTTGAGCAGTTAAGTAAGGTCTACAATAATATTAAACGTTACCTGACAGACCTAGAAAAAAGTAAATCAGCCACCACACAAAGGGATAAGGGGGCCGACAAGGAACAATTACAACGATTGAAACTACGACACATCCAGATTCAGTAATTGGAGACTACTACAACGGGTAGAAGAAAAATTAGAGCAAGAAGAACATAATCCAGACGAACAAGTGACATGGGAAAATTTAACGAAAGTGGACTGCGATTGAAGCGCTATGCAAACACATTAAGGTACATGGAACAATATTTCAGAATACCTAATATACATCAAGCGAGTTTTAAAATATCGAACAATAGTGTGACAAAATATGTATAAAACTCGTAGGTAAAATAAACATGACCATACAAGCAAATAAGCTATGCAACGTTGCACCATCAAAAGGAAAGCTACATATGACCTTCCAAGACACCTTCGAAAATGTAATAGACACTAATAAGTTTGGAACAGATATGGAGAATATGCAATATCTAAAAAGCCATGCCACTGGAAAAGCAGCTAAACTAATCCAGCAAATATTCAACAGCATGGGGCATTCTCATGGGCAGTGATAGCAACATAAGATTAATGGTGTCACAACTACTAGATTACATTTTAGACCTTCCCGCAATCGAGCAGGAGTCCGCAAAACTGTAAACAGAAACGACAACCGGGGTACGATGATCATCAGGATAGCAGCACGGAAACAGGATTAAGAATCCAATAACCTCTATGAACAGTCTCTAAAATCGCTGAATGAATCGGCATCCCTTTAAGACACAATGGAATTTCTCAAAATAAGATTCCTCTCGTTAGAAGCCATGTCCCAACCCAGGAAAGCAAATATGCGCCTACGCAAAGGAATCCCAGATGGCAGAAAATAAATCAACAAGTATACTCCTGCAGCACAAAAATGTGTGACTGGACCACATTCAAAGCATTAGCAACACCAGGCAGGTTCGCCTTTGTGAAAGAGGCGTCTATATTTCAATTGCATGCAACATAATTTCAACGTCAAATGTCATTCGTTTCGAAGCTCCACAATGTGCCAATATCCATACCGTTTGCCACTCCACCAGGACTAAAAAATCTAGTAAAACCAACAAAGTCAACAGCGCACGGAGCCAGCTAAGCAGTTATGGGTTCATACAGCTCCACAGAAAAGGAAACCTCTTATTTACAGATATGGTTAAAATTAAGGATACCCTTGGCGATCTTCAAATATTACGAGCATTGGTCGTCTCTGGACCGCAGGCATCATTCATAACGAAAGCTTCGGCGCAATTATTAAAGTTGTCCAGGCACAAAATACAGGCGCAAATCAACCGTCTTGGAGAAGCAGCACCAATCAATGCAAATTCAAATCTAACCATTCAACAAAGACCGCGACGTACAAGCGCCTTTTTTATTGGTTACGGAGTTGATAGTCCTGAAGGAGATCACCGAAAATCTTTCCATGAAATCATTTGATGTGCTTCTGGAGCAGGGGATTATCAGATACTAGTATTGGATAGGGTTACGAAATCGGGCGAGCTTCTAGGTCAAAACAAAGGAGTCGGAGGGATTGTATTAGGACAGGTCTACAATCCCAGCAACCAGAATGAATCATCATAAAGAATCCTGATGGAACTTATACAGTGATGGTTCCATTTAAAGAAGACCCATCTAGCCTAGAGAGCTCCAGACCAGCAGCTGTTGCGAGATTACTAACTACTAACTAGAGAGGAAATTCCTGAAGGACGCCAAACTGGAGAAGGAGTACAAACACTACATGGAAGAATAGTTGGAACTAGGACATACGCACATAACAAGCAGCCCTAATGAGAACTCAGCAGAAAATCAGTAACAAAGAGGAGTACATTATCAGCGACAGCGAAAATATTCGACCCGTTGGAGTGGGTCAGGCCAGTATCCGCAACAGCCGAGCTGCTAATTCAAGACTTATGGTTAAGCCCAAACAACTGGGATCAGCAGGTACCCCACATAAGGAAAGAAGTGGATAGAGTTTTTCATTGAATTGATCTTCATAGAAGAGCTTCAGATATCGAGATGGATACACCACACAGACGGCCAACTATACCTGCACGAGTTCTGCGACGTATCCGAAAAAGTGTACAGTGCAGCAGTCTATACTAGAACCAATGAAGGGAGCACACGAATATGACGAAAAAAATAGTCAACCATAGTGAAAAGGACAGTGATGGAACCGCTATATACCACAGTTGCGCATTCCTCGGCACGGCGGGATGTTAAGTCGACAAACGAACATAAGCTCCTCGGCCAGACAGGATGTTCAATCCCGAATTGAACAGGACCTGCATCAATTTGCAGCAGCTTCCATAATTTAGCATAATGAAATTGTAACGTAAACATTAGTCAGAGGTAATCACTAGGTCAATAATATCAAGAACGTCACGTAACATAATGTAATAGAATTTATGCACCACATTAAATTACAATTATCTATTTTTTGTAAATAGGACAGTACTATAAATAGTTGTAATATTAGATTTAATAAACAGAATAGAGTTAGGTATCACTACTTCAATTACTTACAGGCTGCAAGGGTCAGTCTACAATCGGTACAAATGACGGTGTACTCTTGCATTGGTCTCAAGTAATCTGAGATTAAAGAAGGCATGTGAATAAAAAATTACTTTAAATAATTTCACATGGATACTTGAATTTTGACTAGAAATCGGGAAAAACTATTCTCCCCGTGTGATTAATACTTTAATACCAATATGTGTTCAATTCTCTGATTAGAGAGATTGAGTGTTTGGGGTTTTAATACGCCGTCACTCGTATCAATTGTAGACTAGACCTCACAACCCTGTTGAGTAATTGAACAAAATGAGATTCATTCAAAGACTAATTTATTTGGTATTATTTACACTTTATATACAGATTTTACTATTACGTATTTTATTGTTTGACTAGGTCATGTTTATTCATTTAAGCGCCTTTTTGTGCTTACTAGTTATAATGTACATAGTATGTGTGTGTATTTTCAACCTTGCACACTTTTGTATCAGCACAATTGTTACAATAATTAACCTGCTTTATATTTATTCTACTTACTAATTGTTTTATATATTTCTTAATTGTTATGTTTTAATTCTAATTATATTTCTCAACTTATTACTATAAAATTGTTAAAAATACCCTGTTTAATCTGTGCAAGATTAAACATTCTGCCGGCCGAAGTTCATGTTCAATTGCAGATTGAACATTCTGCCTGACGAGGTGGTTGGGATGGCGTAAAGTTGTTCCATCTGGAATCTTTCTTCCATCTTGGTATCTTTAGTTCTTCTATAGCTTTTTATTTATCCCGGAACTTCACCCATTTTGCTGCTATGTGTTCAGGTACTTTTTGATCCCATTTGATTGCGCTTATCCATAATTCTTGTATTATTAGTTTGGCTGTTATTGTTATTGGACTGATCCACCCTAGCGGGTCGAAGATTTTTGCTGTTTCTGATAGTATGCTTCTTTTTGTTAATGTTTTGTTGTTGAGTGCTACCTTGAATTGAAAGCTGTCTTGATCTGGTAGCCATCTTACTCCTAGGGATTTTCTTGATTCGTTTTGGTTGATATCCAGTGGTTCCGACGTTTCTTTTTCTTCTTTCCATAATTCTTTGTGGTTTCCTGCCCATTTTCTTAACGTAAATCCTCATTTCGCTGATAATGTGATTAATTCTTCCTGTACAGTTTTTACGTCTTCTATTGTTGTGGTTCCAGTTAACAGGTCGTCCACGTAATAATCTTTCAGTGTTACTGCTGATGCTTGCGGGTAATTGTTTTCTTCATCTTGGGCTAGTTGTTGTAATGTCCTTACCGCTAGGTAAGGTGCGGAAGCTGTACCATATGTAACGGTTGTAAGTTGGTACTCTTTGATTGGTTCGCTTGGTGTGGTTCTCCACAGGATAGTGTGGTATTTGTAATCTTCTTTGTCAAGTTTGATTTGACGGTACATCTTCTCTACGTCAGCCATGAGCACGTAGCGATGTTTTCTCCATCTTACTAAGAGGTCCCATAGATCCTGTTGTAATCTTGGCCCTACGTGCATCATCTCGTTTAAACTCTTCCCGTTGGAGTCCTTAGATGATGCGTCAAATACTACTCGCAGTTTGGTCGTTGTATTGGTTTCTTTCGTAACTGCCTGATGTGGTATGTACACCCTGTCTTCCTTTGGGTTGGTGGCTAGTTTCATGTGCCCTAGTTGGAGGTATTCGTCCATGAATTTTTTGTAACCTGTCTTCAACTTGTTGTCTTTTAAAAATTTCTTCTCTAGCTGTAGCAATCTTGCGACTGCCAATGGTCTTGCGTTTTCCAGCGTGTCTGTATCTTTTTTGAATGGTATTTTTACTGTGTAAGTTCCATCCGGGTTCCTCACCGTGGTTTTTTGGTAATGTTCTTCACACTCTTCATCTTGTTGGGACATTTCCATTGCCCTTGGGATTTCTTCGAGTTCCCAAAATTTTTCTAAGTGCATTTCTTCTTCCCGTGATACCATACTGACTATCGTCACTTCTTCTTTTTTAGGAGTGTTGATCTGCCCTGACAAAATCCACCCTAATTCTGAGTTCTGACCTAATTCGTCGCCTGTTCTTTTTACCCCGTCTAGTATTAGTTTTGCGTAATCTTCAGCTCCCAGGAGCACGTCTATTGGCCCTGGTCTATCGAGTGTGGGATCTGCCAATATTTGGTTTGTCCACTGGTTGTTGTCGAACTTGAATTGTTTCATGGGGAGATTCTCCGTGATCTTTTTTAGCACTATAACTTCTGTGGTGAGTGAAAAGGTACTTGGATGTAAAGGTTTTAGTTGGATGTGTATTTTTGAGGTTGCCTTGGTTGGTGTAGAACCTCCTAAACCGCTGATCTCGGCGTGTACTTTTTGCCTTGGTAGTCTTAGTAGCTGTGCAGAATCTTCAGTAATGAATGATGCCTGTGATCCTGGATCGATTAATACTCGTAACATGTGAAATTCACCGAAGATGTCCTTTATTCTGATAATTGCTGTAGCTAATAAAACCTCTTTTTTTCTATTTTCGGGGCTGCATGCTTCCTTAACTTCTTTGGTTGATGCGTGCGCTGCCGATTTTGTTTGCTGGTGTGTTGCACGTTTTTTGTATTCCTGGTGTAGTAATGTGTGGTGCGGGTACTGACACGTTGTGCACCGCCGTATTGCGTGGCATCTGATGTTGGAACTGTGGTCCATGCAATTGAAACATAGACGTTTTTCTCTCACGAATGTGATCCTGGCTTGTGTTGACAACCCTTTGAATTTGATGCAGTCACCCAACTTGTGATATTGGTTGCAGTAGACGCATGCTTGCCGTTTATTCTGCCACTGAGGGTTCCAGTGGGGCTGTCCTCGTGTGGTAGTATGGTGTGATTTTCTTGCCTGAGACATCGCTTCCATTGACTAGAATCTTAGTTTGAGGAATTCCATTACTTCCTCCATTAGTGGTATTTCATTTGGTGCTTTCAGCGATTGTTCGAATAGTTTGTTTGTCTCTGCGTCCCATTTTCTTGCTACTATGTGGACAATAAGAGGACCCCAGGAGGCTGTTTCTACTCCTAGGTTCTTTATTGCTTCCAGACACTCATAAGTGGTGTCATGCCTTATTGCACCTGCATCTTGTTCTTGGATAGTGGGAAAGTCTAGAATTTGGTCTATTAAAACTTTTACCATTAACCGTTTGTTGTTGTATCTGCTCTCGAGAATTTCCCATGCTGTTTTGTAATTGCATCCTGCTATTTGAAGGTGTTGGATTAGTTTTGATGCTTTTCCTGTGACGTTGCTTTTAAGGTACTGCATTTTTCTATTGTTGTCAACGTTTTGTTGGAGTGTATTATTTTTTCAAACAGGTCTTGGAATGTCATCCAATTTTCATAGCCACCGCTGAACATTGGTAGCTTTATTTCTGGCATCTTGATGCTGCATGTCTTATCTCCAACCATTTGTATTTTGTTTCCGAGTTCGATGCTTATTTGGTCACACCATTTTTCGGTTTTCTCGAACTCTCTGTTTGAAAAATAGTTGTCCTGATGTTTTGTTTCATGTACCTTTATGTGTTCGTGCAGTTCTTCAATTGCAGTCCATTGGCGCTGAATCTTGTCTTGCCATAACTTAAGTTGGACCGCGTTTTCTTCTTTCTTCAATCTTTCTTCCACTTGTTGTAATAGAGCACCTAGTTGTTGTATCATGATCTCTTGTCGTTTCAATCGCCGTTCTTGTTCTTTATCGACCCCATCGTCTTCTTGCGAGGTGGTTGTTAGCTTCTTTTCCAGTTCTGTCAGATAGTTCTTAATGTGATTGTATAGTTTACCCAATTTTTCAAAGTATTCTGATGTGTGGTAGTCATGATCATCTATCTGCAGTTTGGATATTTCATTATGTGCGCTGTTCGCTTCTTCCCACCATGTTTCCAATGCATTGTTACGTTCATTAATGTACACCTTGTTCTTCCGTGCCGCCGAATCTTTCTTCATATTTGTAAACATCTACTCCATAGCCTTGCCAATTTCATTTTGGGTGTTGGCCAATTTGTTTATCTTCTCTATTTTTCGCTTTGAGTTTTGTGTTGTTTCTTATTTATAAAGCTTAATTTTCTTACCCACTGTCGATATGCTTCTTCTTTCCTATAAGGGGCGTAAATCCTTATAGTTTACAGAGGTAGACTTGCTGCTGTAACTTCTTTTGGCGATGGTGGTGGTGAATTGAATGTAGCTGTTGGTGTTGATGTCTTCAATAGGCTGATGTTCAATAGCTGCTGCTGTTGGTGGTGGACGATGTTTACTGGTTGCCGATGTTGGTGGCTCGAAGGACCATGCCAATTTTACTGGTTGCCGATGTTGGTGGCTCAAAGGACCATGTTCAATTCTACTGGTTAGAGAGATTGAGTGTTTGGGGTTTTAATGTGAGGGATACGCCGTCACTCGTATCAATTGTAGACTAGACCTCACAACCCTGTTGAGTAATTGAACAGAATGAGATTCATTCAAAGACTAATTTATTTATATTATTTATTTATATATTTCTTAATTGTTATGTTTTAATTCTAATTATATTTCTCAACTTATTACTATAAAATTGTTAAAAATACCCTGTTTAATCTATGCAAGATTAAACAATATGATAATTAATTACAAAAAATTAATTTTCTTAAATCCCCAAAACGTCAAATAATAAACCATAAAGTCTTAGTTCATTTGTATTAATTTGTTACACTTCAACACTTCATGTTTAGCAAGTTAGAACCAATTAACCAATGAAAACAAAAAGTAGTACGCAAGTAAGTTACCTAATATATGGTTTGTGAATTAGCATATAATTAGGAAAGTAAAAACTTAATAGAATGTGTGGGTTACGCGTTTAAATTTTAATGGAGTGTTAATATGGGACTCGTTAGGTTCTAAATACACTTGTAAACAAATATGCATATTATATCCTTGTACTGCTTATACTACCTGCTTCATTTCAAATATCTTTAATGAGTAGGCTAACACATTAATCAGAATGCGACGGCAGAGATTTGTGTGTGTAAGTAACTTTATTCACAACTAATGGGAATCAAAACAGTAAAATGAATATCTGCTTTTCAATAAAGTGATTCAGAAAACTGGCATACCCTTTATTTGCAAATCTGCAATTAATATCAAGCTTAAAAAATAGTCTTATTGGTCCACTGCTTATTAAATATTGCACGCTTCGCATCAAAAACATTTTAACACCAATCATGTGTAGGCTTAACCCGGACTTACCCGGACATTCTTTTCCAAGAGTTATCTACGAGCAGTTTCATGAAAGCAATGTCGTTTTAGTTATTTACATTATACCGGGAGTACAGTTTCTCTCCAAATTTTATAGATTGTAATTTTACGTACAAAAATGAGATGCCTACTTTTCCCGTTACGTTGTTATGATTATGTGCAAAAGTAATTATTTTCGAAACTATCACAAAAAAATATATTATTTTGGGCAGACAAGCTGCAAATTAAACCAACCAATTTAATGCTAGCGCACAATTAACGTAATTAACGTCTCAAGTACGGGAACTTATTTTACAGTACGAATGTGATGAGTACTGTGAAATGAGTTCACGAACGAGCATCGTTATGCATTTTATTGCATACTGTAAATAACTTTATGTAAAAATACACATTATTTTAAATCACTTTGACTATGTTTTAATTTTTAAAGAGAACTTGCAGCTACAGTAGCTCAGTAGTAGAGAGTTTGCTTTACATGTGAAAGGGCCTTGGTTTGATCCCCGACATCGCCAACTTTTTATTACCTTTCAGATAATTTTTTTTCTATATTTTCCACTCTTTAGCGAAGTTTTTCGTTTATAGGTTCTGATGTAAAGTGCACTTTACCAGATAGTATGCAATAAATATTTTCACTTACATAATACACATGAAGGACAAAGATAAGATAACCTAACAACCTTTTCGGGAAGTTTCCAATGTTAATGAAAACTATAATCTAATCTGTAATTATAGTACTTAAGCTAAATCTTATTACATATAACAACCATGGGTTTTTATTACCAGGACGCAAATTACATATATCTGTGAGACTATCTCTGCTTTATGACTTAAATTGTAATGTTCTATAAAAACAGAATTAGTCTCTTATTGCTTCAATCAATTTGGATAACCGAATCTTGTGAAAATAAATTTTAGATAACTTATCGTTTGATTTGCCCTTGCATTCCTTTAAAAAATGTCAACCCATTTTCCAAAAGCCTCAATTAAAGCGATATATTTGTTTTCAAAAACACATACCACATACCAAGGCCTTGTGGAGCAACTAAGGGGTATAAACGAAAAACTTCTGGAATTTTTTGTTAAAATACGGAATTTTTTGTTAAAATACACATAGAACCGTTTAACACATTGATGTTCAGTGCTGTCAACATATTTTTAAATGTGCTGGCAAACTTTCAAAAACATTTTTAGTTAATTCATAACGTCAGTACGGGGAAGGGACGTTTCAGCGTGGCCGTTTCGGCGTGGCCGTTTCGACGTGGCCGTTTCGGCGTCAGCCGGTTCGGCGTGAACCCGTTTTGGCGTTGGCCGATTTGGCGTGAGTGGTCGATCTTTTTCACCTCATTATAACGACAATCTTATTATCTTATTATTATTATTATACTATTATTATCTTAATTATTTTTATCCCTTCGAAATGAATACGCTTAATTCTTACCAAATTTTTTCCTAATTAAGGAGAAAGCACACCGGATCAATCACGATCACTTAAGTACCCTCACGTGGGTATTATTAATTAGTGGTAATTCCTTTGTGCCGATTAAAGATAATTAGAAACATTACAAACTCTGTATAAATGGGTTATAAAAAGAAACTTATTTTCATTTCATTGTTGAACCGTGTCGTCTCCCTAGTAGATCATGGGAAATATAATTTCCAAAAGAGGAAAACTAAAGTTTACATCTAACGGTTTTATATATATATATATATATATATATATATATATATATATATATATATATATATATATATATATATATATATATACGTGTTTGACGCGCAAAGTAAGTTAAACGAAAGGGTTAAATTTTGGAGATGCAAGCAAAAAGGTTTTTGTTAAGCGCGTATCCATTAGAAGGAATAGTTCAGGTATGCATAGTTTTCAAATTAATTATTAAAGGTTTAAAAGGTTATGCTTAGATTCAAATGATCAGACATTAAACAAATATTATATTTGACCAAAAAAGAATACTCTTGCACATATTTACAAAGTTAAACAAAATTTTATGTAAGTATTTATTTATTTATTTTATACGCAATTTAATTTAGTAGCTTATGTTTCACAAAGCAAGAGTTGATTGTAATATGGCGTTCTTTTTGTAGATT
Source organism: Vesta saturnalis (assembly GCA_036346205.1). Classification (NCBI taxonomy): domain Eukaryota; kingdom Metazoa; phylum Arthropoda; class Insecta; order Coleoptera; family Lampyridae; genus Vesta; species Vesta saturnalis. The sequence goes on from JARFJB010000673.1 coordinate 2,088,654, forward strand.
ATCAACGAGTGTGTAGCAAACGCAACGCAGGCTGGTCAAGGTAGATTGCCTAATAAACGTGCACTTGACAAGATTATTCGACGCAAACGTAACGCTATTAATGCTGCACCTCCAAATCCAGTTAACATTGCAGACTTAATTCTCCCAGGAAGATATCAAACGTATGAAGTGCAACCCGAAATTTTTGAGAATTTTTGCTAGCGGACAGTGAAGGAGAAAATAGAATTTTAATTTTTGGAAGGCAAAGTTGGCTACAGCATTTGAATATTGGAACAACCTGGTATGTGGATGGGACGTTTTCCATATCACCACCTCTATTTTCTCAAGTGTTTACTATAATGGTTGTACGAAATAATGGCGTACATCCTATAATTTATGCTCTTTTACGAGCTACATATACCCAAATGTGTAATATGATAAAGGAGTTAGTACAGCAAATGTACAGCGATCAGAAGTCAATTGCGATTATGAACAGGCTATAATAACCTAAGTTAAAGACAGCTTTCCAGGAGTAAACATAAATGGATGTTTTTTCATTTGTCACAAAACATGAAAAAACATGCAGGTGCATTGGGGATGATGATCAATTACAATAATCATCCGCAAATTGCACTATATTGCAAGATGATTATTTCACTGGCATTTGTGCCTATTCTTAATTTAGAGGAAGCCCTAGATGCCCTTGGAAATTTTCTGCCTGAAGAACTGCAGCCTCTTCTGGATTGGTTTGAGGATAATTGTATTGGACGCAGAAACAGGTGCGCTTAATTTGTATACTATTTTATATATTTAATTTGTATAAATTTGTATTTGCCTGTATAATTCTACATTCAATAAGATTATTAATAAACAATTGATTATAGGCGATGGCATGGCAGACGTCGACCTCTTTTTACTCCAGAAATATGGAATTTGTATGAAAGAGCCTTACATGGCGCCGACAGAACTAACAACCACGCAGAAGCATCCCATAGGAGATTACAGCTAGAACTCGGAGTGCAGCATCCAACTATTTTTAAATCTATAGACGCCCTCAAAAAGGTTCAAAAAGGACGGGATTGTTATTATGAACAACTTGTTGCAGGCAATCAGCCACCGGTAAAGCTTTGAAAATATCGAGATGCAGATACCCGCATATTAAGGCTGGTACAACATTTTGACCCTTTAAATTTATTAGAATATTTAAGGGTTACATGTAACATTTCCATACACAATGTAATAAACTAATAAGTGTTTTTTTATGCATATTATTTTTATTAATATATAGATACCTAGTTTATTATACATTTTGTTTTATTGTCGGCAAAAGATATATTTTGTAATAAGTAATAATTTTCAAGTATTCGACAATTCACGCCAAATCGACCGACGCCAAAACGGGCTCACGCCGCACCCGAAACGGCCACGCCGAAACTGCCACGCCGAATCGGCCACGCCGAAACGTACGTAACCCCGTCAATGCATACAATTTTGTGAATCATACGTCCAGAAAGTATTTTTTGGGTTGCAGTTTTAAGTTCTCTATAACATCGTGAAGTATCTAGGGGCAAACATTCGATTAAGCAACGCTTTGTGCAAGTATTATGTATTTTTTTGCGACAATATAAATAGCGTTTACTCTATTATATTTTGTGGTCTCCTTCTTGTTTAGCTGGAGATAAGGAAATGCATATTCCGTTATTAGTATTCTGGAAGCAAATACAACATTTTTCGTTGCTTTCTGTAAAACTACACCTATTATATAGGGTGATATAAGACATCGGGGAAATACTTCGCCAGATGAATCCTATGAATAATATAAATAAAAACCTTCTAATAAACGGTGGTCCGAAAATACTTTCTAACGTAACTGTAGCTGTGCAAGGTTTATTACATGTTGAATTAGTACAATTTGAAGACAACAATTAAGGTACTAATATAAAGCAAGAACGTCTGAGATTAAACTCAAAGTAAGAGTTTTGGTCTAATGCAAGCATGACAACATCGGACGAGTGAATCGCTGACTCGATCCAGCACGTCATCGTCATTTCTTTTTTCATTTTCGGCGTTCTGTATTCATTCCAGCAACTGCTCGCGGGTTGCTATTAGCATCTTGTATACAAGCTCCTTCGTATGTCCCCATAAATAAAAGTCCAGTGGGTTTATATCTGGGCCTCTTGGCGGTCAGGCAACTACGTTGTCACTGCTCTTACTTTATAAGGCGGGGCACCGTCGTGCTTTGATGCTTTGACCCAAATGTGGAGGCATGTCTTCTACCAATTCGAAAATAATATTGTCGAAAAACTGCTCGTAAAACTCCCATTTAATCGATCTTCCATTACGTGCAGGTTAAGTAAGACATCGTTGAATTTCCACCCCATATGAGTGAATCGTTGCAGGAAACGAGGCTCTCTAGTTGTACGTGGATAACTGCATCTGTCACACCTCCGTTCAGTACACTTACTTGCTGGGGGCCCCCAGTTTTTTGGAGAATTCCTGTTTCTTGGGGTCTTTGAAAGAGTTTTACGAACGTTTTGTGATTCGGTTTTCGTCTGTCTCCAAATCGGCGCTGGCATTCTTTTAAAGCTTCATAAATAAAAATTATATCAGCATACTCATGTATCTATCATGCGTCCCGATTTAGATGTGCTACCTTTTTATCGAATGAAATATGGACTAAACAAAATTTGCAAGGCACGCTTCGTTTCTGATATACATAGTAATGGTAGAAATTTGTTATTTTGGGATCCCCTCGTATATATGTTAGAAAGTAACACGAATGCAGTGAGAACTGTTACAGATAAATATTTTTACGTAGAATGGGTCACTCTAAATATTTTTTCACAATTTATTTCCATTTGTCCTCAGCTTTCAAAAAATAAATAAAACTACAATTCTCTACAACATTAAGCTCAAAATTTCAAATTGATCTTCATTATGCCTTAAACAAGTTTCACACTGTTCTGATCAGCCTTATAGAATTTAAAACAGTCCTCAACTGTAGTTCCATAATAGTCAATGGCGTTGCGTAGATCAAGAGATTGATATTGGGTTCCTTAAATTTTATTCTTAAGATATCCCCACAGAAATAAATCTGAAATTGACAAATCTTGTGATCTGGGTGGCCATCTTACAGGTCCACTTCCACTTCCAGCGGCCTGAAAAGTTGTTGTATAGATAGTTTCTAAAAATTTCAGCGTTGTGGACAGGAGCACCGTCTTGAAAATATAATTGATTTAATTGTGCTAATGGCACAACACCTTCTATTTCGGGTACACTGTTTTCCAATATTTGTGGATGTCTCCTCCGTGTAAAGTTTGATATACAATTTTACTACCCAATATGAAGCGAGATACATTAAAGCCAAAGCTTCCTTGTCATTCTCGTGGAGCAATGCGAGTGGGTTATCCTCAGTTATTGTTTTGGCGATTAAAAATACCAACTCTGCTAAAGTGCACCTCGTCAGACCAAACAACAAATCTTTCAAAATGAACATCTCGGTTCACATTTTGTAAACACTAACTACAAAATTGTCTATAGCGTTCTGTATCGCCCGGACATCAGTTTTGTAACATGAAATTTATATCGGTAATATTCGTGTTTTCTGACAATACTTTGAACACTTGTTTTAGGCACTCCGATACTGCTGGCTCTCTCTCTCCCCTGGGGTGAGTATTACACGGCTTCCCTCCTCAAACATTGCTCTTTCAATAACGGAAGTTATCTTGATGGGTATGGCGTTATAAATTCGCAAAAAACATAATCGCAAGAAATAGATGCAAAGGCGCCATCACCAAGGCCAAAGAGATGTTTGGAGAACGTAAATTCAACGAGTTAGTCTTATGTCCTTTGGGTAGTCGTAAATTTTAGTCACTAGCTAAAGCCATCAGTAAAAGCTTTAGTACATCTTCCTTTCCCCAAGATGTCTCGTGATCTGATCCTGCAGACAAACCGAACCTCTTTGTAGATAACTTTACATCAAATTGATGTCTCAATGATTCCGGTAAAATTGTGCCGTTGCTCAACTCTATCCGATGCGCTATGAAACACTTTCGATGCAAACTCCTAGAATCAATTATCAATAAGGTTTACTCAAATAATACGACTGGCCCTGACGGTATTCCAGCTGTCGTTCTTGAAAATACTCTCCCAAGCTAGTACCTGTATTGTCCAAAGCCTTTTCGATCGCCATGTCGTCTAGAGAGTTTCCCTCGTCGCGAAAGTTGGCAAATGTCCAACCTAACCCTAAAAAGGACAATAAAACCGATCTCTCAAACTATGGACCAATAGTTATCACTCCCATTCTATAGAAAACCGTGGAAAAAGCCATAAATTAGCAACTACTTTTGTTCCTTGAAGCCAATAAACTCTTCAGAGAACACCAGTATGGGTTCAGACAGAGTCATTCAACGGGTGATTTTTCATGTCATCCAACTTTGGAATAACACGTTACAAAGGTCCGGTGAAACAGTCGTAGTAACTTTAAGTATTTCAAAAGCTTTCGATCAGATTTGGCACAAGTGCCTACCTTTCACACCCATTGTTCGGCTTATCTAATACGCTTATGATTTGGATCTCCAGCTTTCTTGACAGAAGACGTGCACACGTTGTCGTCGATTGCTTCTTTTCTAAAGAAACTACTATTGACGCGGGCGTAACCCAGCTATCAGTGATAGCTCCCACACTTTTCCTGATATACATAAATGATCCCATTTCCTCAACAACTAAACTGATCCATTACCTCTTCATTGTAGTTCTTCTCAGTTTTCGCACAACAATAAGTCTAGTCATGGCGTTTAATTGAAAATGGCTCACGTTCAACGCCGACAAAACGCAGTGTTGCTTTGTGTCCGCCAAGAGAGATAGATCATTTTCTGTTGTAAGTATAAATGGCTTAGATCTCAACTTTTCTAGCTCTATTTCTGTTAGGGATGGCCGTATCATCGAACCTTTCATAGGCTGACTACCTTTAGAGAGCAAGCAAGACAGCTACCCGTAAACTGGGCTTTCTATACAGATCTAAACAGTACTTCACATCGCAACAACTCCATTAACTGTAAAAGGCTCAAATTCAACCTTATCTGGAATTCTGAAAATGTAAACTTTCACCATTAACACTCATAATAAAATACTTATCTTTTTTGGGATTTTTTAATGGTGTACTTTAAATTATACAATCTAAACGTTTCGATAACACTTACAGTTATGTTCGTCAGTAGTAATGTTTCTTAAAAATTGTTAAAGATGTAGTAAACAATTTTGCCAAATTTGAAAAATTCAAACATAAACATAAGCCTGCTATTAATATAACAGTTTGAGAAACGTATAAGCCAACTATAAAATTGTAGTAAAGAATAACTAGGTCATTAAAATTAAATATTGTTAAACTGCCTCAAAGATGACAAACCAGAACACTCTCTACGACGAAAGCTAACGATGAAATTTGCCAGCCAAAAAACACATTTAACAAAATTTAATCGAGTTATGATGTAAGTGTAAAGTTGTGAAAAACTTCAATTTTAAAATGATAGAAGCATTCACAAATCCAAACATTACATCAAAAAATAACCCAGTTAAATCTAACAAAGAGATATCTTTATCAATAATTGGAAGTGTTATTAACAATGAAAAGCACAATGCAGAACGTTCCTTGTAATTTTTAATTTCAATTTAATTTCAACTATTTATGTTAAATTATAGTGCTGTGGAAATTTAACATATAATTGGTAAAGCATTAGCTTTCGTCGTAGAGAGTGTTCTGGTTTGTCATCTTTGAGGCAGTTTAACAATATTTAATTTTAATGACCTAGTTATTCTTTACTACAATTTTATAGTTGGCTTATACGTTTCTCAAACTGTTATATTAATAGCAGGCTTATGTTTATGTTTGAATTTTTCAAATTTGACAAAATTGTTTACTACATCTTTAACAATTTTTAAGAAACATTACTACTGACGAAGATAACTGTAAGTGTTATCGAAACGTTTAGATTGTATAATTTAAAGTACACCATTAAAAAATCCCAAAAAAGATAAGTATTTTATTATCTGGAATTCAATTCCCATCTCTGGGTCAGTGCTCCCCAGTATGCCCTTGACATGGTAAACCGCATCCAAAAAAGAGCTATAGCACTTATAAATGATCCGTCTTTAACTTCGGATCTCCAGTCTTTTGTTTTATCGCTATTACACACATTTAGCAAGTGTGCCTCCGAAATACACTCCTTAACACTTTTGCGTGACATCTTCGTTATGAACGCTCAGTTTGCCATTTCACACCATAATTACGGACTCAAAAATTCCAACTTGTCACACTAAACGGGCACAATCTACATTTTTCCACACGGCCACCAAATTGTGGAATGCACTACCGAGTTGCTATCTTCCTCCAAAATTTGATTTAAGTAAATTGAAAGTAGCCGTTCATAAACATTTCTTGGCAATCTAACAATATCCCCAACCACTCCAGTGTTCCTGAGTGCTTTAGCACGTTAGACTAATCCCCGCCTGTCCAGTAATACTATTAGTAAACAACAAAAAAAAAAAACAGGTGTTTGGATTTGCTACGGTTGACGATAATACAGCTATTTCGTGAATTTTGCGATTTATGCATAAAAAACCTTTTCTGTGCCAAATGAGAATTATGTTACAAATTTCGATTTGATGAAATTAAAATCATAGTGTAATTAATCAGATGACTTTCCCATCCTCTTCCTCCCTTAAAGTGCATTACAAATAAGTTTCAAAACATTACAAATTTTATATTAATAAATAATAATATTTGCCTTATACACTAATCGCCAAATCTTCTATAAAAAGACATTTTTTGGTAAGATCATGAATGCTGCGCCACCTAGCGGTAGAGGCACGAAAATCAAAATAATTTTCAGCAGTTTCTCTTGGCCACTTTTATCATAAAATTTTTTTCCGCCCTTAGCGGGACAACCGTACTATGCCCATGGTCGCATTGTATGTAGCAGATACAAATCCATTGAAAAGCAATAAGGCGTTTTAAAATCTGAAACTTATTTAAACGTTATAGACAAAGAAAAACAACAATAATAATACAGTAAAATAAAAATAAATTATAATTTGCAAACATTAAAATACTTATGATGTAGGTTGCTCTGTATCGCTCTGATACAATAAAGTATTGTTACGTACAACGGAAGCGAGTGGAGATTGTAATCACTTGAATCGACGGAGACAACGGTTCTTGACGAGATGTCACATCAATATCGGCGTTATTGAGTGGGGTCAATGCAATATTCAATTTATCCCACAGATCAGGTCCGACCGTTGGAGTGTTAAATACAGTCATTCCAATTTCAGGAGTAAGCCATTATATTACTACTCTTTGTACCTCCATTCCATTGTAGTAATATTCCTTTCGAATATTTTTGTTTATTTTGTGTAAATACTGAGAGAATTAATTCATAATTTATATCATGTATTTACTTAAATATTTTCATTTAACTAGCAAACCCAAATGAGTTGTAAGTTGACGTTACTTACTATCAATGAATGTTGACATTATTACTGTAAATTACGTTATTCTATAAAACGAATGCATAACTATGCTGGTAGTAATTGGTTATCTGTTTACACTTATTTTCGAAAATTGAAACGTACTTTAATAATGTGAATGTAGTTCATAATCGCACACTAAACATAGTAAATCAATAATACGATTAAGCAGTGGAAATTAATAGTATTTGTGTTGTACTTTAATAAACAGTGATTGAAACTTGGATAAACACAAATTATTGATCAAACAACATTTTGTGTACTAAATAAATTAGTTATTTGAATGATAATATACGAGGGACAAGTCATTATTATTGAGAATGAAGAAATTAGGCAGGCTATGGAAAACAAAAAATCGGTACACCTTATTTCGACGCGGCCACTTCGACGCTCCCACTTCGACACCGCCGCCTTGACGCGACATTATCTCGATTAGAGATAATCTCCACACAACTTTATCTCGACGAGACCTCATCTTGTCGCGAACTCCTTTAAATAATCACATTTTGTATTATTATGATATAAATATATTACATAATTTCTTTAATGTAAGTATCGACTTGAATTTAGGGCTACTTATTTTGCATATTCTATTATAAAAAGGAAATTCTATATAGGTTGTAGCGTCCCCCAGGTACCCTATCTTGAAAATCGTAATTTGAACTTATTTGCAATAATGTAAATTCAAGAACAAGACAATTGCTAAGTGATTTATCTTGACTTGACTGACAATGATGTCACTATTACTCAACTTAATTGCCTGCCTTACTTTGACGTTCCATGCAATAATTAAAACACTAGAATTTATTTACAAGGCTGATATTTAATTACTCACAGAACTCAAATATCATCAAGCTAAGTGGCCGTCTAGTGGTAGGTACGTTGTGCTATCTAAATTAGATAGGCTGGATGAGGTAAGTGTTGCATCATGAGGGACAGGTAAGACAAAAAATGAAACTACTCAAATTAAAATCAACAAGCGTTGCGCACCGGTGGTTCAGCCCGTTAATATACTATTGTGGGAAAGAACCACCAATAAAAACCACTTTATTCATAAATAAGTAATTACACAAGTACATTAATAAATGACATACCACAAAAAAAAACAATGAAAGGGTTAAATATACAACAAAACACCATTAAATCAGGTTAAAGTGCGTACAAAATTATAACATTAAAAGAAAATGAATAAAAAGCAGTTTAGTTACACAGAAACACGATACTAAAGAAACACAGGTAGCCACACGCACAATTGGGTCATAAATAATCAAAATAAAAATCATAATAAAACTCGTAACACCAAACATGTGGCCCCTTAAAAACCAATCATGCCGGTCTTTAAATAAATAAGGACATAAAACAGTAAAAGAAATTTCGGTACGTATAAAATACAATAGTAAAATTGCACAAGTAATAGTCAGGTAAAGGCAAAGACAAAAGAAAATAGACAAGGAATTTGCACGTACCCAATTGTTTAGTGACCACTAAAGCACAGAATACATAAATCAAATTACAATAAAGTAGATGCAAAGAGAAATCAGCTCGCAGGCAAATAATTCTACTTAAACAAACTGACAAAAACTCATTAAAACAAAGCATTACAAGGGTAAGTTATAAATAGATCACTAACGTCGTGACCGATATATAAGTTTGAGTGCGTTAGAAAAATACAGCGCTCCTCTCTCAGGCTACACATTCATCTATATAACAAATAAAAACAATATAAATAAAAATTCGAGGTGTTTAATGGTCTGGCTTGGGAGTGTGTATCAACTGGGCAATTGTCTTTTACAATTAATAACCCGCGGTATCATATTTCCATTCACCAGCTACCTCTACGCAAATATAAATATAACCAACAACCAACAACGCTAATTCGCACAAATACCAGACTGTACCGTCTTTTTATTTTAGCATATTTCAGCTTAATGAGGCCGCGTACGAATAAGATACCTTTGCAAGACAATGTTTGGTTCTTTTAATACGTTACATAGGCTGGTAAAATGATGGGCTGCGAGCTTTCAAGTGTATAAAAATACATACTAACGCTAGAATAAATATTCCCTTAATTGATCACAGACACAAAGCATTAACATAAGCGGTTTAACCCCAAAACAAAAGACAACTTACTGTTGACGAATTCAAAAGAAAAATGTACACGCAAGAATTATTTTAAAGACAAACTGCTTACAATGAAGGTATTTAATTAACCCAAAAATTGATCTGGCTCGATTGACCCTCTAACTGTAACTGTCCCTCTTCCCCCGATAACCCAACCTACTTCACTCCCCCAATCAACCTCCATCTTTCAAAAGTAATATAAAAAAACAAGAAACATTAATTTCCGTTGGAACAGTTTCATATTATTATTGCACGACAGCTTAATTTCAAAAATGTGCATTCGTCTGTAACAATCCTACATTTAGCTCTCGAAGTTTCAAGTAACAAACATATATTTTGATCGCGATCTGTACCGCCACAATTACTTATTAAGCTAGTGAGATTTTTCCATTCAGAATCGGCGCATAATAAATTCAAATGATTCGTTACGCCCCTTCAGTAAAGCATTTTTAATCGGGAACCTGCTACTCACCCCCTAACATGTGTTTTACAACCCCAGACAAATATCAGTTACAACATTCCTTACATACAAATATATAAATACAATATTTTAAAAACATTAGCAATTTACGACATATTATCAAGATATTAAAAATCCACTAATTATCTTTTCTATCGTGATAACAATGGCCTTTTGACAAACGTTTATTATATTAACAAAACTTTCTCGGTCCGCTACCTAGAATGTTATTGAATAAGTCAAGTACAATTAGGTAAGTACGTAACATAAAGATCAGACTTTATGCTATGGCAATCGGGTAATTAGGGAATTAAACAAAGTAGAAAAGAATCTTTAATAAGTACTATATTAATTGTGTTCATGATCATTAAACGTAGATATAATGAAAATACCTTAACCAGGGCCTATTCAGTAAATGGGCCCGGTAGGCCCAGGCCCAGAGCTTTTGGGGCGCAAGGAAGAGATTAGATTTTAAGTCGCGGTGCAAATGCAAAAAAGTGCAGGCGGTCAGCTGAACCTTAACTACTATTTTATAATATGCACAACGTGTCATTATAAACTTTAATTACAATTACAACAAAGTTTGTGCATGGTTGTGTTTTGCGAAGACACACGTCTCTCTTCGACCAATAACATTCGCAGTTGTGTGAGCGTTTCATTCTATTAGTCCATTCCTTTGAACTCGATGTAAGAAATGTAATGCGCGCTCTTCGCTTGTTTATGAGACGCTTTGGTCCCACGTCTTAGAAAGAGGCACATAGTACTGTGTGTATTTCTTCGCTTGTCTTACACAAGTACGCTTATGAGGTTCTGTGGTATCATTTAATTTTTTTCACTTTTTAAGTAATTTTAATGTTTGTTTCAAGTTAATAATTAGGCTTAATTCAACCAAAATGGCCATGTACGTCTATTTCTCCATCGAACGATACAGAAAAAATACATTTTCACAGGTTACATGGCATCTTACTGTTTTTTGATAGTGTAAATTTTCTTTATGAGGTTATTCACAACCAAATTGACGGTTCCAACCTATTATCGCTAGTTTACTTCAAAATTCCTATATATCTGTGTATAACGGGTGGTGAATGGTCGGACGCGCCATAGGAAATCCAATGGGAAATCATAAACACTCGAATTTGTGGCTCCCTAATCATTTTAGGTAAAAACTCTACAGGAAATTTTCTTTAAAGAATTAAATTCTTTATCAGATGAAACTACTAAAAATATTTTACAGTGCACACCATCAGGACAGCAATCTTTTAAACGTCAAACCATCTAAATAATCAATGAAAAAGTTCCTGTAGAGTTTACGTTGCAACTGCGCACTTCGAAAATTCCTTTAACTTTTGCTTGAATGGTGCCAGTGGAAGGGGGCGAGGGGAAGGGGAACGTCTCTCGGGCCCATAGTGCGTTACACGCTAACAGTGGGACTGACCTTAGTTAATGTTTGTTTAATGATACTCCAGTATCAGTAAGAATTTTTTTCTTTGTTTATTGACCCGTTGATTGACCGACTGTAACAACCTTTTTTTGTGGTTGTATAAAAAAAACTACATTAATCTAAGATCATTAATTTATTTTGCGTAAAAATTAGAGGAATTTTGAATTATTTTTATATAAAATTGAAAACTGGTAATTTAATTGGCATTTCATAGAACATATATTTTGGGTGTAAATGATATAAATAGTTCTAGTTCCCTTTCTTAAAAAATTGGATTGATATTATGTAACAGCGCAACGCAAGAAAATTTTTATACTTGAGTTGTTGAGAAAGCTTTTTGTAATTCAGTTATTGCTGAATGTTTATAGCAACAAGAATGATTTTTATTTAATTTTTTTATATTTGTGGGCCATCTTATGGTGGTAAGTTGTTTTTTTCCATAATATTAAAGGCTAAAGCCTTTGTTTTTTAGGCACCACTACACCACCACCACCACCACCACCACTTTTAATTTTTTTAAACACGTTAATTACACTTTTCAATATTTAATTTTTTAAAGTATTTAATTTGTATACTTACTTACTTAATCTTAATGGCACATATAAGGGTATACCTTAATCTATTGTTATTCTAAACGGCAAGTTTTACATGAGTTACCTTCACAACGCTAGAACTACACCCTAGTACAAATAAATTTGGTAATCTAACTTACAAGAAATTTTTTAAATGGATACCTAAGCTAGACATCACCTTACTTCAACCATTCTGCTTCATAGTACCCATGCAGTTTATAAACAGAACAGTTATAAGGTAAAGTGTTTTTATATAGTTAGTTGTAAACTTCGAATTTTTCTCATTTTCAACAATTTTTATTAAATAAACTTATGTAAATTGTTATTTTCATTTCTGTTAAATGTTTTAGTATTCATTATTTAAGGTTTTGTTATTTTCCTGGACAAAGATAACATGGCGCTCGAGAAATTAATATTTCATTTATAATATTTGATAACAATTTTTGCCAATAAGTGAAAATAATCCAGCAGAACGAAACAACTAGCATCTCAGGTAGGTAAATTATTTATTAGAATCCTCCCTATTCTACCACTGAGTCAGAGGCACATTATTTAAAAATTATACATGTTTATACTTTGACAGCATTATTGTAAGGTTACAATTTGACGCTTTATTTTAATGTTGTAATTGTATTACAGTATTGTTTGTTTTAACAACATTATAGTTATACTTTGGCTTAAGTTAAAGCATTGCTACAATTTATTGTTATACTTTGGCGCCCGAGCAGGGACCTTAAATTTATTACTTGACTTTGATTTTTATTACTTGAAATTTATTGTTTTTATTACATTTGTGTTAATATTTTCTGTGGGGCCAGAAAAGGGACATGCTGTTGTTTCAATAATGTTAATTATTCTCATTTGTGGCTGTTTATATTTTTTGATTGATTTTATGTTAAGAGTAAACAGAATTTTAAGGAGTGTTAGTTTTACAGTTGGTATTTTATGTGTTTCTTTATTGATTGTGTGTTATATGTTATATAATATTTTTTACAATGTCAAATTTTAATTATTTGATTGATGTTTTTATATTGATGAGCTATTTTAGTAGTTAACATTTTTAATTGTAAATGGAACAGAAAGGTTGATAGGTGAGCGACGTAAATTTATTTGATTACATTTTATGTAATCTTAATTATTTAAAAAATGCATTACAATGATACTTTACAACGATTTATAGATTCAATTCTAGGTCATGATTTATCCTATTCAGTTTTTGTTTTTTAAACGATATTGTTTTTTAGTACTTTTAAAGGCTAAATGATGCCAAGTTAAATATTAATTAAAAGATAAATGTGAATTTTGTAAATCTCAATTATCATATTTAAGTTTTGTTATTGATAAACTTCACAACATTCAATAGTTAATACATTTATTTAAATTTTGAAACGCTTGAATTACATTAATTTTGATAATGAATTTTTATACGATTTATTAGAATTTATTGAATCCATTTAATGAATTACAAATTTAGATTATTTTATTTTTATGTCACATAATGATAATAATGACAATATTAATACTTTAGTTAGTATTCCTGCTTAAGATTTTTTTTTCAAATTAATTGGAAGTTAGTTCTTTAGAATTTTCTGTTGTCGATTTAGACGATTGGTATAAGAAGATGTTAGCCAACGTTTTTAAAAATCCTGAATTATTTCCTAATTGGAGAGTTGAAGATAATAAACTCTACAAATTTATTTCTAATGATTTAAACATAGAATCGAATTTAGTGGAATGGAAATTAGTTGTTCCAAAATCTTTAAGGAAGGATATTTTACGAAAATTACATGATGATCCTACATCATCACATTTTGGTGTTTTAAAACTTTTCAAAAATTAAAGAATTTTATTACTGGCCAAAATGAAGTCAGATATTTCCAAATATATTAGGAATTGCAATGTTTGTAACCGAAGCAAGTCTTCACAATTTAATCATTATGGTTTTATGGGGAAAGAGAAAAATGTTTCTTATCCTTTTCAATGTATTTCTATTGATTTAGTGGGTCCTTTTCCTAGATCGAAGAGTGGAAACACAGTTTTATTAGTTATTTGTGATTGGTTTACTAAATTTACTTTGATTCACCCTATGCGCAGTGCTACTGCTAAAAGTATTTGTCAATATATTGAGAATTATGTATTTCTAGTATACGGTGTTCCTCAAATTTGTATGGTGGACAATGGTCCTCAATTTAAAAGTTCACAATTTAAAAATTTAATGAGTTCTTACAAAGTTCAATCCGTTTGGTTTAATGCTAGTTATCACCCTCAAGTAAATTTTGTTGAGAGAGTTAATAAAGTAGTAGGTATTGCGATTAGATCTTATATTCAAGATGATCACAAGGATTGGGATGTTGAAATTCACAAAATTGCGCATGCTATTCGTAACGCTGTTCATGAGTCTACGAAATTTTCACCTTCCTTTTTGGCGTTTGGTCGGACAGTTCCTATTTCTGGAGATTTTTATGGTCGACTAAAGGATTTCAAAGAGGATGATTTATTTATTACTAACCGTGAACAATTAGTTCAAGATTTAAATGAACTTTCACCTATTTTTAAACATGTTAAACAAAATTTACATGCAGCTTACGAAAGAAATTCAAAATCTTACAATTTGCGACGTCGTCCGTTGAAATTAAATGTTGGCGATTTAGTTTAGAAAAAGAATTTTACTTTATCAGATGCGACTAAAAATTATAGTCATAAGTTAGCTCCAAAACTTATTGAAGCGAAAGTTATTGAAGTGGTAGGTCCAACTACGTACCGATTGGCCACCCCTATTGATAATAAACCCTTAGGTGTTTTTCATGTTAAGGATTTAACACCTCATTAGTCCTTATTTTTTAGTATTCTTTTTAATTATTTTTCGATTTTAGTATTTTTACATTCTGGTTTTCTTATTAATATTTTTTAATTATTTTGATAATTTTTCAAAATAATTTTATTTTGTGCCTGTTTCGCACATTATTTTATTTTTTATATTGTTGTGGCTTTGCAAACCACTTAATTATTTTTTTTACATTTGTTAGCATGATTTTTGCTACATTTGTTTAGCACGATGGTTGATATTTAGATCCCATTGTGTGATTGAATTGCCGACTTTGTGGGACATTAGTTCTCAGGCAGATTATCTTTCTTTAATGGATTTTCCATTTGCTATTGTTACAATAGTAAGATTGAAGATAACTATTTTGAGTTTACCTCTGATCGTTAATTTGACGTGTAAACTCTTTACCTTTGATAAGAAAACTAGTAATGCTTCTATACATTTTATTTTTGATTAATTTAGTTATTTTATTTTTTCCTGATTTGTGTAGTGCTACTATTCTTGGACGGTGCTTGAGGACTTCGTTTCGCCTCGTGTCAACCTCGATTAGTTCACTTCCTGATTATGACGTTTTGGTAGTTTTAGGAGGGGGTTGTTGTGTTCGTAAGAGTGCATCACCTTTCTCTTTGCTATCTCACCTAGATTTCGATTGATTTATAAAATGTGCGTGTTAGTTAGGGTATGTTGAGTCTTGGACGATGACTGTGGAACAACATGAAACCTGAATCTCGTGAAGGGTAGAGTGGCCTCTCTTGTTCTCCACGACGAAGCATCCTGAGCTAATTTGCCATGAAAATAATCGTATCTTGGATTTACCGATTTTGACTCACTTATCGAACGTGACTGTGGTAGTTGTGTTATGTACCTAGGAGGCTTGGTTTGAGACCACCGGGGTAGGGTAATTGAACCGCTCTCTCTCGACCTCAAATCTCGCGATTATTTATTGTTAGTCCGAAAGGATTGTTTTTTTTAATACTTATACTCTCGAGTAGAGTGGCGTTTAGCCTTGATTTTGATGAAGTTGCACGATGACCGTTTCCGGGTTCTCTGCCCACTGTCCCTTCAGGTCATGGTAGGTTACGGTTTCCGTTCGTTTTTTTACCTTAGAATCAAATTTTTTTACCGGATACTCATTTTGCTCTCCTGATGGTGGTTTGCTTCACTAACCCCACCAGTTAAAGTTTTTTGACTTTATTTAAGGTTTCGGGTCCTTGATTCTCGACTAGTGGCGTGTGCGGGTGGTAGCGCGTCATTAGCTTTTTTGGTGTTGCGAGGGGTCTTTCCTGACCGACGTCACCACATTTTCCGTACTTCTTCGTACATTTTCTTGTTATTTTTTAAATATTGCTTATATTTTAATTAGCTTAACATTTTGTATTTTTTAAATTTTAATATTTTTAATTCACTTAGTGTTTGGAATCTCCGCTTTGGTGATCTCCCCAAATTTTAGGAGGTGTAACAACCTTTTTTTTGGTGGTTGTATAAAAAAGTACATTAATCTAAGATCATTAATTTATTTGGCGTAAAAATTAGAGGAATTTTGAATTATTTTTATATAAAATTGAAAACTGGTAATTTAATTGGCATTTCATAGAACATATATTTTGGGTGTAAATGATATAAATAGTTCTAGTTCCCTTTCTTAAAAAATTGGATTGATATTATGTAACAGCGCAACGCAAGAAAATTTTTATACTTGAGTTGTTGAGAAAGCTTTTTGTAATTCAGTTATTGCTGAATGTTTATAGCAACAAGAATGATTTTTATTTAATTTTTTTATATTTGTGGGCCATCTTATGGTGGTAAGTTGTTTTTTTTCCATAATATTAAAGGCTAAAGCCTTTGTTTTTTAGGCACCACTACACCACCACCACCACCACCACCACATTTTAATTTTTTTAAACACGTTAATTACACTTTTCAATATTTAATTTTTTAAAGTATTTAATTTGTATACTTACTTACTTAATCTTAATGGCACATATAAGGGTATACCTTAATCTATTTTTATTCTAAACGGCAAGTTTTACATGAGTTACCTTCACAACGCTAGAACTACACCCTAGTACAAATAAATTTGGCAATCTAACTTACAAGAAATTTTTTAAATGGATACCTAAGCTAGACATCACCTTACTTCAACCATTCTGCTTCATAGTACCCATGCAGTTTATAAACAGAACAGTTATAAGGTAAAATGTTTTTTATATAGTTAGTTGTAAACTTCGGAATTTTTTCTCATTTTCAACAATTTTTTTATTAAATAAACTTATGTAAATTGTTATTTTCATTTCTGTTAAATGTTTTTAGTATTCATTATTTAAGGTTTTGTTATTTTCCTGGACAAAGATAACATGGCGCTCGAGAAATTAATATTTTATTTATAATATTTGATAACAATTTTGCCAATAAGTGAAAATAATCCAGCAGAACGAAACAACTAGCATCTCAGGTAGGTAAATTATTTATTAGAATCCTCCCTATTCTACCACTGAGTCAGAGGCACATTATTTAAAAATTATACATGTTTATACTTTGACAGCATTATTGTAAGGTTACAATTTGACGCTTTATTTTAATGTTGTAATTGTATTACAGTATTGTTTGTTTTAACAACATTATAGTTATACTTTGGCTTAAGTTAAAGCATTGCTACAATTTATTGTTATACGACACTGTGAATGAGGATTATAAGTACAAAAGAATTCATTACTACCGAAGAAATTAAATAATTCAAAATCTTTAAATATCAATTAACATTTTCTAAATAATGGTAATTCATGTACCACCCGATTTAAGGATAAGTGGTAATGGAGGCTTTCTATTTGACAATCGTTCGCGTACCTTATTAGTGCAAAATGATACGTTCAGTTCGTTATAAAGGAAAATATGAGCATAATGGATATTTGTATTGTTTAGACAAGTTAATTGCTAATGAGTCTAAAAAATCGTGGCGATGTGACGTTGAAATAGAAAAAAATAACCGAATTAAATAAAGTTCGTGTTTATATAAACGCTCTAAGTGGTGAATTTATTCGGGTTGTTAGTGAATACTGCCATGGAAGTGCTCCTGCGCGAGTCGAGGTGGTTCGCACAAATAACGTAATTAAACGTAGAGCTATTGAAACTCTAGAAATCCCAAGCCAAATAACGACGATTGCCGCTATTGGTTGTTTTCCAAATCAAAATAAAGTCCTTTGTTGGCCGATTCTGGAGTTGGTGACGAGGGGAGAATTCTTATTTTTGACCAGCATTCAAACTTGGATTATGCACGTAAAGGAAATCTACGTTGATGGGATCTTTCGACTCGCCCGAAAATTATTTCAACGGGTAATTAGAAACTATAAGAACATTATTCTGTACTCATTTTTGAAATTTAAATGTAATATTAAGC
Organism: Vesta saturnalis; assembly: GCA_036346205.1. Taxonomy (NCBI): domain Eukaryota; kingdom Metazoa; phylum Arthropoda; class Insecta; order Coleoptera; family Lampyridae; genus Vesta; species Vesta saturnalis. Next base: position 2,106,972 of record JARFJB010000673.1, read on the forward strand.
AATAATCAAAATAGATTCTAAATTTTCATCTGATTAATTTACATAACTATTTTAACATTGATTGCTGAGTTTCCCAATTAATTGTTTTTCCAGATCTTCGTCATTAGGGCAGAACGTTGTTTCGTTGTACCGATTTTATATAAACTGATGCCAAATAAACAAGATGATACTTACACCCGCATGATTCATTTAATTTTTGATGTTTGGCCTAATTTCCAACCATCTCATATATCCCTTGATTTCGAACTTAGCGCAATTAATGCTTTTACATCAAATTTTCCTCTTGGGGAGTTGAATGGAAGTTTATTTCATTTAGTAAAAAATGTAAGAAGAAAATTGACAGAAGAAGGACTAATAGGTCGATACAGTAACAAAGCAGATTTTGCTCGTATGATATTTGCTTTGGCATTTCCCAATTAATAAGATAGAAAATAGGTTAGAAGCGTTGAATAATGCATTGCCGGTTGGATTAGAACCAGTTTTGGACTATTTTGAAGACACTTACATTGGTAGAATGCAGCGCAATAATCGCCGACGCCGTCATTCATTCGCTCCGGAAATTTGGCTTTGTCATATGCGTACCTTAAACTATGAAGCGCGTACAAACAATTATGATGAAGCAGCATATAAACGTTTGCCGGCCGAATTTGAAGTATATCATCCAAAATTATGGAAATTTGTTAATGGGATTCGAGTTGGTGAAAAATCTATAGACCAAATATATAAACGCTTTGTCCGCGGCGATAACGTGTAACAAACTTCAAACGTGTTGTTAGTAATTCACCTCTCTGTAGGCAGTTAACGTGCATTTCGTGCCATGTGTGCTTCATATCATAGCTGCATAAAACATAATTTACTTATTTAAAGTGGACATGTTCATGCGCAAAGACCTTTTGAGAGCGTCGTTTTTTGTACGATACTGAAAGGTAGAAGAGCATCCATTTTTGCTCAGTTAAATATTTTTATAAATAGTTTTGTAAATTTTACGGTTAGTTACTTAAAGTTATTTTACAATTTATGGTATTAGTACGATTAATCAAGAGTGAGATAATCACATGCGTTAATGGGAAGTGGGATTCTAAAACCCTTTAATCCTGCAAATTTATTCATTTGGGAATTATAAATCATAGAAATCCAGATTTATTTCAACCCTGAAGTAATATTACGCAACTGTTTCCAAAACGTTGTACCACCATTCAGCCGTTTTGTTATTTGCGGTGTGACGAAGAATAAGGTATTCTGATTCCATTAATTACTCACAACATTAATTATTCAGTAGGTCATAGCGTTACTAACATTATGATTAACGTATGTCCGTTTACAATTAAATGTAGGTTGTGTAATAAAGTTTGCTATTGTAGAAATTTTCGTTTAACTTTATTGTATAATGGTTTACTTGTTTATCCCATACTTAAAAACAAGTTGGCGTCCGAGTTTCAAGAAAAAGCAACCCCGATTTTAAAGCCAACATTTCTAGGTACATGTAAATATTTTTTGGTTAATAAGACAAATCTTCTAGTTATTTCCCAAAATGTTAAGTAGCTCAAATTTGTAGCCATGGGTGTAGCAGTATTCTTATAGAACTTAAGGGTTATACAAACGCACCACCAAAGCGTTGTAGGTATCAACAGGCCGATATACGTATTTTGACGTTAGTTCAGCATTTTGAAATTCGCGAAATGTTAAAATATCTTAGAGGTATCGGACACAATTTCTTATGGATTAAGACGTTTAATGTTTTTTTATTTTCATCATGTAATTATTTCTTAACACAAATTTGAATTTGGTTTTATTCCTATATTGATGATACGCACACAAAGCACAATCGAAATTAAGTCACTTTTATAAAAATACTTCGCTTTAGGGTTTAAATGGTATATTTTTTATTTATATTTTACGTAAATTTAAACGTTTCGATAACAGTTACAGTTATCCTCGTCAGTAAATGGTAAAATCTTTAAGAATTTAGAGACGTTGTAACAAATGATACGTTTATCAAACTGTTATGTTAATACCAGGATTATGTTTGCGTTTTCATATTTTTTATATTTCATAAATTTGTTATATCATCTCAAGTAATTTCTTAAAGATTACACCATTTACTGTTGATGATAATTGTAATTGTTATCGAAACGTTTAAATTTATATAAAATATAAATAAAAAATACACAACTTATACCCAAAATCTAAGTATTTTTATGATGTGTAGTAGTGGTGAAAGTTTACATTTTCATACGTTATTTTTAGTTTGAGTGTACTGTAAAGGTGGTATTAAGGTACGTTCTAGGGTCGAGATGAGTTCTCGTCAAGGTGAAGTTGTGTCGAACCAATGTCGCGTCAAAACGGTTTCGCGTCGAAGTCGCGGTGTCGAAGTGTCCGCGTTGAAATAAGCTGCTTTGACAAAAAATGCAGCCTCTGTAAGAGCAACTCGTTATTTGACATTTTCCGCTTCATTTAAATATCATTCAAAAAGGATAGTTTTAAGTTTCGAAAGTAGTGAAAAATTGGAATTAAACCGAATAATTGGAGAACACTTCTGCGTAATGATTTATTGTGACTTTAAGAAATCTTTAGGTGCGTATGACTGCGAAGAAAGATTGGAATCAACATTCGCCCCTTAAGCCCCTTCCTTGGCAACAATTTACAGAATAAGGAATTCGAACTTGGAAGAACTACACCTGATCACCAGAAAGATGTAGGCCCTCCCATTACCGCTGTGGCGGAGGAAAACATTGCTGCTGCGAAGAAGATTATGGAATCAGATAATAGAACTAGTTACGCCGTAATAGATGCTCAACTGGGGATTGGATCCTTATCTGTGAAAACAATAATACACGACCACCTTCATCTGAAAAAAATCGTAAGCCATTTTGTACTCCATCATCTTACAGACTCAAAAAGGAGAACGAGTACGAATTTGTCACGAAACACTAATATTGCTTAAGAATGGTGGTCACCAAATTTTGTCGAATATTGTAACAGGCGATGAAACTTACGTACCATTTTTCGACATGTCAACTCGACAAGAGAGCCGCGTATGGGTCCATAGAAACCAGGCCACACCAACAATAATGAGAAAGCAGCGAGCAATGAAGAAAGTAATCTACGCTGTGTTATTTAAAAGTACCGTTGTAGTGAGCGCTATTAAGCTAGAGGAGCAGAATACTGTCACAGCTAAAATACATCAAATACTGTTTGACGGAAGTGTTTAATAAAGTGCCACAGAAAGGAATTATGCTACATCACGATAATGTTTCTGCCTACACTGCAGGACTAAGTTGGCAGTATTTGGCTGCATACAAGATTAATATAATCGAAAACCCTCCTTACTGACCGGATCTGGCAATGTGCGACTTTTGGCTGTTTTTTTTGGGCTAAAAAGAACTTATGAGGAAAAAGGTTTTTTCAGAAGAGATCGATGCTGCTACTTGGAGCATTTAAGCAGTGGAAGGAAAGAATGGCTAAGTGCATTGTAGCAGAAGGCAACTACTCTGACCATATCTAAAACCAAATTTTGAAAAGTTACACTGGTTCTTTTATTCCGAATAATAATGGCTTATCCCTCGTATATTGAGTGAGCGACCGAACTACAAGCATTTGACTATATCATTTGTTTATATATATATATATATATATATATATATATATATATATATATATATATATATATATATATATATATATATATATATATATATATGTATACAGGGTTTTCAAAGTTAAGTCTGCACTATTGCTAACTTTCTTGTTAATAGAGCTACGAAGTCGGTTAAATTAGCAAAGCAATGTGTTTTTTTACGCTGATTACGATGGTGGAAAAAGAAAAACAATTGAAAGTCGCATTCTCGAAAAATCGACGAAAACATACTTTTTTTCTAATGGAACACCCTGTATACAATATTCCCAGTCGATAGAGAATTAAATTCTGAGCAAAAGTGGTCATATGGATTTCTATCTTACAGTAAAAAATAAGGGAGATTTTGGCGATTTTTTAATTTCATCATGTAGGCTATGATTCGAAAGTAATCCTTTATTTTATGAATTTGAACACGCTCTAAATAATAAATAATTGACAGGTCTTAAATTAAATGCTGGAAAAGGTCTCCTCTTTGTTCCATACATTTTTCTACGTGCTTATAAACACGTCTTGTGGCCTTCAAAATAGTTCTAGCATCAATACTGTTAATAATATGAATAATCGTTAGTTGGAGTTCGATATTTGTATAACGTCTTTTATACAATTCATTTTTTAAATATTCCTACAAGTAAAAGTCCAAAGGGGTTATGTCGGGAGACCGAGGAGGCCAGCGAATAGGACCATTCGTAGCTAATCATCTATTACCAAAAATTTCTTAATGAAAAATAAACAATAACTTTCGAATCAAGCGTATTTGATGAAATTCAAAAATGGGCAAAATCTCCCTTAATTTTTACTGTAGGATAGAAAAACAAATGACAACTTTTGCTCAGAATTTAATTTTCTACCGACTGAGAGTGTTGTATACAGGGTGTTCCAGTAGAAAAAAGTATGTTTTAGTCGATTTTTCGAGAATGCGATTTTCAATTGTTTTTCTTTTTCCACCATCGTAATCAGCGTAAAAATACACACTACTTTGCTAATTTAACCGACATCGTAGCTCCATTAATAAGAAAGTTAGCAATAGTGCAGACTTAACTTTGAAAAGCCTGTATGTATATATATATATATATATATATATATATATATATATATATATATATATATATATATATATATATATATATATATACGAGGTTCGCTATTTATATTTTGAGCCTAACAATGAAAAAACGGAAATTTGTCAATGAAAATTGCTTTATTGTTTTTAGAAATATTCTCCTTTATAATCAATACACTTTTGCACCCGTTCGAGCCATTTGTCATAGCATTTTTTCCCATCCTCTTGAGGCACCTCCATAACATGGTTTTTGATGGCGTCAACGGCTTCTTCCGCCGACGAAAATCATTCTCCACGCAATTTATTCTTGACATTCGCGAACAAGAAGAAGTCATTGGGTGCCCAATCAGGACTGTACGGTGTATGATGCATCAATTCAATATTTTGAGTGTTCAAATAAGCGGTGGTTAGGCGAGATATGTGAGAGCTGGCATTGTCATTATGAAGAACAATCCTACGGCGCTTGCTTGTTTTCTGCATTTAACCTAAAACAAACGGTTGTGTACCATTCGGAATTGAGCGTTCTACGTTCCTCTAAAGGCACAGTTGCAACGTGACCAGTTTGTTCCGAAAAAAACAGACGACCATTTGCTTCGATGTGCCTAGAGCGAGACCAACTTTGTTTGATTTGGTTCGTGTTGAAACACCCACACAGTCGTTTGCTGTTTATTTTCCGGCTCGTATGCATATATCAATGATTCGGCATCTGTTACAATCTTACAGACGTCTATTGAAGCACCGCCATTGTATTCCTTGAGCACTTGTGTGCACCAATCCACGTGAGAATCTTTTTGAGATCTCGTCAAATTGTGTGGGATCCAACGAGAACAAACCTTGGCTAAATGATCATGTAATATTTTATATATGCTGATGGAACTAATTCCTAGGGTTCCCTCAATTTCACTGTATGTCTCATGGCGATCTTGTATTATCAGTTTTTGCACAGCATCAATGTTTTCTGGAATAACAACTGATTTTGGACGAAGTTTGCGAATTTCGTCAGTGAGAGGAAGGCGGAAACGATTAAAATCGCTACACCAGCGTTTCACACTGACAAAAGATGGAGCTTCATCGCCAAATGTGGGAGTAAGTTGATCGATACACTCCTGTCTTGCTAATCCCCGTCGAAAATCGTAATAAATCATGACACGAAAATTTTCACCACTTCATTCCATTTCTTTGCTGACACGCAATCTTCAAGTAACGGTAAACAACATGAATGACGCTAGTATCAAAAAGTTTGAGTACGTTATTGTCAATAGTGTCAGAAGTTTCTATGGAAACGTGAAACGACGCCTAACTGCAATTAGTATTGTCAAGGCTCTAAATATAAATAGTGGCCCTCGTATTTATATTTAATTTTAATTTTTTATATATTGTTTTTATATTTGGATTAAAATTAAGATTCTTTAATATGTAGCATGCACGAAGTTTGTAATAATATAAAAAATATGCAATACTTATTGTGTATTATATACGTATGCTGTACAAGTAAACCTCTAAATTCTGGTTTACTTAATGTACTACAATTTGTAGCTCAAGGGATACATGTGAATTTCACAAAAAAAGGATGAAAAGCAAACTAACGTGTATGATGAAAGTACATACATACAGATTAAGTATGTATACATGGTGAGGTTAAGGATAGATGCCGTTAGGATATAATCGGAAGGAGTTACGGTGCTGAGAGGGAAATTACTACCCCAGTATTCACCTACTCAGCCTCACATGATGTGTTTATATAATGTGATCATACCGCTATATATGTATGAAAAAACCCCCTCTGAAAAACCTCATATAAAGGGGAGGAGGAAAGCTGCTTCTAGAGACAGCAATTAAACTTTCGCCGAGGTTTGTAGATTATTTTACTTGCAATTAATTAATATAAGTAATACACTCACTGCAAATTAATGCAATGTCAATTTCAGTGAAAAGGTATGCATTGTAATAGTATCCATGAGACTAATGACACGTGTTTTACAAATTTTTGACTTCTTTTGGGATTGAAAACAACTTTGCTGTTCCGATCGAGGGCCTAAGGGCAGACACGAAGACCACTTTAACATTATGTCTTCTGGTTGATCCTTAGACTTTGCATAGCCCCCCAGGGTCTGTGTTCCGATTGGACGGCTTGCTTATATCCACTTGGAATTCTAGGTCTAACGCAAGTTGTTAGAGCTCTGCATTCTAGTTGGCTAATGGCTAATGGAAGTTTACTGTAATACATCCGGATGGAGGTTGCATTTTAAAAGTAGATATACGTTCCTGTAACTATTATAGGATGAAAATGTGAAATTTGAAATATTATTGTAATTACTTGAGGCCCATACCATCTCATAGGACACCACTAGGGCTCCAAGACCCGCTTGTGTGTTATTATGGGTATACTTAAAGCTTAAATTCGTATTATTATACTGGGAGCCCCATACTACATCATATCTCTCCGACAGGGTGTATTCAGCATCATTTAGTTATCAGTAACAGTATAACAATGACAACCAAAATGTAAAAGTACTGCAGGTATTTCATTTGAAATCATTAATTTATAATTAATTTTGATCCCAGTTTTCTAACATCAGTATTTAGTTTCTATCCACTTTATAACTTGGTTTGAAGTTATACATAATAAACCTTGTTATTGGGGTTTTTTTAGTTTTAACTTTATTACGTTTAAGATTTACTTGTTTTCCATAAAATAAGTTGGCGTCCGAGATATTTTAACATTTACTTACAGGTTGAAGCTACATCAATGTTGGAAAGCGAACATATCTAACTACATATTTTTTTAAAATTAAAGCAAATCAAAATTTTAAGAACCAGGCCCGTTTAATCTCCGACTGACTAAAAGGCTCAAAATCTTCTAGATGATATTAGAAGTACAAAAATAATATTTGGGGTGAATTAATAACCACAACACACCCTTACTTTTATTTTATTCTTTTTTAATATTACAATGTAAATATTCACACTTAAACTAACTTAATCTCTATATCTTCGAACATGACATAACATAAATAATTTATATACTTTAAATCAAAATTACATCCACCATCCGTAGTTGACGACGGTTTCGCCAGGTGGCATGGATCCACAGACCGTCTGGTACTCTCTTTGTATTTACTGCGAAAATAACATTAATTGTGAGGTTATACTATACGAGGAAAATAGACTTATCTTCCTTTATAATAGGAATATAGAAAGAAAACAAGGAGGAAGGAAATAAAATACTAGAATTACTATAAGTTTTGTTGTGAACGAACAAGTTCAAGTTCAAGTAAATTTGTAATTAAAAATTATTACTAATTTTACTAAACACATAGATAAAAAGTATACTTTTTATTTACGTATTTAATAAAATTAATAATAATTTTTAAAATACTAGAATATTTTTTATTCTGGATCTGGCTGGTAACAAAGGGTGGAACACCAGGTGATTATTTATAGTTATTCGAACGGGATCGTGAGTGGTAAATATGTTTACAGCGATAAAGAAAAGGTGAATAGTTTTAATCTGCCATCCTCTGAGTGTAAAGTTTCCGTATAACATGTTTTGAGTATCAAATAAGAGATTCTGGGCGGCTACCCATTATGCTGCCTAATCGGTACTCTAGGAGACGGAAGAGCTTAGGCAATTCAGCCTTTCGGTCCGACGGTGTAAGTGAAAGGCTACGCCAGCAATGAACTCCCCACGTGGCGCCGTTCATTAATGTTTGTGAGAGATTGTGTGAGTAAACTTACATAGAGGTTATCACAATGTTAGTAGCAGTAAGCACCGGTATATTGAAATAAGGGCAGGTGGACTGAACCTTGTTGACTTAATGGAGAATGATGAGCCAAGAGACGCGGTCGGTCTGGGCTCTCAAAGTAGACCCATGGTGGTGAACGCTGGATGGAAAGTGAGAGCGTATGTAGCGCGTCGTTTAAATAATTAATTTAATATATATATATATATATATATATATATATATATATATATATATATATATATATATATATATATATATATATATGGGACCCGTCCCATCTCAATTGGCCCACCAATATTTTTTTTTCAATAAAATTATGCTAATTCACGGTAAATTTAATTTAAGTATTTATTTTTATTATCATTTGTAACAACATTTTATTGCAACATTTTACTTTAAATCATCTTTTAATTGTTAAAAAAAAAATTTTGTACAGAAAAAACCGTTATTTGCTTTTCTCGATTTATTATTTTCTAAGAATATTTGAATATCTGAAATAATCAAGTAGGCTTTGCCTTTGTTCAACAAAAGAAAGTTTGTTTTTTTTACTATTAGTAAAAATGACGCGTGGAAAGGTTGTTGATGAAAAAATTCGCTCAATTATTATCAATTTCTTTAAAAAGGGAAAATCAAACGCAGAAATTGGCGATCTAGTTAATTTATCAAAGTTTACTGTCAGAAATATCATTAGAGTTTATAAAACAACGGGTACAATAGCTACAAAACCACGGTATGCGTCGAAATCCAAAATATCAGGTGATGATAGACGGGCATTGAAGAAGATTATTAGAAAAAACAGGCTTTCGAACCATGGTGAATTATCTGTTCTTTGGAGCGATGCTGTGGAGCGAAGTGTTTCAAGATTTACGTGTCATAGAGAAGCCCTTAAGTTGGGTTTTAAAACTTACAAGGTAATTTTATTGCAACTTTTTCCAAAAAAAATTGTTGTAATTTTACTAATTTTCTTTAGGCGAAAGAAAAGTTAACGTTAAAATAAAATTAAACCCAAAGTAAAATAAGTGGTAAGAGTATAACTAAAGTTGAGTTGCTATATAAATGAGGCCCTTTAAATAAATTAAACAAAGCGAAAATGTCTTCTACTTAAACACATAGTTCAAGCAATGAATAAAGCACGCTCCAAGTAATCCTGCACAATGACCGAAAATGACTCAAAGCGCGAAAAGAGATGTGCAGACGTATTGAAATAATTTATTACAGATCTTTCTTTATGTCAATAAGGTATGCAACTAACGCTACACGAAATGCACTTAAGTTGCCAATATGAACGTAAATTTCAAACATACATAAAAAGGTTTGTTACAAACTTTTCTGTAGCCATCTTTCTGTGCGATACTATGGACGGATCCTACACTCACATCATCAGCACGCAAAAATTGAATGACCGCACGGGTTTTTCTTATAAAAACTGCCATTTCAAAGGCGCAAAATCTAAATGACTATGAAATATAAATAAAATAGACTGGTTTTTGTGACAGTTACAAACATTAATTATAACAGTGAGGCCTCGTGTGAATAGAAAAACGTAGTGTTCGTTGTTCAGTTATGGTCATCTGCCATCGTGAATTTGCGTTATATGGAATAGACGCAAGACTGGATCTGAAATAATGTTTGAGTGTTTTTAAGAAATTTGTTTTTCCTTACAATCTCTAAAATTCATGTATTTATTAAAAAATTTGCTCTCGTGAAGTATGTACGTGGTCATTATTTATATTTTGAGCCTAATAATGAAAAAACAGTAATTTGTGATTGAAAATTGATTTGTTGTTTTTCGAAATATTCTCCTTTTGCACTCGTTCGAATCATTTGTCATGGCATTTTTCCAATTTTCTCCTCCTTCATAACATACTTTTGAACGCATTAACGGCTTCCTCCGCCGACGAAAATAGTTGTCCATGCAACTTATTCTTGACATTCGGGGACAAGAAGTCATTAGATGCCAAATCAGGACTGTACGGCGGATCATCCATCAATTGGATTTTTTGGGTGTTCAAATAATCGGTTGCTAGACGAGATGTGTGAGAGAATGACCCGACGGCGCTTGTTTGTTTTCCACATTTCAAGACTTCCGGCAAATACTCGGTCTGACAAATAAGTAATGAGATTGGTTTTTTAGCCGCGCTTGGGGTAACACTGCGAACCTGAAATTTCGGTCGGTTACTTTCTCATTCCTTTATCGATACATGTGCTCGCGACCTTCGTACGTTCGTTAGTTCTCCAGCTGTGTTGTGTTTTCGACAACGTGTTTGTAAGGCGGGTCACGAATATAGATCGACGTAATATTGAACAGCGGTACGCGATAAAATTTTACGTTAAACTCGGCGATTCTGTTACCACCTGAGAAGACCGTCAACCAACATTTCTACCTGAAAGTACTCGATTGGCTACGAAAACGAGTCATTAGGGTCCGTCCCGAGATTGCCAAAACGTGGATCCTTCATCATAGCAATGCTTGATGCCATCGTGCCTTCAGTTTGTCGCAGTTTTTAACTTCTAAAAACACAGCAGTGTTGCCGCAAGCACCCTATTCGCCGGATATGTCACCCTGTGACTTCTTCTTGTTCCCCAAACAAAATTGGCCGTCGAAGGAATGCCTTTTAGTCTATAACTGACACCCAGACCGCAGTGACGAGGGTACTCCAGAACATTCCAGTCGAAGCCTTCCAGAAATGTTACGAACGCTGGAAGAAACGCTGGAACTAGTGTATAGTTGTGGGAGGGGAGTACTTTGAAGGGGATCACATCAATGTACCTTAATTTTTAAATTTTTAAATACACGTATTTTATGGACTTAGTCTCATTACTTACTGGTCAGACGAGTTAATGGTTGTGTACCATTCAGAATTGACCGTTCTATGTTTCTCTAAAAGCACAGTTGCAACGTGACCAGTTTTTCCGAAAAAAACAGGCGACCATTTGTTTCGATGTGCAACAACTTTTGTTGGATTTGGTTCATCTTGAAACACCCCCACAGTCGACTGCTGTTTACGTTCCGGCTTGTATACATGATTCGTCACCTGCTGCAATCTTACATACGTCTTTTGAAGCACCGCCGCTGTATTTCTTGAGCATTTGTGTGCACCTACCGACTCGATCATCTTTTTGAGATTTCATCAAATTATGTGGGATCCAACGAGAATAAACCTTTTTCATGGCTAAATGATCATGTGATATTTTACATATGCGGGAGGAAATAATGCCTAGGGTTTCCTCAATTTCACAGTACGTCGCATGGCGATCAGCATCAAATATTTTCTTGAATAGCAACTGACTTTGGACGACCTTTTCGAATGTCGTCAGTGAGAGAATGGCGGCCACGATCAAAATCGTCATATCAGCTTTTCACAGTGCCAAAGGATGGAGCTTCATCGCCAAATATGGTGATCGATGCACTCTTGTCTTGATAATCCACGTCGAAAATCGTAATAAATCATCGCACGAAAAAATTTTCACGACTTAATTCCATTTCTTTGTTCACACGCAATCTTCAAGTAACCGTAAACAACACAAATAACGCTATTGATAAAAAAGTATTGTCAACAATGTCAGATTTTTCTATGGAAACTGGAATCAAGGTTGCCAAGGCCCAAAATATAAATAGTGGCCCTCGTATGCTTTTTTTCCTTGAATACGTATTTTATCCCAATCTTGCAGTCGCGATTATAGTTTGCTCTCTAATAATATAAAAATAAACAACTGGTTTTGTTAATAACTATTGAATCATCGTTTTTAATTACTATTGAATAATTGTTCTTAAAGACACCAAAAAAAATCTTATTTCATAATGACCAAAAGTTTAAGCGAGTTAAATGGATATATTTTTAAGATTCAAATTCCTAATTCATTCAATGCACCATTTCCTTGCTGTTCATATTTCATAGTACCTATTTCACAATCATAACTACAAGGCATCACTTAGAAAGATTTTGTGTTTAAACCACATTAAATTGTGTGTTTTAACAAAGTCGATAGCTTAAAATTAGATGCACAGCTTATGTGATATTTACTTAGGGTAAATTTACTGTTAGCTTTTAAAGTTTGAACGGGATACAAGTGTAATTTTGAAATATTACCTGAAAATTAAAGATTATGCGTTAAGCTAAAAGGTTTCGATAACACTTACAGTTATCTTCGTCAGTAGTAATATCTATTAAAATTGTTAAAGATGTTGAAACAATTTTCTGAAATTTGAAAAATGAATACATAAACATCAACCTGCTATTAATATAACAGGATGAGAAACGTATAAAGCCAGTTACAGAATTAAATTTTAGTAAAGAATAACTATATCATTAAAAATTAAACATTGTTAAACTGTGTTAAAGATGCCACATCAGAACACCCTCTAACGGTCAAAGGCTAACAATGAAAAATGTCACCCAAGAAACACATTTAACAAAATAAGTTATGATGTAAGTGTAATGTTGTGAAAAACTTCAATGTGGAAATGATAGAAGCATTCACAAATATAAACGTGACATAAATTAAAATAATCCAGTTAGATCTAACAAAGAAACAGCTTTGTCAATAATTACAAGTGTTAACAATGAAAAGCATAATGCTGAACGTTTTATGTAATTTTTTTATTTTAATTCAAACTGCTTATGTTAAAACTATAATGCTGTGGTAATATGACATATAATTGGGAAAGCATTTAGGTATTTTATTATGTGTAATAATGGCGAAAGTTTACATTTTTATAAATAATGTAACAAATTAGAACTCTACAGTTAAAACTACATATATTTTAAAATAAAAATGTATTTTCTACTCATAAATCTGTAAGAAACAGAAAAAAAGTATCGTGAAGCAGCAGTTTTACTTGAAACTCGTAAATTGATTCTACTTTCCAGAAAATTTATGAAGGTACATTTTGTAAATACTTTGGCTACATTCTTACACTTTTGTACAAGGGTTAATTTTAGAAATTTCAGAAGTAGTATTTGTTTGTACTTGAATTACATTGCCTAACATAGTTTAAATTTGGTACCGAATCAGGGTAAGCCCCATATCTAATTTTCTGTCAAATTAAAATTACTATGTAATTTTAACGGTTAAATTAAATCTAAAACTTTAATTGAAAACCCTATTTTCTTGAATAAAACGTTTTCAGGAAACAATCTAGTTACACATTATAGCAATATATACTTAACAAAAGTCATACAAATAATTATCCACCTATCTGTTTAAATTAATTCCTTTCAGAAATAAATAAATTGCGTGCAAATATTTACAAAAAAACGAAAAAATATTTGAGTTTCTAATTATCATGGCAAATATAATAATTTATCTTTGTGGTATACAGATAGCTACTTTACTATTTGTCATTGTTAAACTTGATATTTCAACCTATCTTGTATAACAAGAACCAGATGTATTGTGTATTATATCATCCGCCCTCTTTTATAAAACATTGTTACCGATGTCGACAAAATTTCACAAAAAATCAATTTAGAACAAATTACAAAGGAGGGAACCCGTTATAATTGATTACACATTGGAAACGGTCTCCGGAGATTGCGTGTTCTAAGTAAATGAAATTTAATGTCTATACAAAATACACTTGAATTGAGGATGTATGAAAATGAAAAATTATTTCTAGTTTATTTACATCGTTATGTTTTGAATACATGAAGACGTGTGATTGTATAAAGAAGGTGTAAGTATTTTTTAATGTAATACTAAATTGAAATTGAATATCAATTGCTTTATAAGCATTAAAGTTAACAAAACAGAAATCACTATTATGGGTAATGCTATTTCCGCGAGTGCGCTTCTCCATCTTTGAATATTATAAAGCAAATAGGTGAGTTCATTTATTCTTGTCCAAATGTCTCAATCAGCAGTGTCTACCAAAATATTCCTTTTCTCTATAATTTCTATCCAACCGGTAAATTAGTTTTGCAGAATGTCGTTAAAAGTAATATGAGTTTGTCTACATTTCCGCATTCACCAATTTACAAGAACTATTTTGAGTCAAGTCAAAGATATAACACAATTATTATTGTGCAATGTTAAAAAAAAGTTCCTGAAAGTTTTACCGGATGTTTGAATTTATATATAAGCAGAAAGTAAACTGTTAGAGTTTGGCATTTAAAAGTTTAAATGAATGTGAACGGAATAGTTTATAAAAGGTCCGTTAATTGCCTAATTGCGTGGATGAAATTACCAGAGAATTTTTTTTTTAATGTTAGTATATTTGGATATCATATGTAGGACCTTAAATCAATGTTAAGTTGCCGGGAATTTTCATTTTAAAGTTTTGTAATGTGTGTTCGAACGCCCTGTATATATATATATATATATATATATATATATATATATATATATATATATATATATATATATATATATATATATATATATATATATATATATATATATATATATATATATATATATATATATATACGTATTTTTTCTCGTTTCTTTTTTTATTCACTCAATTCTGGCGTTCATGCTAACGAACTTTATTGTTTTTATGGGTCTTCATAAAGTTAAAATTAAATTGATATATCATTTGCTTTATATTGTATTCCGGATTAGAATTAGTCGTATTTAGTTTAAGGTGAATTTCTTTGTTAGAATTAATTTACATTAGGGTTGAAAGTATATAAATTTCTGGAGGTTTAAAATATATTTAGATACGCAGTTTGTGATTGAGATAAAATTTCAAGTTGGTTTTCTTATTAAATTTCTGGTGCCCAGACTCTGTTGCGGTACTGTTTTCCGAATTAGTCCTAATTAAAAATTAGCAGTACAGTAGAAGGCAATATGTCTCTGAGTTACAATAAGTACTAAGGGAAAAAATAACGTAACAACAACATTTTGTCTCGAATGCTGTGAAAGCTGACGTTGATTTTACACTCTGAGATACCCTCGAGGATTACAGATCGTAACATGACCTAATTTATCTCGAACATTTATGGAAGGGTTTTATTGTTTGTACGGCCTTTTATAATTTGAATGTATGAGCAGTATGATTGGTTGTCGGTTTTAAAATCGAATATGGCGTAACTAAAATATTTTTGTCTTGGTCTTGATCTGGGTAAAAGAAGTTGTAGTATGCGGGAGGGCACCGCTCTTACCGTCTGTGTCCCGGTTCTATCGAATGTATCGTGGACTTAGGTCTGTTTCGCCTGTGTGTGGGTTTTGTTGGTGATTCACCAGGGAGAACTTTATGTGTTGTATCGTGGTCAACTAGACCTAACTTTTCGAAATTTGGATAGTGATTTACCAGTGCTTCCTGAATTACGGAGTTTTTTGGGGCCTTTGCGGATTTTTGGTGAAGTATTGTACTTCTGTAATCAGTCCTTAATAGACCTAAGTCTCATTGTAAATAATTTTTGAATAGACAATTTTTGTTTTAATATTAAAAAGACTTGTAAATAGGGCTACCGAATTAATGGAACATTAAACAGGTAGTGTATAAATATATCTCGTGCGTAAAAGCGATTTGTTTTGTGCACATAAACTATATACCGTCCTGGAACACAACGTAAGCGCGTCGCTATTGAAATTTAAAACTGGGAAATTGCCGCATGGGTTTGCCTTGCCGATCGAGAACGTGTAAAAGGTGTCTTGAAGCCGATCCTGTCTGATTTTATTGCTATCTGGTGAGGACGTATTCAAGAGTTCTGTGTAGAAAGTAACTCAATGTGGTACGTTATAGTGATCGCTTTATCATAACTTTGAAAATTTGGTGATATTATTTGTTGATGAGCGTATAAACGCAGTCTTTTTTTTGGTGTTATTTTGCTGTAATCGATGCTCTCACGTTAATCTCAATTAAAAGGTTGACGAAGTGCTTTTACTTGCGCTATCTTTGGTGTTTAACTTTTTTTATTATTTAATTAAATGTATATGAAAATTTCGCTTGGTAAAATTGGATTTGAGTGACCATTTGGTTATGTAATGTTTTGAATTTTAACTATATTTTGGTAATTCCATTTCCGTAATTTAAAATTAAAATCAGGTAAATTTACAAGGTTGACCTACCCGTATTCTAGAATTTAAGATCTTAAATTGAACCGTAAGAAGTGTAAATATATGTATCTTGTGTGTGTTTTCTGATATACGATTATTAAGGTAGAATAGATGAACAATTAATTGAATTTTATGGTGTTATTTGTGATCTTCTCCGAACGAGTGAAATCAATAATTTACGAAAAGTAGTGATTTTATTAGTCAAACTAAAGAATTGATTGAGAGCTAAATTTTGATTACAATTCTATTCATTCATTTTAAAAGTAACCTGTGGAAATTCCCTACAATTGAAGCAGTTAGTGTCATACAGTTTTTTTTGAGTTTTATTAAACATTGGGTTTTGTTTAACGTAACCGATAGAGGAATTTCAAATGACATTTATTTAGTTTATGTCTAATTATTTTAGTTTGGAGTTGAATTGATGACAGAGAGGTGGAGTTGAGTAGTATTTAAATTTAAGTTAATAAGATTTGACCGTAACATTTAACGTAAATTTCTTTCTATTGTGTTTGAGTTATTTTGTTCACAAGCGTTGAGGGTAACGTAACGAAATATAATGTTAAAGAATTCGTTGAAACCCAACAGCTGATTTTGCACACACGCTGCTTTGGTATTCGAGCGTGTGGATATTTTAAGATTTGTAGGTAGCTAACGTAAGGTAAGTGAAATCTTTTGACTGTAGTAGGATGTTTTATCTACGTGTGCCCAGGTGTATTCTTACCGATTTCGTCATAATAACAGTCTAGCGCTCTATACTTGACTTTATTTTAACTACGACGCACCCTTATTTGCGACTTTCGACAATACGACTAACCGCCTTCAGTATTTTTAAATTAAAAAACACGCCCACGCCCTCTATCCCACCGAGATAGTCCGGTGCACTCTAATTATCTGTTACCTGCCGTTTTAGTTTCATTTTCGACCGCAACAGTTTGTTATGGCAGTTTCGATAAAAGTAATTAAATTACATTATGGATGAAGAGAGTTTTAAGAAACATAATGTGTTGATTTAAATTTATTTGTGTTATCGTGTCTGATAGCGACATAGGGTAAATATTTCTGAGTACTTTCGAGCTCACCATATCATTTATGGATTGAATTGATTGATTGATTCAATAATAGGCTTTCTTATTGCAAAACAAGGTGTTTGCATCGCGTCTGTTTTTTTCCTGGAAATTGTCCATTATGCAGTTTTCGTATGGAAATTTGTTTGGTGTGACGATTTAATGATGTGATCTTGTGGGAGAAAGGAGGTTTTTTGTTTCGATTAGTTAGTTAAAGCTAAGCTGTGAAAGAAACAGATCAAAAGTTGGGCGAGTGGCGTAGTATTAGGGTGCACAGAATTTACTTTCTTTCTGCCCGGGTTATTTTAAGCTATCGTGAGAAAATCTGCCGGTCCACCTTGTGCGGATTCCAGAAAGAATTCATCCATCTCGGAGACATTTTTGTGTTGTTGTTCGTTAGAAGTGACACTATAGTTTCTACTGATAAGGAATAGTGTTTATTTTAGTGATTTCCTCATTTTTGGAGAAAAGTCGCGCTTAAGCGGATTGTGATATACTGCAGTTTGGTAAATATGTGCATTACAAAGCGACCACAGCTTGTTCAGATAGACAATAGGTTATTAATAATTAAGGATGGGAATTTTAGGTACAAAATTATTGAAAATAGGTAGGCAAAAAGGCAGAAAAAAAATGCGTTTTAGGATACAAAATTTACGTTTTAGGTGAAATAGTTCAAAAAAATTTTAATGAACAAAGGTAAAATTTATTGCATGTTAAAAAACTACAAGCTCCTCTATTTACAAAACTAAAATATCTCTAATAGGTAAGTAAATACATAATTTTTCAGTAATACACTTTACTGCTACTGTAGCACACAATTATTTTTTCAATATTTTCAGGGTTTAAATTCTGACGATTTTCAGTTAAAATATTGTTATAAAGTGAAAAAGAGCGCTCTACGTCATATGAAGTGACGGGGATATATTTAAAATTTGGAGCCTCACAAACAGGAATTTTATTTTTAAGTTTGTCAACAGATACTTTTTCTCCTGAAAACATTTTATACAAACTATATACAGTTTCATAGCTTGGATTTTTAGCAATGACTTGATTTAATTTGTCTGATGCTTTTTTAGCAACTTTTCCAGGCGACGCCTTTAAATTGGTATACACTTTGGTGAAAATGTCCATTGACTCTGTTAAAGGTAATCCCCGAGCTTCTAGTTTAGTTATACTTTCTTCAATAATTTTAAAATGAGTACTTATGTAAATAAGATCTTCCTGCACTGTGGGTATAGTAAATAATTTTTGTGAATTCTTAATAGCGGCAGCATCAGTTGGATTAAAGTCCATTACAACCTAGATTATTCATCAAACTATAATCTAAGATTTTTTTAACACCGCCAATATTTTAAGTATACCTGTTTAAGTGAATCATAGTGTTCACAATAGAAAACTGCTGCTCGTAGCCAGGTGCCCCATCTGGTTATTGTGGGTTCTGGAGGCAAAGGGACTGTTGGAAAGTGCTCCTTGTAGTGTGCAATTCTAGCTGGCGCTTTTAAAAATATTTTCTTTGTATTGGATATTAAAGCATTAACATCATTGTATTCTTCACGTATAACTTCACAAACACGATGTAAAGCATGTGCCAAACATGTAAAATGTAAAATTTTTGGATAAAATACCAAAAGACTGGTAGCACACTTTAACATGTAGGATGCTGCATCCGAATATAAAAGCCTTACTTTTGAATACTGTATACCAGATGGCCATAATAACACTGCAAATTATTTGTTGAAAACACATGTAAATAATGATAAATAAATCTTACAAAGGCAATCGTTAATAAAACGAGCAACAGTTGCATGATTTGTCTTTTCAAGAACTTTACAAGCCAGTAGATGTGCAGTGCTTCCACATTCATCTGTAATTTTGCCAACAATTAAATTGGCAATATAACGGCCAGTTCTATCGGTGGTTTCGTCCACGCATATCCAGATATCGCTGTTAACAATATCTGCTCTTATGTTTTCAATACACTAAAATTATTCAATATTCAATATTAAAATAATAAATTGACTGAAAAATTTATGTAATGTTTCTTACATTTACATAACATTTTGGTAGGTACGTTTTGCTAAGTGTGGTTCGATCAGGGATATGTCGATTGCAATACTTTTCTAAAAAACCCCTAAACTGTGGGCAGTCCAGTTTAGCCCAAGGTATATTTGCAGCTACCAATGCTGAACATAGATCTAAAGCGAATGTATTCTTTTCAATTGATTCTGTGGATTCAGAAATTAACAGTTGCCTACTATTTGTTTTTAGCCTCTCCTGGTGTATACTTGTCTTTTTATGTTGGTCGAAATGAGACTTTTTGGTACATAAAATCTAAAAGAATTTAAATTTACGAAATATTAAAAAATTTAACCCTTACGGATTTATTGCATGCTCGACAGAACACCTTCCCTCGTTCAACTTGGTCAAAAGCAAAAATGCCTTTATTTTCATCGTTAAACCATGCGTCCTTTACTTTTATTTTTGGCATCGTAAATCAACTCAAATTTTACCCAGAACAAAACACACACCTAACCTAACTTCTAACCTAACTTTTCAAGTAGTAACTTATTTTACCGGCTTCGATAGCGGATTTCTATGCAAAACACCACATACCAATATTTGTGCTTGTAGTCAATATATTACAAAAAGTTGTTTACTTTGAAGAAAAAAGGTACCAATGTAAGTGCAAAATGATACAAATAGGTACAAAAACATAAAATTTAGGTTAAAAAGTTGCCAAAAAAGGCAAATAACCCATAAACCTTTAAAATAGGCATTTTAGGCAAAATTATATGTGTGTCAAATTAAAGAATTGCTCACAAAACTGATTAT
Organism: Vesta saturnalis; assembly: GCA_036346205.1. Classification (NCBI taxonomy): domain Eukaryota; kingdom Metazoa; phylum Arthropoda; class Insecta; order Coleoptera; family Lampyridae; genus Vesta; species Vesta saturnalis. Next base: position 2,127,315 of record JARFJB010000673.1, read on the forward strand.
AGTATCATTCAAACTTGAATGCCTACACTCTACGTAAATAGGTATTTACCTACAATTCCCATCCCTATTAATAATTTACATCGCTGTAATAAATTTAACGTTTGTGTAGATAAATTCAGGTGAAGTAGTTATTTAATAACCTGGTCTTGGGTTAAATATCTTTGCCACTAAATTTACGTATATAAG